>BSDF01000009.1:17303792-17658792 GCA_027925045.1 Hypotaenidia okinawae
ATGGTAATTTCTGTGCTTTTGCTAAATAAGAGTCAATTTTTAGCTTCAGTGTCAAAATCAAAGTAATGTCAAGTCTTAAACTAGAACCAGGCCTGTGGTGTTGGAATGACTCTGTCTGCATATTGGTCTCTTAATCCTCTTGGAGTGCCTTCTGGGGCTGGAACATTTTTCAGAAGAGTCAAGTTCTCCATAGCATGTTGCTTTATTCTAGGAAAAATACAGTGACTGTAACAGCAACAGCACCTATGTTGGAATTAGCTGATATTATTTTTCTGTCTGTAATCTGCAGCAAGCTGATTCTAGATTTCTGAAAAAATGCTGCAGAAATATATTTCTTATTTAATTTCTACTGTTCTTTCAAACAGCGGTTTATAGAATGCATCTGGGTGTACAGCTAATGACCCATGAGCAATAAGCAACTGTTTAAGTAAAATGCACTATGAAAAAGCTTTTACCAAACAGCATTTTAATATTTTAAATAGATTTTCCATTGCAGGCTCTTTGTAACTGGATTAGTTCTCTGATGTGTTCTGACAGAGCTGTTGTTAGGGATACTCCATTAACTTTGTCTGTCATCTTATTTTCCCCAGTATCCAGCATAACACCCTTATATTTCATAATTTGTATTGCTATCAGTGCTGATTTATAAATGTGCAAATTATAATTAACAACGGCCACTACTTCTATTAAATATTAAATCATTCTTGCAGCCTGTATTTTCCACAGCAGATGGAGCCCTGTGGTATGCAAATAGATGTTCCTTAAGTAGTCAGCAGTTTTTACCAAAATTTTGGCTTTAAAAATGCTTTTTTTTTGGTTTGCTTTATGTTTTCTATACCATATAGGTTAATATTTATTCACTGCAGATTCCCTTTCTCCCCATAAGAATTTCATGGACTATTACATTCTAGCACTGAGGTTTTGTTTCACTTCATTAATAGCTCCTTAATCATATCGCCTGCTTGTAAAGTAGAAGCGCTTGTTATTTGTACTTATGCTGCAGTATTGCATAAGAGGCATTTAGTTATATTTTAATATGTATAGCAGAAGCAAAAATGCTGGGTACACCAACATAGTTTTTAATTTGAAAACCAATCTACGTGCACATTTTTTTCCCCGGAATAAGCAAAAGCATTTATGGTTTTATATTGTGTCTTAAACATTCCATTAAATGTCATCAGCTGATTCAGGAAAATGTATTGCAAAAATACTCGAGAACTGTAAAATGTGTAAATGTAATGAATGCTCAGGACGTAGAAGGGATTGAAAGTCCAACATTTATCACAGAACTATAAAACAGCAAGAAACATTGATAGAACGTTATGTTTTTCTAATATGTAGCACCTTAAGCATGAAACTCTTTATTTTTGGTGTTTACTGCTGTGCTGTTTTATTAAAGAACACTGATCCAGAATTAACACAGCCTTCCTCACATCGAGAGGAATCTGAAAGGCAGGCAGTGTTATTCAGGAAATGGTTTCACTATCCACCCGAGCAATTGCAAATGAAGATTTTTCAAATGATCGACTCAGAGATTGTATCCTAAATAAGGGCAACCCATTTTTCCCCCACATTTTTAAATGGACACAGGAACATAGAGCTCAAGGACATTAACTGCCACATTAACCAAAGAGTAATGAAAACTTCTCTGAATGAACATTTCAGTGAGCTGAAATGGCCTCAGCAATATAGAAATGAATTGTAACAAGTTAAGGTCTTGTCTTCCTGCCGTTTTAGTAGGAGTCGGAATTAGCATCCTAAATAGGATCAGCAGCAGTAAGCCAGTGGGTTGGAGTATCCTGGAATCCATGCTGTGAGTGCACATCGGTACTGTGAGGCCTCTCATAACACTGAGGTAGTGTTTTGTCCTAAGTACCAGCCTATTTTATGCTGAAATTGTAAGTGATGCTGGAGTAGAATTCTGGGCCAGATTACCAGCTAGTCTGAGTGCGAGCAGTTCTGGCTTCTCAGAGCTTTTGCACCTACCAAGAAAGTACTTTTAGTTCCACTTCATATGAGGAGGAATTCAGGTAACGGGGCAGGACCTAGTGCTAACTCTTTGGGAACAGCTGCTGTAATTTAAAAGATGTTATTTGCACAATGAGAAAGTAAAAGACATGTTTCCTGTTCAGATCTATCAGCTTGTTTGTTAATTCTAAGAACTGTGATTTGAAGGATGCTGCAGGTATTACACCTCCAAAAAGGGAAAGAAAGTTTTTTAAAAGTGAGCAGCAAGCAGGGGTGAATTGCTGTAGGTGGGCTTCTGTTCGACGTCCACACCATGGCCTGTGGGAGAGCATAGACAGGCTAAACAAACCACTGGAAGTACTAGAGGCAGTCTTCTTGTAGTAGCCTGAAACTGTGTGTGTGTTACGTATTAGATAAATGAATTAGTCTCCACAGAACTTGGGCCTGATAAAGCAGCTTTTTCATCAAGAGCCTTCAGCCTGTGCTTTCCTAGAAATCTGCTGTTACATACCCAGGATAGTGTTGTGATCTTTGATGTGTCTATGCCTTTTCTACTGCGAAGAGATGTTCAAGAAGGCAGAAATTTGACAAATTTATTGAAATGAATAAGGTCCATATAGCTTTAAGTATTACAGAAAGTTGAATGACACCAAAATTTCTACCGGTCAGGCTAGTGTTTGACATGAACAGTTCATTCACTGAAATATCTGAAGTGTTTCCTTGTGAAAGGAACTTCATAGGAACTTCCGTGGGCTTTCAGAGAATGCTCACTCGAGCAGCTTTTGTGCTGTGCCTAGGAAATCATTGTATCTTTGTCTTTTTCTGCTTAGGATGTCACACTGCAACTGCCGTTCCTCACATGCAGAGCATGGAACTAATCCCTCCCCCTGCTTTGAACTCCAGTGCACCCTGGTAGTTCCACACTCTCTGCACAGCTTTGCCCCTTGGCTTTTGGCATCAGCCCTGCTCTATGAGTCCAACTGTTTAGAGCAGAGAAATGTAGGTGCTCAGGCAGGGACAGGGCTGCGCCTCAGCACATCCACTTTCATAAAACCAGCCTGACAGTTGTCATGGGTGCAGGACATTTGGTACTGATATATTTTGTGCCTTCAGTTTAATATGTCATAGACAAAGATGTTGGATGGTACATAGATAAAATCTACCACCATCTTTCCCTCCCTGTGAAGCCAGAGTTCTGGTATGCCATACCTCTGAAAATCTGATACATAGTGGCCAATGAAATAATTTACAGGCAATCGATTGTCTCTTCATATCAGATCAAAGCAAGATGTCAGGAAGAGAGCCTACTTTCTTTAGGTGCAGCAACACAGTTGAGTGAAAGCCATTAGACTATTCCTATTTAGAATCAGAGGAAATCCTCTCTGGAGAAGCTAAGGAAACATGAGCATATTTCAGTCAGTCACTGATATCCCACTTAAGCCTTATTTAAAATCTGTCTAAGGAGGAGCTGATATTTTGTCTGTGAAACTGTATTATTTTTCTTCTCTAGGAGTAGCTAGTTAGGAGTATTTTAATTATGTTGAACAATTTAAATGGCTATATTTCTTCATTCCTTTCAAGAAACCTGACTGTTCTCAATGTGGGAGATTTGGATGTTGTGAATTCTCCAGGGAGCTCTCTTTAAATATCAATTTGTGTATCTTCGAGGCTTAAAATAAAAGCACTGGTAAGGGCTGTGCATCACTACCCTTGAAACCATTCAGTGCTTTTTTGGGAATAATCAGTTATGTCGGATGGGCAATCTACAGGAATTTACAGTGAAGAGGAAGAGAAACAGGACTCCTAAGCATTCATTTTTTCTCCCCTCAAACTCTGAAGCTTGGTTCATGCCCAGCAGTGCAGTGATGAGGAAACCTTAGAAAAATTAGGAAAGATCTTAACAGTGGTGGGTAGTAGTGGTGAATGTAAGAGACAGTCATTCCACAATGACTACCTGTATGACTTTGGATGAGATTCGTTTTCTGTTAGGACTCTAAATAATTCTACATTGAATCTCCTGTTTGCAGCTGGACCTCACAGGATCCTGTCTGTAGTCTCTTAGTCATACTGTGCCTCCCCATCCTTGTCTGTTCTTACTCAAATATAAGAACTTTGCTTCTCCACACAGTATAAAATGGTGTCAGTGTTTGGGCTTTCTTCCACCCCTGCAAGGCAAATTCTTTTGCTAGTCTTCTGTCTCTAAATTGATCTACACTGAAAAGGTGAGCAGGCTGTAGATTTCCAGCTGCTTTTCAAGTATATATGTTTACAGTCTTATTGTGTCTTTGCGTGACCAAAAAAATGGAGTATCTGGGAGGAGAAAGTTAGATGAACAACATGGAGAGTTCTGGGATTCCTAGAGTAAACGAGGGTAGGTCTAAACATAAGTGTCTAAATTTTTATATTTACTAACTAAATCAAATTCAATTGAAATGAAAAAGACCTACAGAAACAGGGCAAAGTATGAAAAAGCATTTCACTAGAACACACCTGATCACAACACAACTAAACACAGTCTGAGATTCTGACCTCCAAGGCAGAAATTCCCTTTTTTTGTAAATATAATATTAAAAGCATGGAACACAACATAGAATTTCTGTTTACAAACAGGACAATTTTCTAGCAGTGTGGAATTTTATACCTGGTATTAATTCAGTTACTGTGAACAAATTATTACCTTTCCCTGCAAAGTAAAAGAAGGGCCCAAGCAAAGTGCATACGTGGGTTCAAACGAGTGAAATGTTTTGAATGGTAGACAAACTCTTCATTTTTAATTCATTTGGTTAAAGCTCTACGTTTGTTCTAAGTGATACCAGTAATGAACTGTGTTGAGATCCAGAAGACATTACAAGGGCAGAACCTCATTATTCCTAGTTTTGGACATACTGAAGATTTTCTAAAGAGGCCTAGATTTTGATCAGGAATTTTCAAATTTGAGAATCTCTGAGTTCTGCTTTAAGAGTGTGGTTGATGCATCTGTGGTAAATTTTATCATACAGCGTTTTCATTTAATTAGATTGTGAACTCTCAATGACTTCCTGAGAGTAAATTTTCTTGAGAGGAGAATTAGAAAACATTAGATGAGGTAAAGGACTTGAGAATACTTGTCCAGAAGAGATTGATAAGAGCATAACTAGGACAGCTGTGAGCTGTGCTTTAAAATTGTAAATGATGCTAGTAAGTGATTTTCACTTCTGATTTTAAATAGTCTCAGAAATTGTCTTCTGCCAAAGCTTCTTTGAATTACATTTTGTTTAGTAATCAGAACCACTGTATATGAAGTATTCTGGAGCACATTACACACAAGGAGAGGGTGATTATTTTTTTTCCATGAGAGTGATCACATACTGGAACAAGTTACTCTGAGAGGTTGTGGACTTCTTACTCGCAGATATTTAGAACTTGATTGAACGTTGCCTTCTTGACTCTGCTTTGAGCAGGGGGTGGATGAGATGACCTTCTGTGGTGCTTTCCAACATACATTATTCTATGGTTCTACTTTGTGCTGTATTTCGAGTTTCGAGAGGTCACGTTAGCAGATCCAGACACTTTCAAGACTCAGTTTTGAAAATCCTCTTCCCATTCTTCTAGGCAGGTGCCAACATTTAGGGACCATCAGCTTGTGTAGGTAGTAGATTTGTAAACTACCTGGGAGATAGACTGCTATACCAGGGCCAGCCTACATGATAAGATGGATAATAATGGAGGATGAGGGACAAGGAATGAGAAGACATAACTGATGCCAAGCTTGAGTTCTCTTCCTCCTGGGGACATTAGCCAAGGCTGTGCAAAGCAGGAAGCAGGGCTGGTGTGGTAATCACAGTGATGCAGTAAGCAGGTCTGAGTGGAAGGAACCCTCCTGGGAGTTGTGTAGCAGGAAAGGCCTTTCTTTAAAACCTCTGGGAAGACCATTTCATTTCCTCTTATTAGAAGGGTGGCTGATTTTCTTCCATGTTATCAGTATAACTTCTAAGAGCCCAGATTATCTTTAGTGGAAACAGTCAATGCTACTGGTTAGCATGTAACCAGTCAAAGCTACTGACAAACAGCTCAGGCACAAGAGAGCATCCTTAAAAAGGGGTTGATTTATGTTTTAATGCCTTTGGTGATGTCAAGGTCACCACTTTAATATTAATTTTCTGCTGATCAGAAGAGGCAGTATTTGTGCAAGTAGTAACACAAAACTGACAGTCAGCTGGCCTTTTAGTGAAGACAAGCTCATTTTACACTTCCCATACCTTTGGAAGAACTGACATCTGATGGAACGGCAGATGTTGGGAGATGAGCAGTCAAAAAGATTTCTGGAGGGTGGCAGGGATAACATCTTGATATAGGTATTGGGTGGGCCAGCTGGGGTGATTCACAGATGGATCTGCTGCTGTTTACTGACAAGGAGGGATTGTTTGAAGATGTGGTAATCAATGGTGGCCTTGGCTGTAATGACCATGAAATACTAGAGTTCAAGGCCCTGAGGGCAGTGAGGAAGGAGAGTGGCAGAGCACAGTCCCTGGAGCTAGGGAGAGTCAACTTTGACTGATTAAGGAAACTAATGGTCAGATCCCATGGGATGCAGCTCTGAAGGGCAAACATGCCAAGGAAAGGTGGCAAGAAAAGGATTTTACCATCCAAGCACAAGGGCAACCACCCCAAGACTAAGAATAGGTGGATTTAGTGGCTAAGCAAGTAACTGATGGCAAAGGTCCAAAATGTGTATGTTCTTCTGATAGACCCTGAAGATGTCTGCATGTTTTTCTAAGAGAATAATGCATAGAGTATTCTGGCATCGTGGAATAGTCTAACTTCATAGAAGGGTATGGTCTGGCCAAACCCTTTGGTCTCTGGTAGTCAATTCCCACAAATTCTATAGAGAAATCTACCCACTGTTTGTCTGTAATGCTTTATTTTCTCTGACAGTGTTTCTGCACGTTATTCCTTAATTTTGTTGGCTTACTAAAAACTATAGTTCTACACCATGAAATATTAGGTAACGTGAAAATGGCCGAGATGACAGAGGCTGCATTCCTTCCAGACTGGAAGGAGAACAGTAACAATATAGTGCTGCATGCAAGCTAAAAAGCCAGGCTTGGATGTGAAGTTCTTATACTATGCACAACTACACTGCCATTGTTTTACAGCTCCGTACTGTGCGTGCTACTGAAAGCCAGTTACACTGTGTGGTTTTGCTTTGCATACTTGGCCCTGCTGGTTTTGTCAGGCAGCAACTTGCACTATTAGCCTTGTAGCATTAGAAAGGCATAAAGTATATGGTACAAATCCTGTGGGCCAAATACATGCTAATGGCACTGTTCTAGCTGAATCTTGAGTGCTTTGCTAAAACAATCAGGATTTAGCCCTACTTGCCCTTGGCACTAATCTTGTCCTCTACCCACTGAGCATTTTATGGGATGTAAATGATTTATTTCCATTCATCAAATTCACAAGGTATGCCTGTATCTGTGAAACAGATTTTTTTCTAAAAAATATAGCACAGTTCATAATCTGTATTAAAAAAAAAAGAAAAGCATCCATGTATTAGGCCATCAAGAGTCAAAAGCATAATTTGAAATGATAAACGTATCCATTTTAAGTTACACATTACTTTGCATAGTTAATATCACTATAATTAGTCATAGTTCCTGTAATTTATTGAAAAAGATGCTCAGCCCCTCTAGTGTACTACAGTGATGAATGTTGGAAGTGCAACTTTGGAAGCAGGAATCAAGAAAATTAGTAACAGTTGGAGAATTAGCATGTAAATCAATAATATCCTTTCTCTTGCATCTTGAAAGCCGAGGGTATACATCACATGCTGCATAACGAAAGGGAGGGCAGAAGTTAGAATTGTAACCACCTTTACATTACTAGGTCTGCTTTTACAGCAAGAACTGCTTAAAATCATTTCAAACCTTAGAGTAAATCTCTAGTAAATATTTAAACTATGTATAACTAGTCACAAATAAATTAAGCTGATTTTATGCATTCTCTCTAATTAGAAGGGCACAGCATTTGTTGAAACGTGATTAGTATTATTCATTAAGCAAAAAATTCTCATTTGTATCTTATTATCACTATTCTGCATAAACCAACACAATTTGTCATGAACTCCCTCATTTGCTGTATCCTCAAAAAGCAGATTATGCTTATTTTTCATTTGGACAGTGGAAAATCAAGCCAGGTGTTTGGCAGCACCAGAGTGTTCAGGTGTAACTGTGCCAGTGATGGTACATTACTAGCAGCGTGGATGAAGAATGAGGCATGGAGAATCTTGGGACTGAGGTGCCTTGAGGCCCATCCCTTTAGAGTGGTCCTGCTGATGAGACAGGTGGTGTTGTATAGGACTAAAAAAGAAAGAGAAACTTTTTTGTAAAGTCAGCCTTTCACCTTCAAGTGGAAATGAGAAGTGCTTTCACAGAGCTGCTGCTGCACTGAAATATCTGGACATGTTTGTGACTGAAGTGTCTATGGTGGATACTTGTGTCTTAAAGTTTCCAAAAGCTGAAAAATGCCACTTGGTGCACAGAGGTTTCTGTCCCTGTCTGAGAGGAATCAGTACAACCCTGCCCGGGCAGTGCGCTCTACATAAATATTTATGTGTGACCTTGATTGTAGTGTATTATGCAGGATAACTAATTCACCCTATGCATATTCTTCCCTTTCTTTCCTCTCATTCATTTTTAAGCTTTGAAGAACACCTCTTTAAATGTCCTGTATTTAATTCTGCCCTCATTCACATGTGTGTAAACCATCACCAATACTGCTGAGCTCAACGGTGCTGAGTCAGTGTAGAGTGTGTTGGAACAGGGTAGTGAGCTTTGTGCATCAGCCCAGAGGTGTTATGGATTAAAAAAAACCTCTGTGAACCCTGTGTTCCAGCTGTAAGGATAAAGGACTGGGCATGACAATGACTGTGTTCTTCTGACTTTGTCACTAACTGATGCATCACTTTGTTCCATTGTGTCTTTATACTTGGATTATAGCAATAATGATACTCAATGGGCACCAACATCTGTAGAGGCAAAAAGTGCTGTGAAAGTGTTAGACATTATTATGATACAGCACAATGTTATGATATTGTTATGAGATGATAATACTACAGGAATCATCTAGGTTTTAGGGCTATGTTTCCTAAAGTGTGTTTTCCAGGCCTGCCAGAATCTGGTTGTAAGGCAATGAGTTAAGTTGTTCCAGTGCCTTTGATAAATAATTGTAGGGATCAAGAACAGTTTTGGCTATACATACAGCCAGCATCCAGCCTCTCTGGACAGCAGACTGTTTGAGTTCTTCACTGTTTTCTTAAATTTCAGTGATTTCTAGACAGGATAGTAGATGGTAGCCCTCAGAGACTAGCGTGAGAAGTGATATGGTTGTGTACTTATTCTCTGCAGTTCCCCTTTTTGCCTTTGGACGTAAGTTACTTACAGAATCACAGAATCACAAGGTTGGAAAAAACCTTTAAGATCATCAAGTCTGACCATTCCTGTTCTAATCTAAACCATATCCCTAAGTACCTCATCTACCCTTTTTTTAAACACATCCAGGGAAGGTGAGTCAACCACCTCCCTGGGGCAGCCTGTTCCAGGCCCCTACATCTCTTTCAATGAAAAAGTTTTTCTAATATCTAATCTGAACCTGCCCTGGCACAGTTACTTGCCATCTCCCCTTGTCCTATCACCTGTCACCTGGCTGAAGAGACCATTGCCCACCTCTCTACAACCTCCCTTCAGGTACTTGTAGGTGGTGATAAGATCTCCCCTCAGCCTCCTCTTCTCCAGACTAACCATCCCCAGCTCTCTCAGCCTCTCCTCACTGGATTTGCCCTCCAGTCCCTTCACCAGCCTGGTTGCCCTTCTCTGGACTCGTTCAAGGAACTCAATGCCCTTCTTATGGTGAGGGGCCCAGAACTGGACACAGCACTCGAGGTGCGGCCTCACCAATGCCGAGTACAGGGGCACAATCAGTGCCCTAGACCTACTGGCCACACTATTTCTGATACAAGGCAGGATGCCATTGGCTTTCCTGTTCCTGGCTGCCTGGGCACACTACTGACTCATATTCAGCCTGCAGTCAACCATCAACCCCAGGCCCTTCTCTGCCTGACAGCTCTCCAGCCAGTCTCCCCCAAGCCTGTAGTGCTGCATGGGGTTGTTATGTCCCATGTGCAGCACTCTGCACTTGGCCTTGTTAAACTTCATCCCATTGGTCTCAGCCCATCGGTCCAGTCTCTTCAGATCCCTCTGAAGAGCCTCCCTACCCTCAGGCAGATCAACATTTCCTCCTAGTTTAGTGTTGTCTGCAAACTTGCTGAGGGAGCAATCAATCGCTTCATCCAGGTCACTGATAAAGATGTTGAACAAAATTGGACCCAGGACTGAGCCCTGGGGGATACTTATCAAACTGGACTCTCCAAAATTTTACACTGAATCTGATGTCTGGTCATCTCTGTGGAACAAGGAAACAATGACACAGTCCCATCTATGTTATGATGTGGGAATACTTATTGGCACTCTTGGAAGAGATACAATAGAAAATTTTCGTCCTGAGATCAAAGCGGAGGGAAAAGTGCTATTTCCAACATAAGGCAATGGCAATGAAAAGTCCTGTGCAGAGCAATACTGAAAAGGAGCGACTTCGTGTGCGGTCATGCTAAACTAATAAAAGCAAAGTTATAAACATAGACCTCACATCTTGCCACCTAACAATTCATTAATATTGTACATCTTTGCCATTGCTTATCTATATCTTGTCGATGAGTTACTATGACTAGTTTATTCCATTTTACTGCAAATGTACTTGTGAATTACAAATCCAGACTATGAATAGTTTAAATAGCTAGTAAGAGAAACAATTACATTTTCTTTCTCTCTAACATGCAATTTTAATTTTCATAACTCTAAAAAAACATATCCCCCACAATGCAGGCCTGCCAGGAGGCCTGAAATCTGCAGGCTATGGCCTCTCGGGCTGTTTTCCAATGACTCATTTTTAATTTTAAAGAAGCATTATCTCCAGCTAGTAAATTAACAACAGCCTATAGTGCACACACGCACTCATCCATCTGCTTAGGGCTCTTGTCATTTGACACCAGTCTTGTATCTATAGACTTCATCTGGTATTCAAAAGCTATCAACCCTGCCTCCAAGATAGCCCACCTTCTGGCTCCAGGCTAGAAGAGTGACTCTCCATTTCCAATTCTAATGAACACATAGCTAGCAGCAGTTTTTCCATTAAGGATCTGGTGTTAGAAAACAGACAATGTTGGAATTACTTGGATCCAGAACTGCATGGAAAGTGTTTGTAAAAGAGACTGAACTACTTGAAGAGTGTTCCTTAGGCAGCCTGACTTCAGTTTGTGCACTTCTTCCTTCAAACTGTATACTTAGGTTACCTCCTGCTTGTAGTACATTAGACATTAGTGTTTATACTGCTGCATTCTGAGGACTGGAACATATTAATAGATTAAATTCTTCATATTATCTTTCAAACTGTGGGCGTCATTGTTAAGGAGTTTTGAAAAACATGGGTAATATCAAAAATCTCATGATTGGTATGAAACCTCCAAGTGAGATGAAGCCATGGTATCACTGGAGAGGCACAACTATTTCACAGTTACTAAATTCTGTGTAATTTCAAGTTTGGCTGAGTGAGGTAATTTGTATCGCTGCAGATAATTTCTATGTAATCTGAAGTCTGCTGTAAAGAAGTGATAGGGACTTAACAGAGAATTGTGTCTCCTTGAGAAGCTTCAGTCATCATAGGTTAGAAGAAGTTCCAAACACCTACTGCTTCATCAAGGTTAGGGATCTTATCCCAGGAGTAATTGAAAAAAGGGGGCTCATGTTCTGGACCCAAAACAAAATAAATTTTTGAGATGTGCTTTTCTGGTTGGTGATAGATACAGTCATCATGGGCATAAGTATGAAGAAATGACACAAGTGATACAAAACTGTAGTTAGGGATGAAACATAGATGATAGCATACCTCACAAAACCTCTTTTATTCAAGTGTCTCATATCCTTCCACAATGGATGTAATATCATGGTACTTGAAACAAAATAGAACTCTGACTGACATGTGATTGACTATAGAAACTGTCTTCACTGACTCCTTGGTCAGGCATGGAAAAGGAGTAGAAAGTATCTGTACTAGTTTAACACACAAGTAATGATGCTTCAACATGTGATAGACCCAGAATGATATTTGGGTATGTTCAGTTGAGGAGTGAGGCTGAGGGGCAGACAAGAGACTTAAGATAATCATGCTATTCTCAACCTTGATCTATCAGTGATGCAAAAATAGTGTAGTTCCATTTCTGTGAACTGCTGAAGACTTGTGTTGTTTCATAATTTTAAGGTCTTACCACTCTACTGTCAGTTGTCATTATTTTTTACTGAGTTATCTTTGAGAGAATGAGTCTTTTTAAAATCCTTTTGAACAGAGCCAAATTACTTTGAGGAAAACAGTGACTGTTTACCAAAAGTAATGCTAACTACATATATTATTATATAACATTCTGAGTTGCATGAGTAATTTTCATGTGATTTGTATGAAGAATGCAAGCAGGATCTTTAAAATGGCCTGGTAAACTTTCTTGTGTCTGCATCAACTAAGAATCTTCCCCAGATTAATAAACCTTTGAGATTATTTTTCTATTTATTGGCGCTCTCCAAATATAAATACTTTTTCTTTTGATTTCATCTGGGTAGTATTATATCAAACATTTTACTTTGGTACATAGTGAGATAATGTAAAAAAAAAAGAAAGGCCCTTATGCTCAGTCTTTGTAATATTGACAACAGCATCAAATTAGAAGAGAAATGGCTGTTGATTTCTACTCTTTAAGAAAATAAGATTTGTATGTAAACAATTTAAAATAAAGCATCTAAATTGCTTCCAATTATATGGTATATAAAGCATTAGTAATGGAAGCAAATTAGGCATGATTTTTATTTATACATTTTCAATTGGGAAAATTGGCCCTTCACCAAATGTAGCCCTCACTCTGCAAACATTTGCTTACTTCCTTACCTTTAGGCATCTAATTAATCCTCCTGAAGTCAGGGGCACAAACTCTGCGATTATAGTGTAGCAGCCATAACTGTCTATGGGTTTGGAGGTCAGAGACTTAAACTTACCCTGGAAAGCGTAAGGAGAAACTACAGTAGGGTGCCAAAGCGACACTGGGATTGCAGTGCACTGTGCAATACTTCCTTGCCAAATACATTACAGAATTGCCAGGCCTGGCTTTTGGTTCTGGAAGCTGATTAGTTTTCCAGTACCCTTCTCTAGGTAGGCACGCAGGTGTCTACACGCTGTCTTCACTTTACGAATGGAGGAAGTTGTTCGCTTAAGGCTGCAGGCTGGAGAACCTGTTACTGCAGGGAAGATTAGAACTGAACAGCTCTTGGTTCCTGGTTCTGCATTCAGTTCACAGCAAAATGCCATTCTCAAAAAAAATCTGTGGCAATATGTGCATGAATTATAATTATAAACATGTAGCTCATTGCGGCCAGTATATATTCACTGGTAGACAATGCTAACCCTGTCTGATGGTGTGCAAGCCTCCTTATGGAGCTTTATAATAATAATCTATTCTGTAAAAGATTGTTATATTGTGTGGGTCTTAGTGCATAGGGCTGCATCCATGAACAGAATTAGGTATGCAATCCTCTATCTTCCATGGGATCTTTCATGTATTGTTTGCATTATCTGTTGTGCAGTTGGTTCATTGCAATGAGTTTATCAGGTAGATAATGGGCAGACACTGTATTTTTTTTTTAAATTATAATGAACAAACAACATTTCTATTTGTTAGAAGTGGAATATGGATGACAGATAAATTCCAAATTTCTATTTTTGTGGATCACTGTTACCTACATACACTAGCACAATTTTATTTTTGTGATATGGAAAACATTTGTAAAAAACAGAGACTTACCAGACAAGGCAGTAATGTTGCCCACTAACTTTGCCACTTGGTTTTGTAAGGCCTGACAGTACCGGATAAGAACTGAAGGGACTCTTTTGATCCCAGAAGCCACTAAGGCTGTGAACAGGTTTCCTTGGATCACGTCTCAGGCCCAAAGAGTAAAGGATGTGACTGAACAGCACTGGTACTTGGTATGCAGTGAAGTCTGGAAGTGACTTTTCATAGCAAGACAGCTTTTTAGCTATTCCCTCACAAAATATTCTGAACACATTTGCAGAACATTACCTTTACAAGGGAGAATTTTTCTTCATTGAAAACATTTTATGACCTTCCAAGTACATCACAGGAGAAGACAAGAGAATTTTAAAGGAACAAGATACCTTCAACCCTAACCTTTATAACAAAGTCTACTCCAGTATAATTGAAAATTGTATCTGTAAATTGTCCATTTAATTGCTTAGGTTGATTTTTCCCAGTTGTCTGTATAGGTAGGTGTAGCTATAGTCACAAAGCATATTCTCAAAAGGTTGTGAAATCTCTATAGAGATGATGAAGTACAGGACAAATATTTTATAAAGAGAATAGAAGACATAATATGTAAAGCTAATCTAAAAAAAAACCTTCTCAACCTCTGTCCCTTTCATTCTTTGTCCAAAACTCTTTTTGTGCTGTCACGATGTCTTTTCTGCATATCCTAATATTGAACAATTACACCATAAGTTCAGATCTGCAGAATCCTTCATACACATCAGATGTGACCTGTGCATTCAAAAGTTTGACGGCAAAAGTCTGCAATAGCTTCTTTCTTGTCCCTCATATACGTTCCACTAATACAGGCAAAGAAACAGTCATTCCTCTGCAAGTTGGAAATCTCCGCTTGCCCTCAACCACCTTCTCAAGCTGTCATGGCCACCAGCTTTTGCCTATTTATATGACTAAAAGCTTGATGATACACACGTGTCCCTTCTGAAAAACACTCAAAAAGTGTAACTTCAGATTGAGCTACAACCCCTGATTAAATGATGTGTTTTGGGTACCTAGGTCAGAAATAAAATAGTATTTTGAATCCTAACTATGCCTTTTCAGGTATCACTAAGCCTTAGACAATAAAATCCTTATGATGTTTATGATCCTTATGACTGTTTACCTGTTCTCTAAGTAACAACTTTGTTTTCACATTGACTTACCTGCTTTCCAACTACTTTTAGATGTTTGATTTCATGTAAATGAAAATTTAAAGCTACAAATGTATATCCATAATTTATCAAGCTATATTTTCAGGCTTTCCTTGTCAAAAATTCAAATTATTTCCTTTTGATTGTGTTTGAAATGCTGCAGTAATAGGACGGAGGGCACTGAATCAGCCCTGAACTGAATCAGCACTGAATCAGTACCTGAACCTTTATTGTTTTAACAGAAAATGTATGCTCTTCATTATATTACTTAGGATCTACTTTGTCCATTTCTATGCTGGAATCTCTAACAAAATTTGTAATTTGAAATATATAGCTGAGTGATGAAACATGGCTTAGAAAACACTGTTTTGAAAGAACACCTGCAATTTCTATGCTGTTCAGGACAATATATCTGTATTTTAATCAGCTGGCTGCAAATGAAGCAGCATGCCATTGTACAATTAACGAAAACTTCTGGTTTCAAAGTTACAGTATTATATGTATGTTAAAGATTTAGACAGTTCTTTGTAGCTATTAAAGTTTGATATTAACATCAGCAGAATCGCATACGAACTTCAAACTACTTGCTGTATTGTACAACCCTCAGCTTAAAGAAATGTACTTTTATTCAGTGATGCTGCATTGATACTACAAAGTTAAGTGAGCATGATTTAACTTCAAACATCAGGCTATGGTTCCAGTTAACCATTAGATTGTCATTTACATAAACCCAAATGTTTTGATAGGAAAGCAACTGCTGTAGCCAGGAATAAAAATCAGACTTTATACAGATCAGTTCAATAAGCAAGAGCTCTTGATGTGTTATAAGGCAGTGGCTTCACAACTCTTGGGACAAACTGCAATTTGTTTGACTGCCAGTAAGTGAGGTCATACTCGTATCTTTTTTATTTGTTTATTTTTAATTTGTGGGTGAAGACTGTGCTCATTAAAGTGAGGAACTCGGCACTAGTTTTAGCCAAGCATTACCATATCCTACGTAATGAATTGTGTACACTTGTATCCTTTTCAATAGTTCAGCTAATTTTCCTTGGAATTGCATGCAGTACTATACTTTTATTTTCCTAATCTGTACTATTTATACTTTTGGTACAAACCTCCATTTGATTGCCCTAGTATAGTAGATGCTTTGTCTTTTATATGTACCCTTCCACAATGAAAGTCAGCTTCTTGTCCTTTTTTTCTGTTTTGGTTTGTTTTGACAGGTAAGAGGAGTAATTGATCATGGAGCTGAGATAACGTTATTCTTTGCATTTTGGAATTTACAATGACTACAACAAATTTGAATTGCTGTAGACTTTTACAGCTTTATGTTGTTTTCTGGTCATATGGAGTAAAAAAAAATATTATTATCTATTTTTAGCAAAACAAGCAACTTTAAAAAAAAAATTGTTTGTTAATAATGACATGGCCTTTGCTTTCCTTCTTCAAATTTTGTTGGATTAATTATTGAGCTTATTAGAGAAGTACTGGGAAGATCTGTTCTGGTGGCAGATAGATACCAGTGGCTTTATGTCTTGGCCACAAGGCTAAGCAATATCAGATCACTGAGGCCTGTGACAGTTAAAATATCCAGATTGTGTCTGTAAATGTTTTCCCTTTTGAAAATGTAAACTTTCAGTATTAATGCTGCCATTACCAGAATGTTACTGGCATTGCTCCTATGTTAGAAGATAATTACTGGACTCATTCCTGACACATAACGTTTCTTTTTTCCAGAGAGGTGGGTGGACAAGCACACAGAGCTCACTGCTGAACTTCTGAAATTGGGTAAGTTCTCCTGTTGCCTTCTTTGGTGCTCTGTGGCTTCCAAAATATGTAAGGAATTGATGCAGAAATCCTCTGTGTAGTTAATATTTCTATGGAATTTTGTTTATTATACTTTGCACTGAGGTTGTTCCTCTTCTTGTACGTAGTGTGCCTGGTAAAGTTTGATTTTTGATTGCCTTTTAGGCTTTTCAGGTGACCTACATGGAGCTCTTTATTTTGATTTCTACCGACTAAGGTGTTTTCTTAAGTTATTTCCTTGTTTGTCACTCTGTAGAAGCATACCAAATATACCCTAGCATAGAGGACTGTCACGGGTGCTGTGAACTACCTAAGATTTCATAATAAATGCATTTCCCAGGTACAGATTAAATAAATCTTTTAGGGGCTTCATGTATCTTACTTTTAGCTAGATGGAGAGCTAATTCTGTGGACCCTATTGCCTGTAACAAATGGAAGGAAAAGCAAAGAATTACAATGATGTGATCCAGGGGTCACCTAGTCACAGACTAATTTCCCACCTTTCTGTCCCAGGACTTTGACTCCCTTCTTCATCCTTTATGGTTCCTCTATGGCAACACAGACCTGTGCAGTGCCCTGAAGGCATTGTTTCTGCCTTAACGAAAAGCCACACGTTCTTGTACACAATGCAGGAGCGTATGTTCTGAGCTTTGGACTGCCAGGCCTGCTTACTATGTGCAGGCAGGGAAAGTGCACAGAAATACGATCCTTTTCAAGCCTTCCAGTCCCTGCAGAAGGTATTAACAAGTCTGAAAGCAGCTGTGCTTGTTCCAGCTGTAAGGATGGTATCCAAAAAGAGGTAACCAGCCTTTTCCCCTGCCATGATTTTCAGTCGAACCACATAATTACAGTGCCTTCTCTAGCCTCCAGTGAGAAAGAAACAACAAACCAGCAAATATTAGAAAGGTATTAAATTAGAGTAAATCAAATGACTGTCAAATGGACTTTCATTACTATTTATAATAACATGCATAAAATTGTAAAGAATAAAGTAGAAAACTTGCAGTCTGAAAGACATGAAAGACATTTTGCACTGCATATTTGTTGAATTAATGTGAAATATCTGTTTAAATCAACTCTTTCTGTAGTTTTCTTGTCATACATCTTAATGTCAGCAACATCTGCAGTGGAATTGCAATGTGGATCAGTGCAGATTAGCACCAGTTAATAAAGAATCAAAGACACGTTTTAGGTAGCACAATCTCTTCTGTTTATTTCTATGGATAATCAACACATGTTTTCAATATAAAGTTACATTAAATACAAAACCTATGTACAGCATGAGATGTGAATTACTTTATTAGTGACATAGCATTTGTTTGTCCAAGATCAAAAGCTACAGCTTGGTCTCTTCTGCTGGCCTTAGTTCCAAATGTTCCTTTTTTTAACAGTGCTCTAAAAAATTATTTGAGCTCTCACTTTGACACAGATCTCACAAGAAAGGTACTCTTTGTGTACATCCCTATAATCAGGAGGGAAAATATTAAATTATTGAATTCAGAGAATCATTCCTTAAACACTGATTCTCAGAGAGAATGGAGATCATGGGGGAACCTTTCATCTTAACAGTGTCATTTTAAATCATGCCTTAAAAAGATCAAAATTTTAATAATTTCATTAGGAAGATTTTTGATGTACTGCTGACTCAGTAAGTGTAAGCTGTAGTTTTGAAAATAATCTCAAGGATGTCCAAAATTCACAACAGAAGAAAAGGAAACCATACTCCCCAGCCCCAGAGGCAATTTTAAAAATACAATTCGAGTTATTAGTGGATCTTATTAACCATACAAAACTTCTGCCTTATCTTTGTTACCACAAGAAATACTTTTTTCTGAAGATGACATTTATCCCTGATTGATTACCTTGGAGATGGGGACACTTTCCCTTTTGTGGAAATACTGTAAATCTTTGAACACTGAACTTCAGCAAATCTTTTTGTATTTGTAATGCAATTGCACTTAGTTGCAGGGCAGGACTGCAAGGGCAGTATTTATTCATAACAACAACAACAACAATAATAAAAAATTTAGTTCTATAAGAATTAATAGTAAAATCATTAATCATTGCATTTTGCATATATCTGTAGATGCTGTTATCCTGTGTGTGAACAAATGACGTATTTGGTCTTAAAGGAGCATGATGTCACTCTGATTATAGATGCCTAAATAAGCACTGTGTGTGCCTGCACTGCATCCAGCTCTCCCATGCGGTGGTATGTGATACAGATGTATGTGTTCTTCAGTGATATGTCAGGACATCATAATACAGCATTTTACTATTTGAAAGGACATTCTCCTATATTAAATGCACCAAAACTAGGAAAGGAAGTGCCAGACTCTGTGTTTATATTGTTTGCAGGTCTTTGCTGATCTCTGCCAGGACACAAAAGTTGTCGGAGCTGGTGGACTTTTTGCAGGCACTGAGTCTGATGTTCAATAACTCAGTGTGAAAGCAGAAGCAGCATTGGGTAAGTGTTGACAATACAGAGCAAAATGCACTTAGATTAAAAAATGAACAAGATCTGGAGGTTTTCTTGCATACAGTAGGCCTAGCCTTTTCAGAGATGAAAATAGGCAGATTTCTGAGGTTCTGAATGCAAATCTTGATGCTAACATTTGAATTTCCAAAATAAATAAATAAAATACTCCCAAATGAAGCCCTTCTTGAAGCACTGAACATGCCAGTGGCAAGTTCTGCTTCAGACTCCAAGAGATAACGTACGTTAGCTCCTATCGGTTAGTCTAATTTATTCAGTGTCATTGCCTTATCACAACCTTCTGTTTGATTTTCTTATAAACTAATAATTTCCTGAATGAACTAATACTGCCACAGCCACTAGTACCTCTGCCTTGTAGAAGTTTTTTATTGTTGTGTATGCAACTAAATTGAAATATCTTTCACTTGAAATATTGACTTTAATATCTCATTTGAAAAATTCATGAAGCCTTTGATGTTAAATCCATACTCAATTTAGCCAAATGCCATTAGAATATGCAATACGCCTGAATACAGAGAGCATTATTGTCTGTGTTGCTGCAGAAGAATTACATTTTATGACTGTAACGTCAGGATCTTTTTTGGATTTGTTCATGAAGAAAAGAAAGGGAAAGGCAGCACATTAGAAGCAAAATGAAAAGTGGTATTGATTAGGCTCTCATTTACCCTCTCTTTGCTTTAGTCCCTAAATGCATGGAAATAAGGGTTGTGCCACAGCAAGTAACAATGCTCGGTAATGAATGGAACAATCTTTAGAAAATTAGTGTAAACATGTATGATAGTGCACAGATGTTGCTCCTAGTAACTGTCGTACATTTATTTTACATCTCCATTTACATACGTCTCTTTATTTCCTAATAGTATCATAATAGAAACATGACAATAGTTAATGATTTCATAAAACATGGAATGTAAAGCTGACAGAGAGGTAGAACATTAATTGAAACCTATAGCTATAGTACATTAGAATTACATCTCCTAAATGACTCATGATAAAAATATCCCTCTTTTACGGAGAAAGACAAAGACAGGTAAAAAACTAGGCTTTCAGCAAATTAATTTTTTTCCCAGTAAAACAGAGACTGGCAAATGTTGCAAAATCTCCTGAGTGCTAATAGAATGGTATTTGCCTTTAGTAATTTATGGGCACTTTTCCCCCAGCTATCGATCACATTTGAAAAAAGTAAACTGCATTAACATTTTAGGCAATAATGGCTCCAGAAAATGTTTGATTTTTATCACTACCAAAACTGATGTCATGATACTTTGGTCCTTTAGCGGTGTGGGAGAGCATAGCGCGTACAGCCTGTGCCCAGGCCAAACTAAATGAACTGGATAGAAACCAACGCTTTGAGCTTGCTGTGTTACCCTAAAACATAAAATATAAGTTGATGGCAGAAGTGAGGACGCTGCTATGTAGCAGTGTAGTGAAGTGTCCAGCGGATCTTGGGGTCTAGGATTAAAACTACTGTGATAAACCAAGTGAGGAAGGAGGCAGGGAGAACTGCTCTCTGCCACCATCTCCTGGCCAGTCCTTGGGACATAAACAACCTCTGCTTCATCTCCCGCATGGCTTACCAAGTCTCCTGTTGCCTCAACCGAGAGGACAATCACAGCAAGCTCATGCTGGAAGAACAATAGATTTTTTAAAACTTCTGAAGGTCAACTGGACCTTAACAAACTCATGCAGACATATGTTAAAGCGGACAGTGTAAAATGCCACACTAAGGGAGCTGAGAGCTGTGTGAATGAATCCAGAGCATTAGTGCCTGTGATTTTGGGCTTGGAATTAGAGGAACGTGTTGTTTTTGTCTGTGATGATGACTCTCATGTGGTCAGATAGTCCTGAATGCTCTACAAACGTGTGTTACGTGTGATGGTGACTGCACATGAATTCCTGCAGAATATCTATATATTGCGGCAGGAAACAGCTTCATTTCAAGAGTTAACACTTTTTTAACCTCAAGGTCAGTGTGACAGCTGTTCCCTGAATACAAACCCTTGTGGGTTGCTTTTGCTGAAGCTACGTAGGTGGAGAGAGGCAGCTTGAAGAAGTCTGACTGACCCATTACTGATTTTTTTTTCTTGCTTTTGCCGATGTCCTTCTGTTTAATTATTTGTTGCACTCGTTAAGTATTTGGAGACTGATTATGGAACTTACAGCTTTATGCTTGGGAAGCAGTGTTATAAAGTAGATTGACACTGAAAGTGAAATTGGAGTTAAAGATTCAGACTTTGGATTAGATTTCTGGTTTTACCATGAGCCTTTACCTTTTGCAGGAATCTGTGATCTACCGAAGTGAGTTGAAGGAAAGTTCTTATCACATTAGTTAGTGTTATTGTAGGTGACAGCATAGCACGGTAGATTGATATTTCATTCCTTAATAATTAATTATGACAACAACAAACACATGGAATTCATTTGCAAAGTGTGTACAAACTGAACTGCAATCCTTCCGGTTCCTTTCATCGCTCAGGCTATTTCATACTTTTATCTCTGCAGAGCTATAGAATTATATCACCGTGTAGTCACAAGTGAAATTAATTGTGACAAGTTAAAATAGATGTTAAAGTGAGAGCTTCCACAAATTAACTAATAGCTGATTAGTACAGTTTATATTTTTCCATAAGAAGTAGAATCATGTATATTATGAGTACAAATTTAGGTTACACGTTTCAACATACTGGAAGAAGTTTTGTGAGTTGAATGTATCTCATGTAAACAATATAAGCTGTATTATGTGGAACCAAATTAATATGCTTCCTTGTGTTCTAAACAAATGTAGAAACATTTCTTGGAGATCTTTTGGAGATCTATTACCCCAGACCTTTTTCTTCAACTGAAAGAAAAGATCTTCAGAACATCTGTACATCAAAAGGAGGTTATTTATTATGCTATTGCAAATAATATGAAATAATCTTAAGTGTGTATTAGGATGCAGCATATAGTTTGTATTTACCACTGAACCTGATACTAGTGAATAAAAACTCAGAGAAATCTACTTGCTATGCCTGAAGACTTTGCCGTGAAGTGTTTTACAGATCTTGTTTTTCAGCTCTGAATTTCATTTCAGAAGCTTTGTGGCATGCTGACTAACAGAGAATTGTGGGAAAGAACACCAAAGTTGTATCAAAAACAAAGAAGCTTTCAATTGCAATTTAGAAATACCACACAAACTGGCATGTAGCTATCTACCTGTGCATATCAAACATGAAAACACATGCTCCCTAAAACAAATTACATTCTTTATTTTGTTCACTTTCTCAATGGTTTTAAATTTCTGACTTTTAGTTTCAACCAGGTAAGATGAGGTGCCCTGCTCAGCCCATGTTATTAGAGGAATTGGTTCACCTGTTTGATTTCATGTCAGTGTAGTTCCAGCCATTTGTTTATTCAATAAACAGTTTGGTATGTTCTGAGAAATAATGAATATTGATTAAGAAATCGATCATTTATTAAGAAACAGTCTAAGGGAAATTGTTTATCCAATCAATTTTAATTTTTGATTTGTTATTTATATTTTCCAATTTAATCCACCCCTCCCTTAGGCTCCCAAACTACCAAGCAAATCAGGAGGAAGGGCAGAGAGACACTGGCAGCAACTTTGCAAAGAACACAAAACCTGATGGATTCATTTTAGATTAGGCAGGTTGAAACAGGCTGTAATAAAGGAGACTGTGATTGAAAACTGTGGATGCATTACCTCATGCACCTTTGGCTATTGGACTGAAACTTTAACTTTTAATAGGATTTATTAGGCTCTCTGCTTCCTACCTATGACATCAGTCAACTCTGATGCTGTCAGAACACAATAGTTACACAAATATTATGGGTTTCATCTGAGCTGGCAGAGATTCTGAGCGTGGAGGCTGAATGCACAAGGCAGTGAGGGAGATCTACACAAGAGCTCTGTGACATTTATCTGTTCTCTTGTCACAAGACCTAGGCTGTGCATGGAGTTGCTGAGTATCGCTTTCTGCAAGAGAACACACTGACCATCCCATCTGTGTTGTATCTGAATGTGTGCAATAATTTCCTTGTTCACTGCACTAATAAAGAAGGCTGCTTTGGTACTCACAGGTATAAGATAAATATTTCTGCATACCCAATGACTAGCTTGCCCTCTTTGGGATTTTAATAGACAAGTTGGAAAAAAAGTGTGTGGCTGCCTCTGAATTTGCCCGGAGTTACAAATCTTCTCTCTGCACCACTGTGGGTCTGACCAAATGTAGTTCTCCTTTTTAGTAAAGCAAAGCTGTGCTGTTCTCTTCATATTTAAAGGAGGTATTAACTGTGCTTTGCTCACCCTATGTTCTCCCATTCCTAACTTCATGTCAGAATGTTATTTTTCAAGAAATACAGAGATATATCTGCAAAGTATGAGGGGAGATATTTTAAGGGTTTAAAACCTTGCTTCCGGACACCTTTTTAGGACAAGCACAGTACTCTATCACTTCATGTATATACATCAGTCTGCTTTTTCATGGGGATGGATGAGGAAACACTGCCTGCAATCTGTCATGCTGCTTTTGTGGGTCTTGAGTTTATAAATAAAAACTCACTCTCCTGTGAACATCTGAAAGGTGAGGATGCTTCTGTGGAAGCCCAAGGCCCTGAAGTTTGATTAGCAATGTTAAATAATCAAGGAAAAACGTTATTCAAACTAGTTGTGGTGTTCTTCCAAGTATGGAAGAGTAAGGGAAGAATTGATGTTTGGGGTTTTTTCTCCAGTAAGCACACATTTTATACAAGAATTGAGAGTTCAAATTATACATAAAAAGCAAAACTAGTGTTTCCTAGTTTGTTTAGTTTCCTTTTGCGTTCCAAAATTCCAGGGGAAATTTTGACTTGTCATTTTTATGATAAGCCTTATGGAGAGTTTTTATACTAAAGTTGGCTTTATCCATTACATTTTCTGGAATTCTGCAGGTTGATGACCTCTTTACTTTCCTTTTATCTTCTTTCATCAGTTATTAAGGCAGATGAGGTATGTCGCGCCTTCTATTTCCTTTTCCCCAGTTTCCCAAACATGAGAACTTGAAGCTCTGTGATTGAAATGGAAAAATACCCCACGCTCCAAAGCAGAATCTTTTTATGCTTAAATAATACAAATTTCAGAGTAAGGATGAAGCTAAGTACAACACAGACATGAATGTTTAAAAATACTCAAAGATCGTAATACTTTATTTTGCAACTCAGGGACATACATGACAGTGTTCTATAAGGTCTGTCCTGGATCCAGGTCTACTCTCTGATGATAGAACACCAAATGCAACTTAAAAATGTTTGTCTGACACTAATTGAGAAGAGTTTGCAAGCACTTTGGAGTTTAGCTTTAGAATTCAGAAGATCTTGATAAACACTGGATGAAGAGAAAAAGAAGATATAATTCCAGGGTGCATGATCAAGACCCTCAGATTTAAAATCAGGAAGAAAATAACTCCTTGAAATGTGATGCCTGAGATGGAATAGTCTGCCTGTTTTTTGGGCAAGAAAAATGTGGGCTAATTCAGGATTTATGAAACAGAACAAATAAAACCCCTGGATTTACCTAGCTGGGTAAAGACTGTGGGGTGATCAGTAAGTGCTTGGGAAGAGTAAGACAATACTGAATTGCTTTATGCATCTGAAAAACAAAGAACATTCTGTGGAATAGCTTGAAAGAGGCCATAGGAGTGCTGTGTGTCACCCTGCCTTTCTAAACAACAGACATTTCTATAGGCCACTGTGGAAAAAAAAATCTAGAAATGAAAGTGTTTGAACCTTATTTACAAGTTTGTAAGATTTTGAATAAATTGGAGCAGCAGTAAGTTTTATTTAAAGATAAAGCCTGAACAGTGTATGTATTTGCCAGTTCAAGGCTGGTTAAATTTAATGGCACTACATTGCCACAAAGCAAATGTAACAGCCTGGAGAACTGTACCCACTGTATTTATTTTAAAGGAAGCCATGACTTTGAACTGAAAGTCTTGTAGAAAATGAATGATGATTAATTTTCTAGGGCAAGTACCCTTTTGAAAACCATACATATATGTTCATACTTCTATGTCATGATTTTCCCAATAATTCTTGTAAGATTTTTCCTGAAAGGGCTCTCTACGTGTAATGCAAAGTAGTCCTGTTGCAGCCATTACTGAGTAAAAGAAGAGAGGCTATAATGTTTAAAGCATCAGGATAAAAGTGTGGTGTAGTTAACCGATGTCACAATAATTGTGAATAATTTAAAGAAATTATTTGCCTTAACATCACCTTCATGAAACTGTAAAGAGCTAGTAAGAGAACATGTTCGTTTTTAATGAACAACCTTGATTCATAGGGCATTAGGGCCCTGGGTGTTAGTCTATGTGTTCCAAAGGAGTCTAGACCCTTTAATTCATGGAATGACTGGTTATCATTGTGAACTGTTCAGATATATCATATTCATTATTTCAGTCTTCTCTGTATGAATGGAATTGCATCCCTTTTTGCTTGACAGCAAAGACAAACATCAAGCTGTCCAGAAGACAGAGTGCCATTTTATTCTGCTGTTGAAATTCTTGATAGAGTGGGCAAAGATTTGAGAAAAAAAATCCTCCTGACCCTCCAATTATTCTTGCTGGCATCTTTAGATGTTTTTAATAATAATTTCCTTTTTAAGAGATATTAAGTCCTTTGTGCCAGAACAAAAAGACACCCCTCCCCCCCAAAAAAAAAAACCCCAAAACAAAACAACCCAAACCCAAACATGAAAAAAAAAACCCAACCAACCCAAAAGCCCATCCTCACATTTGATTTAATTGCCATTTGGTCAGAACCTGAATTTTACAGTAGTCCTAATTTAAACTAAATTAGTGCTCAGAGTTTTACATTCTTCCCACTAGAATTCATACAATTTAAGCAAAGCATACTATACTAGAATCATTAAGTTAAGATGGCTATCTGTGATTGTTTTAAACCAAATGGTTTGAACCGGCTTTATTCCCCGACTCACACTGAATAGCATGCACACTGCTGCTGCCTAATTGTGGCAACACAGTTTGGAATGTTCCTTATGTGCACAGAATGGAGAAACATCGTATTACCACATTGTTCAACATGAAAAACTATTAAAGCCTACAATTCAAATATGCCTGTTTGAAACTATTAAATTAACAGACTTAGATTAAAATATAAATGCACTTGTTAAGTAATATCTTATTTTCAAACCCCATTTTCCCTTTATATTATTTATACAGTTGGTGTGTTTGACCAAGAGAATTGATATATTGTCCTCAATAGGGTAAATATCCACTGTGATTACTTCTCTAATTGCCAGCACAATCTTTCTCCTTTCAAAGAAAGCAGTAAGTCACCATTTAAGAAAAGAAGTCCACTGCCGTTTCTCCAAGCACAATGTTGTATCCAGAAGATGAGCCTGTCCTTCCCGATTCCCTGTAAAATCGTAAACCTTCTACTCTGCACATACAGTACCTTACTGCAAGAACAGTGTATTAAACCAGCCTCTCCCTCTGTTAGAAAGGAGGCCGTCGGGCTTATTGCCTCCTACTAACACTGTGCTGTACACAATGCCTTCTCTGGCATTCGTGGTTGAGTATCTTGATAACAAGATAAAAATATTGCAGGGTGTTAAAAACACCCAAGATCAATTTAAACGGGTGGAAAGCGTAGTGTTTATTCACATTCCGAGGCACAGAACTGAGTATGTTCACTACACAGTTTGGGTGCTTAATAAGCCCAAGTCCCAATGAATTGGTTCTTGACAGTTATGAATGGTAGACTAGCTGCATTAAAGCAATGAGGGAGCTAACAGCAGGTTTGAAACTGGGTTTGAATAAATCATCAACCAAACATATAACGGCACTGTAACAGTAGGCCAAAACCTCTACAGCCGTGTGATTGCTAGTTGCCAGGAGACCGTGAGTCGTGGGTATTCTGGAAATATTGAAATAATTTTAGCTGTCTCAAATTTATAGAATCTGTGGAAAAATCTAATGCATTTAAATTTATTAAAATACAACTACTTTGTCAGAGTGTGTGTAAAGCTTTTAGAGAAAATATGGCTTTTTAACTAAAACAATTTCTTTTGCACATTGATCTGCTTTCTACTGTATGATTTATAATGTATTTAGGAAGAATATTTACAAAATGTGATATAGTATTCAAAATCTTGGCTGCAGTAATTCAGTACTTCTAATGAACCCATGCAAAAAAGATTGTTGCACTTTGAGGTGTCTATCCTTCCATCGCTTCACTTACATGGGTAACTTTATGCTTTGAAGTACTCCAGTGGAGATCAAACCCATTGCTTTCATGTTTAAATTTAATCACCTTAATGAGCCTTCAAAAGCCAAGATCTAATGTTCTGTTTGCAATTGTCGTTCCTCAAAAAAAAAGTCAGATTATGTCCGTGGTAGAGGCATTGCATCAAACCCAGTCTTTTCTGTCCCCTTTTTTCAGAAAATATTTTGCCAGGTGTATGTATATCTCTGGTGTCCTCAGATGCAGTGTATACACGACAGGCCTGGTTTACAGCGGGATTTTTAGGTTGTCTTCTTATTTTGTGGATGAAATGTTGAACTTAATTAATAGGAATTAAATAGAAGTTTATTTGTCTGATGTGTGTCCCCAGAGAGGAAAGAGTCAGAACAACTCCTGGCCATCTTTTGAAAAAGAAGCAACAGGCACTCATCACTAGCACTTGCTGCACAACCTGGGTAAGTGCAGAAGACCTCAGAGACTGTTCAGAACAGCTGTAAGATGGAACTTTCTAGTTCTGCTACAGATTTTATTTTGTATGATGTTGGGCAGTTGCTTAATTGCCCTAGCAAGAGGGAAGGCTTCACTTCCTTAGAAGAGTCAGGAGAGAGACTGTTTTTTTCCAATGTAAGGCAAATTGTAATTTGTCATTGTAACTACACAACTAGTTGTGTACAGGGAAATAACAGGGAAAAAAATCTGATGATTAGTGAAGTGTAAATTCATGGTGCGCTTAAATTATGACTTAAGTGGATGTAACGAATACACCAATTATATTCCTTTTGTAAACTGAATTAATACAAACATAAGAATTTATTTCCACACAATACATTTTTGCAAGAATTTATTGAATGGAGAATTTCTTTCTTAGAAGAATTCCTTTTCTGGAAGACAGCAACATCATAAAATAGGCACTAGGCGAAGCTTGCAAGGAAGAGAAATAGAGTGAGTGAAACTAAGGGCATGTGAAGAACAGTCACTATCCAGCAACAGCAGCAAAACAGTTTCAATTTTCTGGATTATTAATTCAAATTCACACGCACATGCCAGTTAAAATTAAAGGCCTTTTTTTACTGCTCTAGTTTAAATTAAAGATTATATTCTGCTCCACAAGTCTGAATTAAATAGCTTATTTTGCACACCAAGCTCTCATTTTAAAGCTAATAAAGAAAAGACATAGCATGTACGTGCAAGCTCAAGACAGGAAGGGTCTAAATTACTACACCTGTTTCACTTGGGAGCTACTTTATTAGTGTTACAAAACTTGGCTTTCAATTTGGCAGTCAGAAGCACATTTAGAACAAGCATTTCTTTGTTTTGACAGAAAGACTGTGGTAAATGAATGACGTTTGAGCGAGGTGTGAAATGTGAAGGTACAAAATTAACTGGTAAGATAATTACTGTTCTAATTCTGCATAAACAAGCGTTTTGAAAATCATTAATAGTTCAGGGAAATAATGTTAGTGATTAAATAAGGTGGTTTGCATCACTGAGCACAACTAAGCTACTTTAATTACATTTGAAAGCAAGGGAAAGCAGCTAATTAAAATTAGCACAGGGTTCCTGAATGACCAGCATTGCATTGTTGCCCTAACCTGTTTAATTGCTTGTTTATTAATAATATGTCTTTATTTTCCCCTCTTTTGCATTTAACAAAATTATTAAAGAAGCTAAAACGTGTAAAGAGAATCTGACTATGTACACTTATCATAATATGCAGTGCAGACATAACGCAGGGAATTACTTACAAGGCAAGCCAACATCATTCAAAAGTCATAACTTTTCTTCATATTAATAATGTTTTCTTCCTGAGTCACATTCATATGTCAATCACGTCCCTGGACAAGAAAAATGGTCTTTGGCACGATTGCAGAATTGCAGCATTTTGTAGCTGCTTTATTTTTAAAACCTCTTGAATACTAAATTGTTAGCTAAAATATAGGCAATAAATCTAAGAGTGATCAATAATAAATTATGGAAAACATGAGCAAAAATAATCTAAATTAAAAGAAAGCTTTCTACTGTCTCAGCCTTTTTTTAGCAAAACTTGTGCTAAACTGACCATCTGCAATACATGGGTCTGTTCTCAGAAAAGGTAAACCTCGGTATTCCAAGATTTCCACCATATTTGTCCTTCAGTTGAGGAATATCTGTGTTAGACATCTGATTTTCACTTCCTAGTCCTTCATGAGCTGTTTTAAGTTTCACTTTATTAGCGTAAAACTATAGGAAATAGTTGGGAGTGTTGGTAATCTACAGACTTTAAACAAATATACAGTATAATACAATGATGACAACTAAAAATAGAGTAAAATGCTAATTTATTTTTTTTATATTTAGTTATAATCAAGTCAAGTTAAAGCAGACATGATGTTTTCCACATTGATTTAGTATTTATACTGTACCTCTGATGTGAAAGGCTCAGATGCATAATAATTTACATACATATACATTTTAAACAGTAAAAATTCATAAAAATGTGAAGTTCTATATGGAAAGGTAGCAGATCCTTAAGAAAGCAGGTTAAATCATGGGAATTATGCTTGTGGAACTGATAAGCAATTAAACCAAGAAGTTAATTTTAACTTCATGAATAGTAGAAAATATTCAGCAGACATTATATATATTATTTTATAGGTTCATGCTTTTATGAACAAAGAGAAGGATTCTTCTCTGTGTTTTAGGGTGGTAAAGAAAGACCCAAGTCACAGATTTCAATGGGAATTTTCTGCTTCATGACTCCACACAGTATCTGATCACTATTTTGAACCAGAGTGTTTAACAGAAACTTGGAAGGTCGTACCTCATGTTGGCACTGATCAAGTGCTTACCATATTTGACACCGAAAGCGTAGGAAGATATCTAGTATAACTTACATAAATAGTAGAAATATCCTCCTAAATTATGAAAAGGAAACAGCTAAACAACAACCAGGAAAGTGGAGAAAAGTAGAAAGAAACTAAAAAAGAATGGAGGGGATAAACCCCCATGAGATTAAACAAATGACCTGATTAAGCCTTAGAAAGATTTTTAGTAACATCGCATTGCCATAACAACTATCTTGCATCATCAAAGGGAAACATGACAACTTTTTTAGTAATCCATGTGGTATATAATTAATGATGACATTTCTTTGTGCTCTAGCAATAACTAAATAAAAGTTTGGTGTTCTGTTTTAACTGCAAGGTTCCTTAGCCTTTTGCTAGGTCATGGTCATCATAATTATGACTAAAATCTTTCATTAACCTTTCTATAATCTATTTCTCCAAGTTAATATCGGTAAAATTGTAAAAACCACCAAAAATCCACTATCTGAAGGATATACTAGCAAAGCTATCAGACATGATTCCCATAAGTGATGTAAATAGTTTGCATTCCTATTTATCCTATTCCTATGCCCACTTTTATTCATGTAGGGTTCAGGTACATGTGTTCTGGTAGAGTTGCAGTGGTTTAAGATACTATAGTCCCAAAATATCCACCCTGCCCCCTTTTTGGAGGTCCCTGCTACAGTGTTGGGACATACCCCCTCCCAGCTTCTGCAGTCCATGGCGTACAGTATTTTTAGTCTCCTGAGGTGTGTGGGCCTGCATTTATATGCAGAAGCATATTACACCACATTGCTGCTGCCAGGAGGTAACTCACATGGATGGCAGCAATAACGTCTTAGGCACGATACCTACATCTGCCAGAGCCTTACTGTAGTTTACTGGTCTCCACCCAAAACATGATGTAACTGCCTACTGCTAATGGGAACACATTTTCTCCTCCTTGACACATCATGCTTTTATCTTAATTTTCAGAATATTGATATGGCATGTAAATGATGTTGCTGAAAGGATTTTTTAAGATAGGAGGTGAATCAAATTGTGGAAGAAATTTTTAATTTCATATGTCTTCTTGCTAGCTTCAGAACTGAAAAAGTTCTCTGCTTTGGGGTTGCTCTGTTACTAAAATACCTAAATGTGCCAAAACCTTTTAATCGTTTCACCTTGCAATACCCTGGAGTTGTAGTTTTAAGTGGTCTCAACCCTGCTGTATAGAGATAATCTCAGTCATTTGCCCAAGGCACAGAGGAACCAGTGACTTGACCTAGTAGGTTCTTGTTATTGCTGGCCAATATTGTTTTTCTCCCTCCACAAGCCTAGGCTTCTTTGTTTCCTTTTATCCTCAGTAAGGACATCAGAGCATACTACAGCAAACAGTGGGCTCTTCCTGGGATAATTTATATCTCTGACATGTGCTAGCAATATATATATTTTGCAATTGTATTTTATTGATATGCAGAAAGGGACAATCCTAAAATGTGATGAGACCCTGCAGGAGGTTCAACTACTCAGATGTTTGCTTACAACTAATAGAGAAATAAATACTCGAAGCAAGAATATTTGGCTGACTCTGAAGTAGTGCCAGACTTGCTTTTGGCATTTACTGAGGTAAACAAAGTACTTGCAGCATATATTGGAAACCCCTGTATGGTACAACATGGCTGCTAGGTCCTTATACCCTTCTATTTTGTGATAGAAGTAAGTTTTACAGGGTGTGGGGATTTATGTATTTATGATGCCATTTTAAAATATCAGAATGATAAAAGAGACATAAATAATTCCTATATTCATAAACAATTAAGGATACTGATTTGTGTGGCATCCAAAATATGCTGTCTTTATTTATTTAGCATTAATGAAGAACACGATCATCTTGTAGAACATCCCAACAGGGGAGTTGCAACAACTTCTTAGTAGAGAGCCTTAGCAGTGAGCATGATCTGATTAACTGTGGCATTTCACTGTGTTATGGCAGTCCTGTTAAAGGAATGTGTTGAGGGAGTTTAATTGTTAAAGCTGCCATTTCTCTTGCCCCTTTGCTTCATCATGTTCACTGCAATCATGACTGAAACCTTTCATTAACCTTTCTCTGTTTAATTCAATCTTTTGAGTTAATAGCATTAGAACATCAGATCTACAAAATGTGTGTGCCATTTTGCACAGAGAAGTGCCTCACCTCCCTGCTCTGTGTAGTTGGGGAAAAAGGTACAATACTTACTGGCTTGTTAAAAGCATGTTGTAAGGGCATGATTTTGAGCACACTGGAAAGGCAGGCTTGTGATGGAGGACAGTCCTAATTTTTTCCCCTTTTACAACAGAGATAAGCAATGACAGGCTGAGTGAGTTTTATGCTGATGGAGAGTATGTAATTGACAAAGCATTGTGCCAAAAATATTAAGGCTAGGTGAGAGATGAAATAAAAATTACTTGGAGCACACGACGTCACAGAGGTGGAGAACCCAGTGCTGATGGGGTAAGCAAGTAAGTGTGTCATCCTGACACCAGCGAATGACGCCAAACACCCGATGAAGGCAGGCTGGCTGTAGCTTGTGTGCGGCCTGCACAGAAGCAGATGCTGCTACGTGCTGCTTGCTGACTCGAGAGAAAGGAGAGATTAGTAAAATCCTGCCTACTATTGGAAGGCTAGCAGACTTTGTGCTATATAGAGCTCAGATAAACAAACATGCTACTTGTATTCACCAGGTTAGACTGGTTAAATGTCGGTGGGATTAGTGCCAGCCCATGACATCTACATTGCTCCTTATGGTATAAACCTTTATAGGTCACAGAGCTGATATCTGAGTGCACCTGTTGTGGAGCAGTGTGAGCATCAGTAATCTACCACTGGCCAACTTTTGCCAGTAGGTTTAACACCTCTGAACCAGATTTCAGGTTATGCAAAGAAACAGTGACGATCATGCAGTAAATGATTCATTTGCTTCCAAACAAAGGAAACAAAAGAACAGGTTTATGTGTTTTGTAGTTTTTAGCAGTTTTGCCATGTGTTCCCACCAATTTTTATGTGGAGCAGGTGTCAAGGGAACTGTCCATGTTCCTTTCTGTGGGCTCACAATGGACAATTTCTATTAATTCAGAGTGTATTCACTTGAGAAGGAGGAGATTTTGTCCCAATTGCTGTTAAATATTAATTATGCTGCAGAGAGTTGTCCTGAGTTTCTGCATCCTCAAACAGCAGTAGTATTTGGTATTCTGAAAGAACGAAGCATCTGTATTTGAAATTAATATCATCTATTTCTGATGTAGAGGTAAAAAAAGTAAAAAACCAGAATACAATCCAGTCTAAGTATGGTGGAGGTGACAATGATATATGAAAGACCAGAAACTGGAATTCTTTTGCAAATGGTGGCTAATTAGTATGAAGCATATAGGTATATGCAGCATCACGAGTGAATTGTGTACAAACGCCCAGGTTAAAACATAACCCTTTTTAGCAGCCAGCTGGCCTGAAGCTGTCTCTGCTTCTCACAGATATAGACAGGGCCATATCAATCTGTGGTTTTGGATATGTAGAAATAACAGGTAATCATGAGCATGCAGTGCTAGAAAGAACAGTGTGTATTCTAGGCAGAGCAAATGAGTATGAATCACTTGGGGAAGTCTGCTGCTTAATTTGTCAACCAAGTCAATGCACAGGTCTTTCCTGGCTGAGACCTAATGACATTTAAAAAAAAATCATCCTCTGACTCATGATCTCAATTCATTCCTCTTATACTTTGAGCAAAATAAGCTGGGGAGGGGAAACAAGTCATATCCTCCTTCCAAGGAGGACTTGTGAAACTGTTTGCCATACGTAGGCATAACAAGTTCATGCCTTGCTATTTTCACAACATAAGGTCGTGAGATGCAAATTCAACCTCGTCATCTAATGAGGCAGATTTCCTCACAGTGAAGTGGAGAGAGTCTAATGAAACAAACATGAATGGGTTTTGAGACTTCGATACTCATAACTTTCTCTCATATGAATGTGATAGGGGAAAATGGAAGAACTCTGATTAACTTTACTGTGTCATGGTTTTATTCATAGAGAATATGGAATCTGGTGCAGCTGTAACAATGGAGCCCTGTTGCTGCCATAACCGTGCTTGGAAGGATTTATCTGCATAAGGTAAGAAGTTAATGTAGACACCTGATAAAATCAAACCACTGTCAATGAATTTGGAAAGCCATATCAAAAAATGTCCAGTCAAAACAAATTCAAGACAAAATGAGGTTGGTGCTTAGAATGCCAGTTGGAAGAAAACATCAAGCTGTCATGCATTGTAGATCAATCAAAACAACAACTTCATCTTCTAGGAGGCACAGCAGTTGCCAATACAATATGTGTAACTGACTGGAGATAAGTTAGTGCTCTAGCACTAATATCTAACACCAGTAGAACCGCTTGAATAGGAATCAAAGACTAGGAGAAGTATCATCCCACCAGAATAAATGGTAGGCTCAAATGAGAAAAAACGTGTGAAACCATGACATTTTTGGTGAGTTCTCCATGGATTCAGTACACAGTGAGCACAGAAACAGCAAGGACTGATTTGCTCACCAGAGCCTAGTTGATAATTTCCATATTAAATTTGGGTTTCCATTTTTATGTTCTCGATGTTAACGGTGTGTGTCTGAGTGGTGCTTTTTAATTGGCATTTTCTCTCTAGTCTTCTGTCTGGCATTTGTGCCTAATCCTACACTTTTGGAAGCTATTGGTCCTATAATATGAAGCAATTATTAGGGATCTCTCAGAGCTGTATTGAGTTGTTTTAATTAACATCTCATATGTCGAATAATGCCATTTGTGATGGTCAATTTATGTCACTATCTGCCTGCAAGTAAATGTATTCAGACTACTAGTCTGTTTTATAAGCCTTAGAAGAAAATATTTTTTAGCATTCAACCCTATGAGTTCTTCTGGATTTTCTACTTGTTTCTGGAATAGTAGCACAAATAGTAAAGGGTTTGGGTTTTATTTCTGTAGAGTTATAATGGCACGAGTTGGACATGTCTATTCTGAAATCACCTGGCTTTGGGGCTTTAAGTAGGACCTTTAACATTGTTATTTGTGTTTAATTTTGCATAGCATTGAAATGTTACCTTGCCCTAAGCTGTGGAAGACACTGTTATCCTTTCCAGTAGCCACTTTTTAGCACCCTGTCCTTGACTTCATAATCCTCAAATACCAAGCTTGGAAATCTGCTTCTGGCAGAACAAGATCTCTTCATCTTTGGGGTCACGTTCCAGGCCTTTGTTCAGTCACAAGTTCTGTTTGGATTTATCTTCAGTATGTCTACTTGAATATTCAAAAAATCATCAGCTAGTCTAATTTGTTTTTTTTAAAGTCATGTAAAAGACTGATTTGCTTTGACAGGTGGATCAGAAACAGAATTGGAGCTATTTTATCTGGACCTAATTAAACAGCCTTCATTACTGGCAGGTATGTGTTTGTGATGACTAGAAATTAGCTTGATTGGAATTAAAACTCAAAATATAAGGCACTGAATTGACTTGTTTTTAAAAAATATACGGTTTAAAAATATATCTGTGAAGTACATTTTTAAATCTGGCAACTGCATGTCTAAATACTAAATATCTCATCATGCCCAATTCCACTTTGTATTTTATGTTAATGGCACTTGTCACAGGTATTCATGAGAATATTGCCAACACTTATAAAATGGCACCACACTAGTTCAGAACTATGAGACTTTAATAAAACATTAGGAACAGTCCTTTTTTTCTTCTTGCAGTCGCAGAGTTTCTGCAGTATTTTGTGTGGTGGTGTCTTTGGGGTGAATTTCTGTCATGCAAATGAAGTCAGCATGAGGCAGAGGGGTTCAGTGGGCCTACAGTAACGAAAACATGTTGGTCCTCTTTTACCTTCAGAAAGCCCAGTTATTTCCAACTGGTAAAATAAACTCTATGTCTGTTGAGCTAAGGGAACATTTCTCTCACTGCCCATTGCAACGCCAGCCTGTGGAATAGATGTCACACCTTCTCAATGTCACTCAAATGGCATGCTAAAGTCATTAAAACCTATGATAAATTCTGTCTGTCCTATTTGCCTTCTCCCGTGGTGAATCCAGGCATAACTTTTCAGTAAAGTCACTGACTGTTCACCCAGTCCAAATACACTGCCTGAGGGTTTCAAGACCTACCTGAAAAAACCCGAAGTTTACACATACAGATCCATACTGCTGAGACACTTGAGTGCATATTGCACTGTTAAGCACTTTGATACCATTGTTTTCTATAGCTGTTCTGATTACAGAGAGTTTAGAGGAAGGCAGCTTGGAAAAAATTTTTAGAGCGATTGAAACATTGCTCTGAGTGAGTACTAAACAGCTGGTTCAACAGCTTTTGGTATGGATATGATGTAGCTGTGAAGAGGAGACTATCATGTGGAGAGGAGAGTATCATGATGAACCAGCCAACAAAGTAAATACAGCTTTCTTTCAAATAAAAATAATAGTGGAGTAATGTTATCTATGCTAAATGGAAATATTCTATTTTTATCTCAGTTACATGGACCTAAAATGCTGCAAAGTGTGTTAAAAGTCCAAGTGATTTTTCTGAGAGGCATTTTGCATTCTTCCCTATAGATAACAAATGTGAAAAATCCTTTATTAGAAAGGCAGCTCCTAGGGACAGGGTATCTGAGGAAGTTCAAGCTATTCTGGTTATTGTCAACACTAAGATAAGAATAGAATATTCTCCCTTTCAGCCTCAGATGGTGGCAGACAAGTAAGGACTGTGTTTTGCTAATTATACCCTTTAAACCATGTCATGTAGGGGGATGCAGCACTCATGCCACTTACATGAACAGGAAATATAATTTGTCCTTCTGAAGGACAAAAATACAGATACGCTTAACCTGATCCTTAGGTTCTGTTTAGCTGAGGAGAGGAGTTAAACATAACCATAAAATCAAAGACTAACTATAAATCCATACTGCAATCTGCTGAATAAAACGAGGTCTGTTTTACCAGTTTAGGATTTAACAGTTCCCAGTTTAACAAAGCCTGTGCTTAAACTTTTAATTTCCAAAATGTGTTTAAGTCCCAGGGTAAAAATACATGATAATACATGATAATGCAACAGATCACATTTTAAATCAAACATGAAGCAACAAAAACACAGCAATAAATGTCCTCCTGTTTTCTCTGCCAATGATGACACGGTCAGAACAGCCCCAAAGTGTTGAGATTTCTGCTGTCTTTTCCACCGCTTTCCCAAGAAGAGCTTCTTACTTGGCTGAGATGAGTGGACATATTAGTCAACCCAAAACTGTCAGGTGGGTCCTGCTAATAGTGATTTCTCTATATAACTTTTTATGCACAAAACTAGGACAAAAGGTCTTTATAGGCTATCTGTAGAGCAGCCTATAAACTGCAAACTATTTCCCCTAAGAGAATGTTTGGACTGGGGAAGTCTAGCAACTGCCATCAGTAGCAATTATCTGTGGATAAAATACCACTTCAGAACATGTTTTGGTAAGGAAAATGTAAATGCCAAAGCTAAAGCACTCACAGAGGCAAAATGAGAGTAGGCAATGTGGTCCTGAAATGTGCTGAGCCAGGCAAGAGCCTTGGATTTTGTTTTCATCTCTATTGCTGGATGGTACAGGGAATTTGTGTCATCTGCGTGGTTCCCTTCCCTGTCAGTATAAATGGGAGTGAGACCTGCTTGCTTTTGTAACAGGCTTTGAGATCTGAATGTTTGCACTAAGTATCATTATATTTCACACACCAATGTTAAGAAGCAACAGTGTCTACTCTGGAATGTATATTTCCCCCATTGTTTATTGGAAACTCAGTGTGCTTACACATCCTTGCTGGGATGCGATGGAAGGTATTTCACATAACATTTTGCTAGGTTGGCTTGCAAGCCTTGTCTTTGTGCAATCACAAACATTTGTTTGCGGAACTCCTGCACATTGCTTGTATTCTCCTACACCTTGGTCAGTGCCTGTGATGACTTGTGCACAGGGAGTTCATTTAGAAAGGGAAGTGAAAGAAATTCACAAAGAGTGCACATATTAGTTTCATCCCTCAGATATTTTTCCCTATATGCATTTGGCTAACTGTACCAGGCTGTGATCAATGTACAGACTGTGAAAACAGACAAAACCAGCTGAAAAAGCAACCTTGTGCCTGTTTAAGAAAAGGGAAAACTTTTCCAATTGATTTAGTGCTTCATAAATTAGCCTAGGGACAGCTTTAAATTGTGCTCTTATTATGCATACAGGATTCTACTCATCTAATAATTTTGCTATTCAATAAAAAAAAGATGTTTTGAATAGCAACCAAACATGCCATAAAAATCCACTATCCACATTCTGCAAAGAGCAAAAATGTAAATGAATGGATTGAAAATGTCCCCAATATGATTTCTCTCTTGTTGACTTTCCAATTTAATTTTTCATGGGGAAAAAGATGTACTGGGAAATAGAATGCATGATCTACAAGTAGGAGTTTAGGGAAGTCATTATATACCCATTAGTTATGTGCATTTATTAAATCTGTCTGGTAAAATTAAGGGAGCTGAAATTTTATGTATTTATTTCTATCTAGTGTACCTAGTGTATCTTGTATGCCAGTCAGCATTTAAGATAAGCGAATTAACTGACCGTATCAGAGAGCAGATGCCTTGAACTGGGAAGTGTATACCCACTGAAGAAACTCTTCTGAGATTCTGTAGTTGTGCTCTCTGGGTGAATTTGGCATGCTATCCATTTTCATTTAAAGATCAAAGTCTTGTATGGCTACCTTTCAAAAACTATAGGAAATACAAACGATGACTTCCTCAGCATTTTCATTCAAGCTCTAGGAAATCCTTCAGACTGTCCTGGAAAGGGGGCACTGAATCTGTCTGTAGTTATGGTGTTTGGCCAGTGCATAGCCCTAAAAGCATTTACTATGGCTATAAGACCAGTTATTCATCCCTTAAGGCCTGTGGTGGTGAGGGTATTTATTTACTAAGATACTATCTTAATCAAAGCAAAGCCAGAAGAGCCCCTTAGCCTGAGTATCTTGGCCTGAGTCTATCCAGTAAGGGCCTTAAGGTTTTTAGTAAGTGCCCAAAACCCCAGTAACCAATTTGCCCTGTTCAGACTTACTGATATTCATGGGAGATGCCAGGATTTGCATCTTAAATTTTTACTGGCCAAAAAGGGAATACAAATAGTATCAGTGATAGAAGTTTGTTTTATCCCTTTCCCATAGGAAAGGGGGATTAAAGAATGTTGCTAGTACTGCTCTCTGCTTTCTGTGTGTCTGCTTTCTATTATAGTGGCATCCAAACCTGATCAAAGAACACAAGGAATGGGAAAGCAATGGACAAGTAAGCATTTGCTGTCACACACCACTTAGTTCACTCTGGCATGATGGAATTTAAACTGAATAGGATTGGAACTAAGCTTTCTTTCAAAAGAATGCTCCAAAGAGCCTAGCTGGGGATGCTTCAGTCTTGCCAAGGAAGGAAGGAAGGAAGGAAGGAAGAGAGGGAGGGAGGGAGGGAGGGAGGGAGGGAGGGAGGGAAGGAGGAAGGAAAAGTTACACATACTGTGGCACAGGTTCTGTCAGGTCCTGCCCCTGTAGAGCCAAGCCAGAAAGAACCAAATGAAAATGGTCATGATACTAGATGCTAATGCCATAACAGCTATTGCCAAAGCTGGAAACGGTCCCCAAATGTTTCACATATTCCAGTGGGAATAAAATGTTTATATTCTTTCTGACATGTGTTATCAGCAGCAATGTAGATCTGGTTCAAACCCCAAAATATTCCTCTGGAATTTAGCAAACACATCAATCTGAGTTTCTTTTAAGAAAAGTAGTTAAAATGAAACATTCTTGATGACCACCCTTACTGGGAAATAGTTACATTCCTACAAGCACTGACCACACACAGGACAGAACACACAATTCTTTCAGTCTTTGAAAGAAAGAAACTGTAGGTTTGGCAATCATAACCTCAGCTTGTATGAATAGCAGGTTGAGAAACTTCCCCGTAGTCCCAGAAAGGCATTCTTTGGTCTTTTGCACTGTTTTTTGAGCTACCTCTGTAGAAAGGAAAGGCAGCAAATGATGGAAAAACTACTGTTGATACCCTGTTTCCTGGACACCCTTTCCTTCCCTTTTGTGCAGTTCTTGTACAGTTCAGCTATGATTAAGTCAGAAAGTTTACAAGGGAAGCTTCAGCCCTGGCTCATACGTTTTATGGCTTGTAAAGGAAAGTGTTCCCTATCCATTCCACCTACCTTCCTTAAGCTTCAATGCATCTCTGGGGTGCCACTACCTTTGGTTGGGATGCCTGGTCTAGGTATGCAGCTGATAGCCTTGCTCTTGTTATGCAGAGTATGTCTTGCTGTTGTTGCTGCTCCTTCTGTGTTTCCCTCCTGATACCAAATGTGTTTTCTAAAGACCTGGGCTCACTGTATTAGTGGTTTTGTCAAGTGTTTGCTGGGGGGGAGGATTTTTCTGCTGCCTGTACTGCTTTGTTCTGCCTTGGGACCCCAGTAAATGGCTGCTGTGTGGTCATGGTCAGAATGATATAGGGGAAAGCATGTGAATTAATGAATAATTTGGTTTCTTAGGGGTTGTTCTGGCTGCCAGCCTATAGATATTCCCTCTCTTTCTTTTTCCCAAAGGATTTTTAATCAGTTTTAACAAAGTAGAATGTCCTCAATGAGCAATATTGAAGAAGACTTGCCTCTGAGGATCTTACATTGCCTGGGAGGAGGGAGACCTAGGTTCAGTCATTGCTCCAAAACAGACAGAGAAATTGATAGTCTGTCCTGAGTATTCTAGAAACAGCTAGATTTACCAGGCTGAGTGTCAGCAACATGGAACCTCCAGCTTGCTGTATCCTGTCTGGGCTTGGCAGACAGCTGTCTGATGAACCCTGTTGATGGATAGGTGTCTAATTTTGGAAAGTCCAAGTGTGGATCAGTCACTAAGCTGCTTCACATTGTCATGTTTAAGCAGTTTCCAGCCTTGCTACTAGTAGAAATTGAGGGGCCTTTGTGAAGATATTACAACAGAACAGTGAATTTTAAGAATCCCAATAGCACTTAGAGAATGGACTTAAAGTAAGAACTTCCTGTTCTTACCTTATGTCTACCCATCAGACTGAAAACACTGAAATGCTCCTCAAGAGGTCTTATCACTAGGAGATGGAGAATACTATGAAATGCAATTTTCCTGCTTCTACCTGTTTTTTGTAAGTTCTAAGACTGGACATGAAACATAGGCCAAAGGTTTTATCTGAATTAATTCCTCCTTCAAGTCCTATAGCTGTGATGAAGCTAGAAAATGCATTTTAGGATGACATTCAAATCATAGTCCTCCTTTGCTCTGGATGATCAGTATTGTAATCAGTTAGCAGAGGGAGAGAAAACACTGTTTGTATAGTAAAGGATTCTGATAATAAAAATTCCTTCTGAAAATGAAGGACATTGGTATTTCTAGGATGTGAAATAAAATTCAAAAACATTTGGGAGTGTTTTCCAAGGATAATTGACTTTTTAGCAAAAAGAGTTAGAAAAAGAAAGTCTCCTGCTATCTTTCAGACACATGACTCATTGCTGACATCCATTTTCCCTGGGGTAACAGGAATCAGGGAATTCAGAATGCTGGTTAGAGTCCTACATAAATTACTTCATATCTAGTGATATGACCTCCTGAAGCAGCAGTCTGAGCTGCAAAATGTCTTGTAGCTCTTTATTTTTTATCTGGCTGGCCATCAGAGTTAACTCTTCTACAATTAAGTACAAAGCAGGTAATGGAAAAAACCCACCCAAACAAAATGGTAAAGGTATGAGTTTCTGCAGTTGAAAGAATAAACCCCAACAGATAGCAGTGAATTTTACCTTTTCTGAATGTGCAGAAGGCAATTAGATCTTTTGATAATAGAAACACAGAGGAGATTCTCTGGGCAGAAATGGTGTGAGGTATACCTATGGTGTGAACCCTGTGGTTGGAGTTTCAGGGGTGCCAGAGCAACATTCAGATACTTGCAAGAGGCCAAACTCTTCCAGTAGAGGATTTTATGCTATTCAGCCACTGGCTAACACATAATGACTCCCAAAGTACAATGAATATTAGCTCCATTTGCTGCAGTTCACTGGATTAGTTCTGCGAGACTACAGACCTTTTTGTGTGATGGTTTAGAAGTGTGCCTGCTTAGGCATGACGTTACTAAACTAAAAAGTAACCTATTGCTTTTTGTTTGGTGCAAGTATCACCCAAAATTCCCTTACTTGTAACACATCCAATTGAAATAATGGTACTGAAAGATGAACAAACCCATCTCCACCACCATATATAATTAATTTGCATCCCAAATACCTGACTAAGTCTTTGAAGGTAATTGGTAGTTAGGTAATCTGCCTATTAATTTCTTCATTTCTAGCCAATCTCTGGTTAGTAATCAATAGTCCTCTGTTCTAATGAAGAAATGGCCTTGACATCCTGGCCTTTGTGCAGTGTTAAAATAACATTGATCGTTATCATTATCATATGTCCTTGATATAGTGTATAAGGGCAAGAATATCAGTCTCACAGTACAGGAACACTTAATAAGCTTGGATAAATAATTGTGATTGGCCAAAGAAGTATGCGTGGCTGTCTTGGCAAAGGCGTGTGGGAGAGAATTAATAAAATGTTGTATATTAGTTCTGTCTCCAAATCTAACCAGAAGACAATTTCTCTCAAGATATATGGAAGATGTACAAAGACATATGAAAGCACTCTATATCATAGAGTCAAACCAGAGACAGGGTTATGTTTCTCCTCATTGTACTGCACATCTCTGAAGAAAGGATCTTTCTTGCTCTTTAGCTACACACTCTTACTGGCATTTCTCCTTTCTGTGATGAGGGTGAACCCTCTACCAGTTTTAGTGAGGAAGGAAGTCTGTGGATATCACATCAACTATAGTAACTCAGGTTTAATTTTTTTTTTCCATGCTTTTCTCTTAGTCTCCTCCCAGTATTAGTAGAGCTTCAAAACTTTTATCTATTGCAGGAGCTTCTTTTTTCCTGCAAGAAATCAAAATATTAATAGTGTCCTCTTGGACTCTTTGAGGAGAACTTGATGACCATTTTTCATTAATGACGTACTACAGACTGGAGCATGGTCTATATTTGGATCTTTTGACTAAGGTACAATTTAAAAAATAATGGTACTGTAGATCTTATTTTACTATTCTTCCATAATAATAAGATCTCTTTCTGCTTCCAGAATTTATACTCTGCTATTAAATAAGGAAAATCTTTTGTACAGTAGGTGTAAAATTACATCACTGTCAAGCCATTATTTTAAAAAAGTAAAAATCAGGGCTCCTGTGCTAAGATTAAAAATCAGAAATTAGTTACCTTTAAAAGGTCAACTGCAAAATTACGGTACCCACTGGCAAGTCTTCCATAGCAGCCTACAGAAACCCTAACTTTGGTGTCACAAACTTGGTTATGGTTTACATTTTTGTGTTTTACAAAGTTTCTGCAAATGTCATTAAACCAAGGACTTCTGAATTTTGTTGAAATAGGTTATGGGAACTCATGCCTTTGTTCTGGAACATAAACACCATCTCCGCATACCATTTGTTTCGTATCTATAAATGCACTTACATTCATGGGGGCAGAAGAATTTATACAATATTTTTTTGAGGATTGATAGATTTTTTTTTAATTGCAACCATCTGCATTATATCAGCACAGGTTATGTACCCCAAGAGTTAAGCAGAGTGTGCATAATTCATGCTGGTTCCTTTGTTGCAGCGTGACCTGTGGACTGCACGAGGCAGCGTGGGTGAGGCGAGAGGGGAGACCATGGCTGCTGGGGCAGCGGGTGCCTGGTGGATGAAATAAGCTCCTGCCGTTTGAGATCCCGAAACCGAAGCGTAACGTCTTAAATTTATGTTATGTAATTTATATGTGTAGATAAAATACTGCTTGCTGCTTAAAAATAGTAAAGTGATTTTTTTAAGCATGCACAAGGACATCTTGCATGTGGGCTGAGTTCGTTAGTGGAGTCTGCGTTTCCCTCCATATGGGCCTGGTGCTCCCCTGCAGAAAAGAGCGATAGGAAATGCTCCTTTAGTGATTGTCAGAAGTGGGACAGATTCCTAAATAATTGCCATTAGATTATTTTAAGACTGCCAAATACTCAATTTGTAGCTTAAATATTTTATAAAAGTGTTTTATAAAAGTTTGGACACTTGAAAAATGTTTAAAGATAAAGTATAAGGCACTTGAGCCTCTTCCTTCAAACACCATTTTGGTTTTCAAAAGTGAATAATTAACGAGACCACTTGGTTTTGAGTCTTCTTAGTACTATTTATAAGTGGAGTGAGAGCAGCTATTATTATCTTTATAAATATTTGGCACTGCATGGCCTTGATATGCAATTGTGTCCGTTCAAAGAATGTCTGGTGAACAAAGGAACTGGTCTCAGGGCATGAATGTTATCCTGAAGCAACAAAAGGATATAAGCCTTGTCACTTCTTGTCTCATTTTCATTAAGAAAATCATGTGGTTTAGCTTTAGGGGGGTAGTGATGAATCAACCATGTGACTAAAGGCAGGTGGCCATCTTAAAGCAGCTCGTATCCCTTGTAAGAATAAGAATTAAAAGGAAGAGATGGCGGGGGGTGGGGTGTGGGGGTGTTCAGCTCCATAAAATGTTCACTCACTGGGCTGCCACAAAGTAAATATTTTTACAAATATACTATTTACTACAGGGGAAGCTTTTCCTGGAGAAGACAGATAAATGTGCTTGCTATGGGAGCTTTATGGCCACTACAGGCCCAACTGTCATTCCTTCGGTACTTCCTGTCAGTCTGACTAAACTCTGTCATCCTTCAACCCAGTTTAAATTAACAGGTAATTTGTAAATGTCACTTCAGGTTAGGCCGCTCATTTTGTTTCTACTCTACCAATGCAAAGTCTAGGACTAATTTTTCTTGTCTTCTTTTAATAGGATTTTCATTTATAAATAGAATTATGTTCTGAAAATAAATTACAGTAAGTGATGCACAGAACTGGTAGCAGCAGCACTTTCATAGAATTTCAAGCACCTACATCAGAAGAGATTAATAAAAACACTTCAAAGGCTAAATTCTATTTAAGCAGAAGACAGCTTTTGGTTAATATTTAATCTGAGTAACTGAGATCTTGGTTGAAAATATAATTTTTTAATATCTAAATTAATTTGCAAAACAAAACCATTAATTTTGCCTGAGAGCTTTCATAGTGCAAAAGTTTCAGTAATTTATGTGGAAAAAAAAGTTTAGAATGTAATTCTGTAGTAAAAGTCCCTATTTTAATATGGAATTTATTTATAATGCAATATATTTGATCAGCAATACTGCTCTAAGTCTATACTTCTAAAATGATTGCTAATGCGCTGTATTGAATAAGAAAAAGAATCAGACTTTTCATGGGAGTTTTTAATTTGTAAAAGAGATTGCTTTTAGGTTCAGCATTAGCAAATAAACATCACCCATTTCTTTAAAGGTAATATACAACTGAAAAAAGTACCATAAAAAGTCCCGTATAGTATAGGCATGCATGAGAGAAGCTGGTATGATATTTTTCATTGACATAGTTTTTGAAGTGTTGTATTTACAGTCTATGTTTTGAATTGTTCACTCTCTAGTAATCTCATACCCTGGGGGAGCTGTTCGCATAGTGAGACTCCTGTGTGATAGGAGGCATCTTCTTTTCCCCACCACTCTCCAAGAATCCTTGCATCTTTCCAGCAGAAAGAGAGTCTCAGTTCATGTGTGGAAGGGAATCCTAAGACTTTCTGGTCCTTGTAAATGTTTCCTAGGCTCGGGCTGGGGCTTAACTCTCCCCTCACAGCAAAACCCATTGACTAATCTTCTTCTCCTTCAGTAGGAGACAACTCATCTGTGGACAGTGCAGGCCAAAATCTGTCTCTTTTCCGTCACTAGCCTCTCCCCATATCCGTTTTATTGTCTTCTGCTGTCATCGCATTCACTTCTTCTCTGCTTACTGTCACTTCCATTATCTTATTTTTCCTCTCATTCTTTACATTAAAGCTTTTGTCTGACCCTGTTTATTCTTGTTGATTATGTTTGATTAATCCAGCAAGTCTTGTTTATTATTCCATCAGCACCCACAAGCGTTGTGTAGTAGTTCCACAGATGTTCTGTAGGAGATACAGAACAGCCAGGGTATCTGGAAGGCAAGGGTATTCACTGTGCATAGTGAAGCAGTAGTAAAGATTCTTCTCAGTGACCTGGTGAGCAGAAATTCAAGAACCATAGCAAAAAGGTTTGGCACTGGGCCAGTGTTGATGAGTGATTACATTGGCTGCTGGTCTGGTAATTAACATATAAGAGATACCTACATGGGAGATTGCAATATAATATGACACAAGTTGACTAACTTTCCTTTAAAGAGCTGGAACCTTTAGGTTGGCTTCATGCAACTGTGCTTTAAGCCTCCACTGAGACATCATCTGTATCATTTAAACTCTTGTGTCTGGATCATAGTTACACCTATAAGCACATCATAAATTTATTTAGATTGTTATTGTAAAGACTACTTCAGGTGGTTTAAAAATTGTATTTTTAGTGACATTAGCAGTATCAGAGCCCAGTATCATATATGGAAAAAGCAGTTTCCAGTGTGCATTAATACTGACTTATTATCAGAAACGTAACTTGTCTATGTAAATATTAACCATTTTGTTTAAACATTAAAGGTCTTACTTCATTCAGAAAGTTAAGTTAGCATACTTCCCAGAATCTAGGATTTGAAGAGAGCCATGATGTATTAAGTACTAACTGAAGTTCCCCCACCCTGACTCATGATAATTAGTAGGAATGAATGCATGTCTAGTTGGAATGTCATTTATTTTCTTGTGCTTTAGTGGATTTTAGCTGTACATGAAGCATCAGTCCAATTTTCCACATAACTTACCTGAACATGGTTTCACAAACTGATCAACTCAGATTTGTTAAATTTTCCCACTGTAAAACATACAAAAGATGTTGTGGCAAAGCAGAAGTAAGCTTGGATCTGTCTGTATGGCCTCATGTGAATTGATATACGAGAGTATGATGAAACTGAGGAAGCTGACCTTTGTGTGAACCAACTGCTGGTGTTCATGAAATTCGAACTAAGACTCGGTTCTAGGAAGACTGTGAAACAGCTAATATTCTGAAATGCTGACAAAAAGGAACCCACTGTGAAATAAATGCCTGTCTGCCTGTCTGACCATCAAAATTAAAGCAGAGAAGTAGAAATTTATTGCCACCTGTCCCAGAGACAAATATGCGAGATAGATGTGCACTGCTTTCTCCAGGATGACATCTGGAGGAGCACTTATTGTCTATCAAAGGTATTGCAAAAAGAACTGCTATGTCAGTTGCCCTAATTCCACTTTAATACATGGAGATTCTTTAGGCAATTAACTGAGCAGGAATTTGGATGATTCTTTGAGGTGTTTCTGTTCACTCTACATCAAAAGTTCACAGAAAGCAAGGCAAGATGCACATGGCTTTTTAAAGTCAGAATATTTTTTCCCATTTTTTGTCTTGCTTTTATTTTACTTGAGGAGGTCAAATGAGTATGTACCTGATATTTATTGCAGGGAGAAAACTACACAGGTCTATCTATGGGGCCATTGTAAAGGTCATTACTAGGACACAGCAGCCCCTGGATGTAGTTCCCAGTATTTCGAAAAGTGCACCAATATTGAATCTTTCTTGGCCTCTATCATCCATTTTCCAGGCAGGAGATTAAGCAAAAACTCAGAGGATTATAATTCCACTAATTTAATGAATTACCTTTTTTTTTTTAAATGCCTGATCTTTTCTTTCCATGATAAATTCTCTAGGTAGATATGTCTCTTAATGCAGAAAATGTGAATGTTCCCCAGAAGTCACATCATGCAGCCTAGCAGGTGTTTCTTTCCCTTTTTCAAAACTGGCTTGCCTTTTTATGAGTTGCACTTTCTTAATCAGCTCTTGACTGAGAAGAAGGCGATGTTTTTAGGTGGTGTTTTTAGCTGCAAGGTAATATGACATTCATATCCCAACATCTAGGTATATCTTGGTGGGAGATTGAGGTCCACATTTCATTCAGATAGTAATGTCTGTGCTAATCAAAGGTTGTGATATCCCAGCTTGGGGTTTTTGAAGCACAGCTTTGTTATAGTGACTATTTCTAACACCTCTCTATATGACAGATCACTCTTTTAAATATAAAATTAATGGTAATTTAATCTCATGCTTCAGAATATGTACCCATTTCATAGAATCAATGTAAAATGTTTTTAATTACAGTCCCTGGAGCTTTAGCTTACTATTAGGACTATATGATAACTTCAAGCTACAATGGTACTAGTGAATATGGACTTCCTGTTATTTTAGATGAGTTTGCCTAAACTATTTTTAGCACATCAGTTTCTTGGGTCCAGACTGAATCCTTCTGGGCTGATTTGAGACAGGCTTGAAAAAAAGCAGTTGTTTCACACTAAGGAATACGTGGGCCAAGATTCTCTCAGGTTTGTTCTCTGGCACTGGGGAGATCGGAATCGTTAAGTTTAGCAAATAACTAACAGTTGAGACAGATGAGGGCAATCTTCCTCAAAGCTGTTGCGTTAGACTGAGGCAAGACTGCATCCATGTACAAATGAAAAGTTTATCTTTGCAAGCAGGGATGCTATACTTTGACTATTTTTCAATTAAAAGTTGGATTCCATAGTGCATTGAATCTGTCACAGTGAAAAATGTAGGCTGATTGTTAATAATACTGCTCTATAATTATTACTATTATACAGTCCAGATACCTCATGAGGGCATGATCCCCTGATTCTATTTGGTTTTGTATAGACTGTGGAAGAAGCAATTCTTGAGCTGTAAGGTTGGTAAGCTAAGACTCATGCAAGTAGGTTCAAGAAGCTTTTCTGTTGTGGTTATTGATGGTGTTGCTGAAAGCAATCTGTCACAGTGCGAGCTACCTCCTCTTAGCCTTATATTGCACGCTTGTTTACTCGTTTTGACATGTAAGGTGCTGAGTGGCTAAGAATGAACTTCCTGGTTAAAGAAGGTGATTTTTCAATATTAAAAAAAACCCTACAAAATATTTTCTGAAATTTGGGGAGGGGTTAATAAAAAAATTTTCAACATAAGATTATTGAAATATCTTGCCTTCTTCAAAACTGAGAATTACAAAACCACTCTGCAGAATACTTTTAATGTAATTTTGGAGTGGAATAATTACTTGGAGGTGTCTGTGGTACAAAGTTTAACATCTTTTTCCCAGAGAGCTATAATTATGGATTGAAAAGGACAAGAAATTGGTATAGACAGGTGTTCTCCCACAGCATCATTCCACTTAGTGGACTAATGACAAGTGAATGCTTGTAATAGGAGACAAAATTCAAGCTTAAACATTTCCTCTCTAGCCAGATGACTCACAAAGGTATAAAAATATATAACTTTGTTGGGACATCCATCTCTCTGCAAGAGACACATCATTCGGCACTCTTGCTTTATTAGCCCCAACCAAGACAGCAAGCTCCTGTTATAAAACTCTTTTCAGTTGCTAACTGAAATAATTAGATAGGAAAATTCCATTTTGTCTCAGAATTTTGCTGTTCTGCTGTTTCAGTGAATAGAATGAGGGGAAACATGTTGCTTTGTCTGTGTTCATTATTTTAAGTTATTATTTAACTGGGAAGCCCTGGTGTTCCTGTGGAAGGAGCAAGAACTTGCCATTTGGCAGCAGTGATAAGCATGTCAGGGTGTGGCTTTCACTATAATCATGAAAGAGGCATGAAAGTTTGCCTAAGTCATCAGCTTCTGTAAAAAAATCCAGTCAGTGTTTTCTTATTTGCTTCAGGGAGAGTAGTTAGAGTAGCTAAGTTCTTCAATTTTAATTTTTTTTTCTTTTTTCTTTCTGTGGCAGGATTTAATCTCTCCCTCCTGGGTTGCATCAGGGAGTATAGAGATCGCATCCATAGAGAGCACTGATGTTCCTTGGTTCTCCTGAGCTGCTGAAGGCTTTTCCTGCAACAAAAGGTGGGTGAGCAGGCAGTTAGTTACTGGAACTCAAAACCTGAGAGTGAGAATAAATTCTCCTGTTACTTCAGTGCCCTTCTGCTGCATCCTGGGACCTTGCTTCGTTTCAGTATGAAGAAGGTACAAAGAGCAAGTTGGTAAGTTGGGTTTGGGACCTGGGAGAAAATGCTAGGAAAAGGGTGGAGTGATGGGGCTGGAGTGAGGAACATAGAATTCAAGAAAGTTCCACCACATAAGGAGAGAAAAAAGCAGATCAGTGAGGGAGGCTGGCATGAATGTTGTCCTGGAGAACTGGGTTGTTATGCCTGTTAAGCTGGAGAAATCTTTTTAAAAAGCAGAGTGACTGAGGTCTACAGTAAAAGTGAAACACTCCCATTCCTCTTAGGCCAGAGAACCCCTGAGGCCAGGGAAGCCAGGAGAAAGAGCATCTCTCCACCGGCTGTTTCCAGCCTGAGACATACCGGCTTTTGCATGTGGTGTTTTATTATGTTCAAATGTCATCTCTGCTAACAGGGACTCGTGTCCTTAAAGGACAACACATCCTGGGGACTGCAGGACCAATCCTGAGCCATTGTACAGTAGCCTGGGCCTGCTGACTGTCTGTATGTGCCCATGTAGACAGGGAGGGGAAGAAATGGTCATCATCACCTACAGCAACAGCTGCTCTCGTGAAAGGCACTCCAGGAAAGTGTACTTAGTTGTCAGTACTCCATGCAGCGTTCCTGGAGATTGAGTAGCACGCACTCTTGATAAAAATGGCCAGAGTTAGGTACGGTCAGCAAGGGGAAGAGCAGTGCAGGCCATAGCTGGGGTGAGAGGCTTGGTACTAGCAGGAGCCAGGCAGTCAGCCAGGCAGCTAACAGAAACAATCCACACCCTCGGCTTGATCCAGCCTGAATTGGGACTTGCTACCCAAGAATAGGTCATTTCAAACCATGAGCTGGAGGGGAAAGGAGCCTGCTGACCCCACATGGACTCCTGGAGGAAAAGAGTGTAGTGTGTGAAGTTAAAATTTTAAAATGAGTCATTCCCTGCTTATCTACATGGGCATAGTTCTCTGTTCTACCTTTAATGAAAATATGAGTTGTTAAACTGCTGCTTTGCAAGTGGGTAAATGAGGTTTCTGGTTTTAGCACCAGAAAACTTAGTGTAATTATCTCTAGGTTCATTATGATGGCTTGAGTTTTTGTTGCAATTCCCATAAATTTAAACCCAACCCTTGCTGCTGCCAATGGCAACAGCACTGCACTTGTGTCAGCTGACCCAGAAGTGTGTTTTCATTACCCCACAGAGGTATGCTCTGATTTAGTGAAGTGCTTCATAACTACAATAGGTCAATAGGAAGTACACTTGAACAAATACAGTGTTGCATAGTGCTTAATAGTAAGGAGAAACAGTGTTAGACATCTCAGAAGAACCCAAGATGAGCAGATATTTTTAACCTTATTATCTCTGTGCCTCAGCTTCCCACTTGTAAAATGGTTTACAATTAAATGAACCAAAGGGATGTTCTGAAAATAAATTCATTAAAGTTTGGGAAATATTCAGATATTATACCATGGAGGGTAATAGACTATCCCACAAGTAAATGAAAATTCTTTGTTCTGTAAAATACAGTTTGAAGAGAATATGCACTGAAGAAGATGGGGAACCAGTCTTTGAACAATGAGGATAACAAAAATACTGGATATCTGCCCTGCTCCTTTGTTGAAGACAATCTACCTAGGACACTGACTGAAGTAAGCACTTCCTGCGAGAAAAATTAATAATGTAATCATATAATTTAAATCCATATTGTAAATCATGAATTTAAGGGGGAAGAATTAAGACAATATGAGTGTTAGTGCTACCTTAATTACTGCCACAGTGAGCTACCTTACTTCTTACATTTCTTAGTGCTGCTTGACTTTGCAACAGCAGTGCTCTTTAATCTAATTGGGGGTTTTATATAATAGTATATATATTTTATATATATGTATATGTGTATATATATATATATGTATATTCTTCAAAGTCAAGTTACCAATTGAAATTAATTCCATGGAGTCCTTTCAGCACTTCTGGGTATTGAAACAGCTTAAAAAAATCTGAAAAAATTGAAATCAAGAGGGAAAAAAATATAAAAATAATCATTTAAATCTGATACTTGGAGGTAATTCTCGATGTCACACCCAGGAATTCAGGGGTGGAACAGCTATTACTGCTAATGGTAGCTGTCTGGCCTAATCCCTCCACTCTGCACTGGATTCTGTGTAAGTCTAAATATATAAAGTGCACTAGGTGCTCTTCACAGAATGCTTACTAGGGACTATTTATAGTACTTCTCAAAATCTTCTTGTAGAAATACTACTTTTAAGCATATTTTGTCCTGGTAAGTCTAGGCTGTATTAGCTGTGCACCCAGCATCCCTAAGAAAGGAAGAAACAAGATAAAATGGTTGTGGTTTTTTTGCTTGGGTTTTTTTTTCCTAACTGCTTTTAGTCTGCAGAAGGACCTTGTGTGTTTTCTTTGCATCAAAAAATGCTTCTTCAGGCACAAGCTTTATGGCTACATAGTCTGGAGAAGCAAGTTGAATCCAAGAGTCATCCTCTGTCCCTGGGGCAGAGGCATCCCCATGAATCTCCACCCTGTGCTGACAGCAGCTGTGGGGTGAATGGGTGAGAGTGTTTTTCAGGTAGTGACCACTGGTGTTTCCTAACCAGACTTTGCATTCTCCCAGGGTAAATGGGGAAGGTGCCTGACACATCATAGTTATTTGTATGCCAACAAAGAGTGTTCTTTTTAAGTGGCTTCCCTCAGGGTCTCGACCTGGAAAACCTGTGCTTAAAGATAAACAGATTAATAAAGCAAGGGCACGAGCTGTTAGGAGGCAAATTATCTATCCATCTGATCCAGGTAGTTGCACTTAAATAGACAGGAGAGGCAGCATTAAACAAAACAACCCAAAATTTCATTTATATCCTGGTGTCCCTGAGTGGCTTTTAAAGAAATTAGGGAATAAACATATTGGGCTATATTGCACAGGTTTAGTTGTGTTAAGACACTGCAATACAGTTACATTTTAGTGTTTGCATGTGACTTTACTGATTTGTGCTGTTGTATTATTAAAAATATCCTATTTAGAGTGAGAAGGAAGTCAGATAAGGCTATGAAGTCTTCCTGACACATAATTAAAAACTCCTGTTTTAGATACTAGGACAGAAAATCAAGGACAGTCAATATCTGAAATGGTAGAAGAGAGTCTTACCCTTCCAAAGTCTGTGCTGAGACAAAGCAGCACAGAGAAATAATGCAAATAGAGCACAGCACAGCCAAGGAAGTGCTGGGAATGGGAATGTGGTACCCACTGGGTTACGTTCCTCAGCAGAGTGGCCTTAGGTGTTCACCTGGAGCAAGGCAGTGGTTCAACTCATTCAACTGCCCCTAGGTCCTTCTCAATAGGGTTTAGCTAATCTGTGTCTTTGAATAATCTGCACAAGAATTTTGGCAACTGCTGAAAACACAATCTGTTTTATTTCACTGGTCATTTAAAGTAAGTGGACTCCAACATGATTCTTGTTGCAACCTGTTTGTGCAGCAGCTACTGATGTAAAATGTCATCTGCTTAAGAAAACCACCACAGTTCAAGACTAAAATACCATCCTGCATTAGCCAATATGTTCAGGGAGCTTTTATTTCAAATTTGTTGCTAGCCCATGCTCAGAAGATATAAACTACTAGCTGGTCTGGTCTCCTGTAACGCAAGTATCTAGCTGAAAAGAACAACTTGTATCAGCTGGGCAGATATAATTAAAGTTTCAGGCTTACTTCATAGCCAGGTGGAGACTTTGAAAGACTTAAGGGAATTTAGTGCTAATCCAAACCTACTATCTTCCAACTGACGACGTGATGGGCAGCATGGAACTGTAATTGGAAGGGCATTGGAGGGGGACTTGGAGAGATTATGGAAGAGAAAGAAGAGAGGATTAGACAAGCACAGGAATAAGTACAGCAACTTCAGAAAATTACCTAATGCAATGCAGTTCTTGTGTCTTTATGATATCCAGGATCCTAGGCTTGTCAGGGAGTACAATGCTACACACCTTTCAGTTCTGTTATAGAAATCTGCATCTGAGAATGCAAACTGTCAAAGCCTTTACGAGCTAAAGGAAGCCGCTTAGGAAGATGTAGGCAGTTCATCTGACAATGCCTCCTGTTAATCCTGCCATATATTAAATCGTCTCTCCTTATCTTCAGATCTGTCAAAGCAGGACAAGTGATCAAACTTCAGGATGCTCAACTTATATCCTGTGGCACATGGCCTCACAGATGTGGGGGTCTATGATCTGCGCCCACAGGTCTTTCCTGCTGTTCAGATAGCCTCTTTGAAAGAAGTGTTTGCCAAGGTTCCCTTTAATTGGCATGGCTTCTTCAACTGCCTGGGAATTCTTTGCCATGTCATATAGTCAGTTATTCCAACAAGTGCTCAGGAGCTGCAGTTAGGGATTAAATCAGGCCGCAAGTGTGTGCATTCTCTTTTTATGACTGCCTCCATCTTCTTTTCCTAATGTTGCTTTCACATTATCTTTGGTTCTTCCCAGTTCTGCTCCCCTTTTCTTTACATTTATTGCTGTTTTTTTCTTGATTCTATCCCTGGAAACCATTTGCTTCCTATCTCTGATTTGGAATAGTTCTGTGTCCTGTTCCCTCACTGCCAGCCTTCTTGCCTCTACCTGATGATTTGCAGTCTTTTCTACCCATAATCTGAGTAGAATTTGGCATGCAGCAGAGTGCTAGTCTTAAGGAGCAGACACTGCCCAGAGGGACAGCACGGGAAATGCAGTGAAGCCAGATGAAATCCAATATGAACACTTGAGATCATAGTCAGAAAAGTCAGAAAAGGCAGATTTTAAAATTAAATACTGTATAGCAAGGGGGAGGAACATAATTAATGAAGTCTGTTTCCTTTAGAATGAGGGGTGGGGCATATTTTTCCAACTCTAACGTTTTCCAACCTAAACAACTCTATTTTTTCTGATTTTCCTCATTATTATAACTTTAAAGAACAATTGCAGATGAAAAATTTTATCACTCTAGTTGATCCAAGAGGGCAGCTAGAAGGTTAGGGTCTTCTGATAGCTCCAATTAGGGAAGAAATTGAGATAGGTAAGTTTATGAAGTAATCCTGTTTGATGATAAAATCCTGTTGTGCTTGCACATAGGAAGAGGCATCAGCCAGCCTGAAACAGTTCCCCTGTCCACATCACCAAGCCCCAACTAGCAGCACTGCCTGGAGAACTCTCTAGGCTTCTCTTAGCTTATGTAAAGTGTGACTCACTCTCTTCTCAGTACTTAACCACCTCCATTGTGCTTTCAAGCAAGATCCAGCAAAATCATGCTTTTAGATCAGTTTCTTTTCTGGACCTGTCTTTTATTTTTTTGAGCTGTGCTATGAATCTTTCAGATGGCTTAAGTGAGCATGGGTGAGCAAACACCAGGCTTCCCTTTTTTTCTGACAATGTCCTACTTTTTTGCCTTTAATTGCTGCCTACATTTTATGGATGTCTTTCTGTCTTCAATGGATGTCTTCAATACCCATAATTTAATTTTTCTTTTAAATCTTTTGCAGTGATAGCACCCAAACTCTATCAGCAAAAACTATGTTTAGGTAAGGTTCCTAGGCTGGGAGCGATGGGGCATTTTCATCAATATTGTCACATTGTACTATTGGCAATGACGTAATGGCTTGGCTAATTAAATTCTAGTAATATGCACTTACATGGCTGATCAGTACTAAAGCTATTCATTTTATATCATTTTAATCTTTAAAATGTTACAAAAGCTATTTGAAATGAGTGGCTTACTGTAAATGAATGGACAGAGACCACAGTCAATAAGTAAAGTGCTCATTCACCAAAGTGCTTTAGCAAGGTTATATTTTGTTAAAGATTCTGAAGCTGGACATAGTGTTGAATTGAAGCCCATCAGCCATTCCAGTCATTTATTTAGATTTGCTAAAGGATCTGAAAAGAGATTCAAATGCCAGCAAAAATGGTTGGGCAGAAAGACTACCAGGCTAGTCCTCAACTCTCCCACTGTTGAGTTACGGATGCCACTGAAGGCAAAACGCGGTGCATCAAATTGTGTGCCACCCCAAAACACTGCCTTTTCCCTATGTTGGTTTTAATGTGAATTGGTCAGGTATACGGCACGGGACTCGCGTTGCCCCGTGACAAGGTGGATTGCAACTCATTGTGTAACACAGGCACACACTTGGATCACACTGGTATTGGGTTTGAAGAGCAAACCTTTGGCTTGATGTGTTCCTCAAACTTCAACGAGTTTCCAGCAAAGCGAACAGCCACTTGCTGGTGACAGAGGAGAGAGGAACACACAAGATGAAACAAGTGCCAGCCTACAGCATGTAACCTTTCAGGTAATGTTTATTAAGCATTATCTTTGTTTCAGAGCAGTACACTGGAAGGACATCCAAATGACTTTGAAGCTTCAAGGATAATTTTTCTGTTATATTTTAACAATGTGTTTTATCACTATAGCTCGCTTTAAATTTGCTTCAAATATTAAACAGACACTGGCTATAGTAGTTAGCTGAATTGTTTATGGGATCAAAATCAAACTAAATGTTCAGAAAATTTTCAGCAAGAGATTCCAGTTAATGAAAGCACCATTTGTGATGTGCTAAAACATGTATACACATAGGTATTGCCCCATTTATCAGACATGAGAGCTAATTACCTCATCCACTGCTATATTTCTTCCATCCTCTGCATTTCAATTCCCAATATTAACACATAGGTGGTCAAGCTGACCATCGAATAGCCTACATGAGCATGAATGCATTAAATAATTTAATGTTAGAAGAGTTTATTAAACTGCCACATTCTAATCAGCATGTGTACCTGCCTTCATTAATCTTGCACTGGTCCATGGTGTGTCTCTACAGCTGACACAGAGTGTGCTAATGTTAATAGGAGCTCTTAACAAACAGGATCAGTTAATCAAGGAAAATTTACTATTAGCCACATGACCATGCATACTGAAATCTAATTACAATCAGATTTAACCTCTTCATTACTGTATTCATCCAAATATTTTTGTTATCACTTGTGATACTGAAGTATTCCAAACTGACACGTGATTATATTCATTTGAACAGGAAATACTTATATTAACTCACTTATATTAAGAAGGAACACTTTCTTTTTGCTATGTTTTCAGTGTATAATGTTAGATTTGTTATATTTATTGCCAAAAGCAAGAAGCCTTGTGCCACTGTTTCTCATCCAAAACCTGGCTGCAGGAAATAATTGCTAAAATGGAATGTTGAAAAATGAACTTCAGTATTATGGATTAATTCAGATGGAATTTAGTACTTAGTAAATTGTCAGTTAGCACTGGGTATGGCGGATATAACTTAGAATATACAGGGGGTTTAGCAGCTAAAGTGTTTTAAGTTCTTAAGCAATGTATTTTTTTTCTGATGTCAATTGAGCCATGTTATTTTATTACACTTGGCTATTTTCATTAGATCTTAGGCTGTGACAAGCAACTAAGCTCCATCAGTAGCTGTGATTTCTCTGAGTCTGTTCACAGAATGTGAGAGGTTGGAAGGGACCTCTCCTCTTTGCTAGTGAAAATGTAAATGGAGATAGTTCCATTTAGCGGCTTTTCCCTTTCCCCTTCCCCTTCCCCTTTCCCCTTCCCCTTTCCCCTTCCCCTTTCCCCTTCCCTTTCCCCTTTCCCCTTCCCTTTCCCCTTCCCCTTTCCCTTTCCCCTTTCCCCTTTCCCCTTTCCCCTTTCCCCTTTCCCCTTTCCCCTTTCCCCTTTCCCCTTTCCCCTTTCCCCTTTCCCCTTTCCCTTTCCCCTTTCCCCTTTCCCCTTTCCCCTTTCCCTTCATGCAGGAAGTAGTCTGTTTGTTCAGAGCAGAGTTTAAGTCCTTTTATTCAGAATCTGCATGACATTTTGAGCAATAAATTTTGAACCATAGTAGAGGATAGGATTAGGAACTATTTTAGATTGCTGAAGAGAGTAATTTGCAATGGGAGTTGATTGACTGAGAAATACTGTATCACTGCACCTCTGCTTCATGGTAGAAACTGTTTGTTGGGTCATAGCAATGGCATTTGCTGACTTTGGGTAGGAACCAACCACCAGTCTTGGGGACACACTGAACCCTGCATTAGTCTCCATCACTACCTACATTTTGTCATCATCCCTCTCCCTCCCAATATTCCTCCCCCTTCTCCATTTTTACTCTTTCTCCTCCACTCTGCTGTTTAAAAGGAGAGAAGGTTCAGGGATGATTTCTTACTCCGGGAAATCTGCTTGTTATAAACCTGCCTTTGGTGCAACCTGGTGCTAACAACCATAAGTTAGGGTGAAGGACAGCCCAGGATGGTAGAGCTGAGTCCAGGAAGGGAAAGGTACTCGCTAAGGTGGTTTTTTACTTTGGTTTGCTTCTTCTCCTACGGCTCTAACACCCTCTCTTTTCTCTCCTATCTTGTCTTTGTTACTTAGTTTGAGGTCAACAGGGTTTTGCATTTTCTTCCTTTCAGTCCTGTTGTTCCATTTTTTGGCCTCTTGGCCTTCTCTCAGTTTCTTTTTCTATTTCTGTTTCTCATTTCATTACCTTATTTTGGGGCTACTCTTCTGGACTTACTAGCACCTTTAATGCAAGGTGTGTTAAAGCACCCCTTTGAGGCTGCGTGAGTTGTTTGAGGGTGTTTTATGCCTGTTCTGTGAAAACTTCTCTGTTGCAAATAGGCCTTTTTATTTTTGGAACTGTAGGTTAACATTGCTTACTGTGCTTGATAGATGGAATCTTACATCACACATCAAGCTGGGACAATCAATTAGCTGGTAAGAGCAATGACTGTTTTTCCCTAACCTATCCGATATCTCGTAGCATCATTCTGTGTAGTGATGGTTCAGCTTCATCCTTGATGAAAATGGAGGAACCTAATCAATTGAGCTTTTTATATGTGCCAAAGATGAGATGAGTCTTCATGTTTGCCCTATCACAGAAGCTGCTTTTCTGCCCGAGTATACACTTTGAAGGCATGCAATTGCAGTTGGAATGAAAGCGTGACTGTCACCCAATGGAGTGCCAGTTTGCTGCCACACACACGCTCTGCAGGCATCCTGCACAGTACTTGTTGAATTTTGGGGTTTTTGCATTTGTAGGTCACTATCTAACTTGCAGAGAAACTGTAGGATAAATAGAATTCTTCCAACCTAGCTCTTATGTAGCTATACTGGTTGTTTTTTCAGCATATCTAATACGCTAAATTATAACTTACTTAGGGACTGGTACTCTGAACAAACCCAATAACATTGTCAGGGCTAAACAGAGGAATAAATAACATAGTGGAACAAGAACAAGATCTGATTTTTCATTAGTAGAAGATCCTTCCTCTCCTCTGTTTTCCTTTTGTACTTCTGGTGCTTTCGATTGCAGTTGCTGTATCAATCTAACCACAAAGGAGACTGCTGATAACTTGCTAAATGTGCACATCCAGCATGGTAGAAGAATTTAATGCAATAGTATATGACTCAAATATAATGTAGTTTGGAAATGTCATATGATAATCCTACATAAAACCCTATTCATCAAAAGGCTTCTGCTGTCAGGTCATGATGATGCTTTGATTATTTTACACATTATTTACACTGGATAGAGTTAGAAGGCATATTCTATGCATGATTCCAGATGAAAAGTAATTCTTTAAAAGAGAGGGTGTATTCTTCGTACAGATGTTAATTTTGATCATAGGAAAGGGGGAGAGCACTAATAAAATTGGTCAGGACATAACAGTATTTTGAAATTACTCTTAAAAAGTGAGTGGCTGTATAATGTGGAAGTATTTTTAAAAATTTAACATTACATTAAAGTAGCTGCCTGAGTTCTGTGACTGGGAATTTGTAAGCTAAAGGAGATATGACATCTGCTGTAATGAAATCAGGATGGCTAAAAAAAAATGTCTGAAAAAGGTCCAGACTGGAGAAAAGAAGGACAATTCAGCAAGATTTGTGGCATCATATATCATAGGCCAATACCAAGCTTATAGCAGCTATTTAACACTGGAAATGTGTGCTCATCAGTCCAACTGAATAAACAAAATCAAAATGGAAAGAGGGAGAAATTGGACGTGGAGCCCTGGTGCTGTGTGTACTGAGCACTGGTGAAAGGGGCAGGGTGCCTGTAGCAAGTGGTGCTTGGGGGAGAAGTTGTGTATTCACTAAGTGATCAGTGAAGGGACCTGGACGTCTGATGATTACAGGTAAAACCTGTGAGTGCTGAATAGGACATGTCACACTTTCACTCTGCTTTGCCTTGCTTTTGTCTTTACCTTCACCTTGCTTTTGCCTCGCCTTCCCCTTCCCTTTCCCTTCCCCACCCTGCATTGCATTGCACTGCATTGCATTTTAAAGAGCATGTTTTTCTTCCAGCATCTCCCTGTAAGGAGCAGATGATATGTGTTCTCCTGCAGATTCACTACTGGTCTGTTTGGATTCACCCATCCTCTGTGGATTCTGTTGGTTTCCACAGGAAAAGAAAAGTGCTGATGCAATTTCCCTCCACTTTTAAAGGATCTCTCCAGATTTAGTGTTTTCTTCTGTCCCTACTTATCAGGCAGAATCCTACCTACAGGCAGTTAAGTACTGATGTTCTATTGAGGATGCTGAAATTATCTTTTTTCCATAAGGATTTAAAGTAAATATTCTTTATATAAAAATTCAATTTGTATTCTCTATGTCAGGAGACAGTGGCAAATTAAAATCATAAGCTTTTCCTTAATTATGGACAAGGATATCAATGGTCTACTGCCACATTTCACTGAAGTAAGACACTAAAAAGTGTTTGCCACTAAATATTGATGCAGTTTTATTCCTTTTTTATTATCATGCTTGCTGAATTTCCTACACACATCAAATAGCAGAGAAGATAAACCAGGGCATAAACAGTTTTAGAAAAGTAATGTTATAGGGAATTTGCTGAGGGAGCTGGAAGGCCAGATTAAAATATTTTCCAGACCTGCTGAGAGCTTATCTTAAAACATGACCAAGATAATTGTTTTATTTTCCTCTACTGAAACATCTGGAATAAGTTCCTAAAAAGATAAGAAGTGTATGCACAAAGTGCAACTGCAGCATAGCGTTACTCTCCCACATAGCTTTTCATTTAATGTGCTTCAACTACCACCTGGCCAAACAGAGATGAAAATTTAGTAAAACATGTTCAAGCTCGAAGAAGTGTTCAATCTTTTGCTATTCCCTACCACTCCTCACATGATTTGTCTCCTGCTTCTCTTTCTCAAGGGCTAAATGTTTCAAGGAATCAGTTTCTAGTCAGCTGAGTAACCACAACAAAGCTCTTCTGGAAATGAAAACTACATCCAGCCTCTTCTGCTTTTATCTGTAAATGAAACACACTCTTGTAAGCCTCTATCTGTTGTCGTAGCCTGTGATGTCTAAGGGAGTTAGGCACCCATTTATAAATCTCATCTTGGAAATCCCATCTGAAGAGAATTATTTCCTTATTCCTTGTGATTATATGGCATTAGAAGATAAAAGTGTTTTCACTGGGATAACTTATTTGTAGCTGAGCTTTCCATTAATGAGAATATGCTCAGTTTCCTACACTGCCTGTGATTTATAGACTGGAGATATAAGTGCATACAGTTTGAAAATATAGAAATATATGCATCCAAAATAAATTATAATATTTTTCAGATTAATAGCAAACTCTGAGATGCTCAGGAGGTGCTTTGCAGACATAAAGCTCTATCAGGCCTTTTTGCAACAATATGACACAGTGCTGTCGATACCAAATACATCTGGAAGCAGGATTAGGATACTTTTCGGGGTGGTTCATGATCAGGTCCAGGCATCCCTTTTAGGAAAAGCATATGAGAATGATGCAATGCTTGCAAAAACACACTTGCTGATTGTTAACAAAAGGGAAAAGGGAATAATTGTCCCATTGTAATGAATATATGTGACAGAGTGATAAGTTACACCCTATTGATGCTGCAAACCTAACTGTACAAATTCTGGTAGCGATAGGAGTAAAACGTTGCCCAGACCAGTGCCAGTTCCTGAGCTGTTCTCTTAGAATATCCTTGTTCTGCTAAAATCGAAAAATCAAAGCTGAAGTATTCCATATTGGGTGATCTGATCACTTTATAAGTCAGGAGCCTGACTTCTACTCCTCCTAATAGAAAGACGTGCCAGCAGCAATAGAATTCCTTATGCCCAGCTGGAATTTACAGCCACAGTCATTGTTTTAAAGTTTTTTTCTTGCACTAAACACAGTTTTTGTGACAGCTTCCTCAGCTCCTGAAACACTGCAAAGAAGAAAGGAATGAATGAGCCCAGAAGGCATACTTCAGCATCTTCTCCCCCAAGCTTTTTATTCACCATTTGAAAATTATGATTTAATAAGAGCAACAAAAGGCTTACTTTTTGTTTTGTTTTGTTTTTGTAGAGTATTTGTCAACTGCTCAATCTCTTAAGTCAGAATATTTAATCACATTTCAAATATTTTCAAAACAATATTTCAGAATTTTCAAAATACAATGATTTCATTGTTATTTGATGTACCATTCTATTTTAAGAAGATCAGTTTCCTGAGACAAAACAAAAGTACCCTCTTAGTGCTGAAATGCTATCTAGAATTTGCATCTGATCTAAACCAACCTTTTGACTTTTTGGCTTGCTGAGCATTTGACTTTTTATTTTATTTCTGGCTACTCCAAAATGAATCCCCTTTCATCTAAGTCTTATTTTAACTGTGGATCACCACTTTTTGTGTTAGAAAGCAACAAAGAGAAGAAAAATACAGAGATGAGGCACACTGGAGTTACCTAGAGTAATGAATGCTCATAGAGGTGTGTTTCCGAGAGTCAGAGACGGACATTTAAATCTGTTTCAGGTCATGTGTTCTACAGATCTCAAAGGCAAGAAAGCTCTGCCTTGACTCAGGGTTTTTCTGCAAGCTCACTCCTGGATCCAAGTAGAGTTTTGACATGATTATAATTCAATCAGACGATAATGGTCCCATCTGGCAATAGAATAGCAAGTCAGCCGAGACTGATGAAGGTGACATTTTACCTTCTCCACATTCTTCATTCAATAGCTCAAAGGACCTATAAATTTGATATCCAGCTCTTCCTCCTCACTTCCTGGCAGCATATGCAATTTTCAGTCCTTTCCTTTTCCTTTTTTTGAGCTGAGACTATTCCTACATTTCATCTCCTGATGAATGTTGTAAAATCTTACTTACTTCCTCACTCTTCAGAATCCAGCAACTTTTTCTCCCTTAAGTTAGCAACATGACAGCTGCTTATCTGTGCTTTGGCTTTTTAAGTGTTGTCTTGTCTTTGTCCCTAACTAGAGAAGAAATTCAGTATGAACTTGGCTGCCATCTATACCATTTCTGCAGCCCTTTCCACAGCATTGAGGAAAACACAACAAAGCCAGCTATGCTTTTTTAATACCAATGCAGACTTTCCCAGAGGTAGCTTAAATGCCATTACTTGGCATTGTGCTGTTTAGACTGGCATTTAGTATCTGAATACATTAGTACCTTGTGCTTAATTAAAGTAAACAATAATTAAAAGTCTGATGATGCCTCCCAATTCAATACCAAGGTCTGTACTCACAAGATGAGACTGTAACTGCAGACAGTTTTCCTTGGGAGTGAGGTTTGCATGTGATGTTCCTTGTCTGTGCCATTTGCTTCTTTTTGCCATTTTGGGTGTGCTCTCCATCTGTAAGGAAGGTGTAAGCCTTGGGGAGGAGAAGATAGTGAGAGAGAAAGGGATTCAATCCAAACCATTTTGGTGTCTCTTTCACAGATCATCCTCTTCCCTTCTAAACAACTGCCATGAAGGCATGTGCACATAGGAGTGGGAAGAGGCAGGAGTATCTTAGGGAAGAGCCAGGAACCTCCTAAACTGGCTTCATCACTGTCAGCACTGATACTGTGGAAGTATAATGTATGGCAGAGAAGGATGCAGTGTTTGTGATCTTGCATTGCTGGAGATAGAAGCAGCTTAGCTTGCTTTAGGAACATTTCATGCAGGATTGTCCACCCAAAGGACACATGCCTGAAGACAGCTACTACGAATCTGCAGTGCCCTGCAGATTTCCCTAAGAATTTTTCAACTAGCTCTCCTAGGCTTTCTTTTCTGTGCGCTGGCAGCAGCAAACATTGCAGCAGGTTTTTCTGTCTGACACCTCTCGCTCATCCTGATCACTATATTTATCGACACACAGATTTGTTTTTTCAAATCTCAACTTCAATCGTACTCATTTTATCATCTCTGAAGATTGTTTGGCACTAATCTTGGTTTGGTTTGGGTTTGGTTTTTGTTTTAATGATGCTTCAACAGAGATCATTGAGTTTCAAAAAAATAAACATCCCTTTCAGCCTATCCAGAAAAACACATTGGAACCCAACAGAATAAACCTCCATCTTGTAGGGTCATTTGATGAATAAACAAAACATGTACTCAGTCCATACTTTGCTGGAACTTATCTTTACTTCTAACATCCATCCTCTAACAGATTTTGTCATCCTCATCTTACTGAGTGGAATTTTATTCCTCCAGTCATCCTATACATCCTAATAGAACTATGAAAGTGCGTGAGTTCCTGTGCTGTGCGTATGTGTAAAAGATTTTGACCCATAGTGTTATTGTTTTGTTGATGCCAATATTGTTGGGTTTTTCCCTCTTTCTGTTGCCTGTTTAGTCAATACAAAGAAGGAAACTTTTAAAATGTTTGAGGTATGAAATACTTCTAATTCTACTAATTTTATATTAATCTTGTACAATGAAACTTTATTTTTTTCTAAACAAAATATTGTAGACATTTTTAGTGTTGAGTCAGCAGCTCTAAAATCCTGAAAAAATTAGCAGCATTTCTTCATTTGGTCTGTAGTCCTATCACTGCATCTGGTACTCTAGATAGGGGAGGAGGCACTTGAAACTTGGGAGTTTCTCTTTTGTCTGTCCTTTGTAAAGATGGTTTTCAGGGAGGTAGGAGGATAAGTACTTAAGCTGTGGGGTTGCAAGTTCCACATTCCTACTCCTTCAGACTTTAGGAGATTGCTATAAAGATTGCCCTCCCTGTGCTTGGTCTTGTTCCCATACTCTGCTGTTGACACCATCATCTGCCAGCCTAGACTCCCTCTTATCTGCAGCAAAATGCAAATCTTGTTCAAATGATGATAGTGATCTCTCACCAAGTAATAGCTATTTTGTTGCAAACCATCAGTCATGTATCCCTTGTGCCCAGTGTTGTCACCAGATACAAAGAATAGGCAGGTCAAAGCAGCTCTCTTAAAACTGAGACATTGGGTCAAGCCTAACACTGAAAGCCTGGGTTCAATAAACGTCTGAAGGAAGTTGACATCTCCCCATTTAGAAACTTCCATTCTGTGTGTGCAACAGAGAAAATCTAGGGAGAACGGAGAACCTGTCCAAAATCAGTCTTAGGAACAGTATGCCCACTGATGCAACCATCTTCCTAACAGTAACTTTCCTAGCAGCTACGTAATGTCATTCTAGGAGCGGCAGGATACTGTTGGCCAGGCACATCTTTACTGCCTGGCTGGCTGCGTTGCTCCCTGCACAGAGCTCTGGTCAGCAGACAGCCCAGGCCCAGCCACCTGTGTGTGGGCAGGGTGCTCAGTTTCTCACTCCCAACACTGGTGTCTACTGTTGTTCTTTAGCTTCTACCCATTCCTGCTGCCGTGCTTTTGGGGCTGTTAAGAATAGCAGATGTCCTCAGTGGAATTCACTGAGCTTTTCTGTGATCAGTAAGATCTCAGTCAGTAAGGACATTCCCCACTCCCCATCAAGAAGCATCTCTCTGTCTCACACCACTACAGATCCCTCAATGTGTGCTAGATTTTGTCCGCAAAGCCTTCTCAGTAGTACCAAAAGGCTCACTCTAGCTGCAGCCTTTTTTCCCCCTCTCCTCACAATGTGTTTCGATGTCCAGCCAGTTCTGAATCTCTGCAATTTTATGTTTGCTCTCCACATCACTGACAAGGTGGTGGGCAGAAAGGGAATGCAAATGGAGGTCTTCCTAGAGCATCTTCTGAAAGAGAGCTTCTGCCATTCTGGGAATAAACTATATGCAAAAAAAGAAGAGCTGTGGTTGTGTGTCTATGTCCAGTATCAAGTGGGGTGCTGTAGAGCTTGAAACCTTAGGGCCTTTCTGTCCCAGCCAAAACCAGATTTCCATCTACTAATGGTTTTGTTCTTCATCTTTATGTTGAATTTAACCAATATGGCTGCATTTCAGTAATCTATAATGACAAAAGTGCCATCCAAAATGTTCTTTTAAAATAATCAGATAAAAATTTAGGCCTGTAAATACAAGAGAAAACCCACTGCTTTCTGCAGGTCGGAATCTGTTTCCCACTTGGTAATGGCTCATTCACTATCAGCTGATCTATTCAGCTGCAATGGGTTGTTGTTTCTGTTTATAAGGATTTTGAAAGAATGCTGTTATCACACAGTCTTTTAAAATATTATCAGTAATACTGAGATCTGTTCCTGACCAAAGGTGGCCAGCCTTATTTATAAATTGGTGTGATCTCCTTGTTAAGCAGTCGTCAAGGTTTGCCTTGACTCACTCATCTCAGTAGTAAGAAAGTGGACTGGTAATTTAGCTTCTCTCTAATTTCTGACTATCTTGACCTCTACACTTTCTTTTTACATTATCAAGCTAGCACGGTATTTTGTATTCACTAAACAATACAGACAATAACTGTGTATCTGTATTAAAATAGGGAGACATTGGGGGGGTTTATATAATTTTATTACTTTCTTTCACTGTGCGTCAAAGTTCCACACAGTGCCTGTTTTTACTTAGGATTTTTTTCTTTTTATTAACCAGAACTTTTCAACCTTGTGTGATCTCTTTACAATTCCCTTTAGAATACATAATTGTGCTCGATCAATTTGTTAAAGGCTTTTGAAGTGTTAAAAAAGCTGCATTAAAATTATTTTCTTTCAGGTTTTATGTTAATGAACATAGGTGCTATTCAAAGCAAAGTCAGTGTGTCAAGGGAACTTTAGTTAAAGTTATTCATACATAAACTAAAAAAGGAAACATCTTTAGTGGAGGAAAATACATTTAATAAGTAAGTGCAGCACACAATTCCTCCTTTCAAAAATGTCAGTTCATATTGAACCTCCATTCTAGATATCTTACAATTACTTTGTCAACAGAAGGTAGAGTAGTGATGGATGATACATTGGTTCTTGAAACCAAACTTTCTGTGAGTTACTTAGGCTGAAACTAAGTGCTTTTACATTCCAGTCTTATTGATGATAGTGGTTTTATATTTATCACCCTGTCATTTCAGTTGACTGTATCAGCCTCTTCAGTGCAGGAATATGGACACTAATGGAGGTGTGTCCTTAGTGCTCTAAAGGGTCACAGATTCATTCCACTAACACGTTCACAGCCCTGTTATAAGCTCAGAAATTGTTTGCCATTTTATACAGTAATCTGCAGCTGTAGGTGTCTGAGGCCTGTGAAAAACGGTTTCTTACTGGTCTTTTTAGACCATGCTACCTGTTTGACACTGAATATGCTTCTTTCAACTTTCGCTAATATAATGTTACTGTTTTGCAACCTGCCCTATAATAGCCAGAATTCTACCAGGGCCTTGGGAGTCCAGGATCAGATTGCAACATTTATTTATAAGAAATTCTGTCAAGAATCAATAATAGTCTTGGGTCTCAAGTTCCTTCTTTAATAATACTTTGATATGATTTGTCACAAGCTAGCCCACAGTATCCACCAGATTTTATTACTTAGCTTGCAGCACAGTCTCTCATCTTTGAGTCATGAGATCAGCCATGGGGAGACCTTTAAAAAGCTATATTCTTTACTGTTTGGTTATTACAGAAAGTCTATATTACTCAATAATATCTTTTATAAGGTGTGCTGTCACATCTTCACATAGATGTTTAACCTCGATGTAGATATACTGAATGCCTGGAGGCCATTTTAGTGACATGGACATTGTTTTTCATGATTGGATGCCAAATGTATCAACAAAAACAACAGAAGTTGGGCCTTATTTTCACAGCTTGGTAGTTCTGACTGAATCTCATACTAACTGTCGATAGCAACTAAGATTTTATTTAGAGTGTAGAGTGTAACATTTTTATTACTTGAAAGTAGCAGAAATTCTGTGAAAGCAATTTAGATTACTTTCCACTGTAATATCAGTTCCTTAGGTTCTACTGTGTGTGTCAATAAACAAGACCCTACTGTGTCACTCGCATATTGTGGTTCTAAGTATCTAATATTTAACTCAGACCTGAAATTCAGATAGTTACAGTTGGCATTTACTTACACAGGTGATTTACAAAATGAATTATATGTATTGTTGACTTAAGGCATGATAGGTGTGATTCAGTGAAATTTTCAGTAAAGTTTGAAAGTGCTTTGAGTGAATACAAACTAAAAAACTTGTGACATTCAGATCCTCCTCTTCCATTTTTTGTGAAATTTAGCACTGAGGAATCATAGAAGACAGTGGTTTGCTCTGTGCATCTTGTGTGCCATCAGTCATGCCATCAGTACATCAGTCATGTACATCAGAGTAGTAATAGTAAAACAATTAATAGATAAATATTTTTTCATAAATCACGGGTTTTTTCCAGATATGTATTTTGGGGGAAAAAAAGCTTATAATTTAAAACATATTAATTCTTAAAGATTTTCTGTTACTATTAGGAATTGGTTAGTGTGTAGTTCTTTGTGTTTGAAGGCTCCTTCAATTTGCTATGCAACCATGTTGTTAGCAGAGAAGGTAACCTTTATTTAGGGCATTGCTGAAAATTGAGTTAAGATTTTTGGGCCAGGCAAGTTTTTTTCAGGGTAGGAGCATGCATGTTTTTCAGTACTGCTCATAGTATCTTAGAAAGAAGTAGGTGTGCTGATTTAATTTTCAGAGATTATATCTCCCAGGTTTATAATTTCTGAAGCCTGTCCCAGTAAAACCTATAAGGCAGGTAGGTCTTTATGAAAGCCAGTCCTCATGTATAATAACGGTACATGGCCAGTTTTAGCTTAGAGCTAAGAATGCAAAAATATCAATAGATCCATAGAGGTTTTTAATGCACATATTGAAAAATAAAAATCATTCTGTATTCTTTGTCAAAACCACATACTAAATTTTGAATTACAGAGAGGCAATCTTGAATTGACTCTAGAAATTTCCAGTGCTTTATTTTGGAAGTGTGACATTTTCATGGACTAAAGACATTCCAAGACTAAAAATACATGTTGGCTAGACAAAGACTTTTATCCATGAAAAGCTACTAAGATTCCTTCCATAATGAGAATTAAATTGATAACTAGAGAGATTTCTTTCAAAAGTCTTTCAAGTTATCCTAAAATGATGTTTGGTAGTAGATGTAATCTAAGAGATAGTAATTCCATAATATCTCAAACACTGTATTAGTTTCACAAATTGTTCCAATTTTTGCCAAGAGCCTTGAAAAAGAAGTCCTCAGGAAATATAGCAGTGTAATATTCAGTTGTAGTGTTAATTTTCCAGCACCCTAGTCAGTTAATTTTGAAACATTTAAAAGATTGTTGTCTAATTATATCTCTGATGTTGAATTATATTGAATTGAGTTAACTAGAAAGATAAAAAATACATTTTCCAATGGATATTTTGGGTTTCACATATACATACACACACACGCACATAAGTATACATATAAAATAACCAACCAGTGAAGCAATTTTACCTGTATTTTCTAGCTTTAGAGCCATATGCAACATAGTCTAAATTTCCGATATCTGAATAATCTACCCGCAGGTAGCATTGACATAAGTAAGAAAAGATATTAAAAACAAGACACTGAAAGGGGAGCCTGGAGTAGCCTATAGTAAAAAAAAGAAATGGTATAAATTAGATCTGGACTTGAACATTTCCTATGTAAAATAAAGGAGGGGAAAAATCAGGAAAGCTGTGGAGCTTATCAGAGAAAAAGAGTTAGAGCTGGGCATTTCAACATTAAAATTAGAAACAGAGAGGTAGTGGAGACCTGGCTTTCTGCCTAAGTTTTATAAATTAACCTGTGCTCTAAATTTATGAGAAACAGAGAACATGTTAGCCCTAGACCTGTCCTTTCTAGCTTGACTTCAAACCCACACGTTGAATCTGTCTCATCAGAACAATTCATTCATGCCCTGCCCTTTTCCTTAGAGCTTTTATTGCCCTCCCTGAGGAATGTAAGGAAATGTGTTTATCACATGACCAAAAGGCAGATGTGACTTACCATACGACCTGATTTATATCTGCCATCTCCCTGCTTAGCAAGTTTTTGGTTTTTTCAACAGCATCCTCTATACACGTCTAGAAAAAGGCCATGTAGCTGGCCTTCAGTGCCTTCAGAAAAGGATGTGTTATTAGATGCATCTAGAAAGCTTCCCCCTCCAACAGAAAAAGGTTGTCCTTTTCTAACATACCTATCAGCTCTGCCAAACTCTTGGTTTTCATTCTGCTCAGGTTTCCTGCAGTGTATTGAATATCCCCCTAATGAGAGCATGACACATGCTTACTTTTGCACATCTTTAGGTAGGGCACTAATAAGCAAGAAGGAATAAAATGGAGCACTTTTAGCATTTTAATCGTATAAATGTATAATGCACACGTGCATACTTTTCAGAACTGGAAGCTAGAGTCAATCTTTTCAGGATCCTTCATTGCTACTGGTTCTAGAGACTCTTACCAAGCTACTCACTCCAATGTACAAACCTCATCAGACAGACTCAGATGCTATACATCTTTTTTTCTTGAGCCTTGTGATTTAGCAGTCAATGCTGGCAAGTCATTGGCTATTTACATAGTCAGTTAACTCTAAGATAATATCAGGTTCTGTAAAATCCCTCAAAATTCAAAGCAAAACAACATGCATGGATACTAGTTGTGAGAGCTTCACGATTCTGTGAAATTTATTGTTTACAGGCATCATTAGTTTTATTGGTAGCAGACCAGCTGTGGCAGAGGTCTATTTAGCGTGTGATAGGAAAGCAAAGGAAAGTGTTAACTTGGGTTTTGATCTTATCAGCTTCAATCACTTCCATAAATCTGTGTTCTAGAAATGCATCTAAGTTTGTCCTAACTTTCCTGGGAAGCCCATATTTCCCTCTAGTCCCATCAAAGTTCACTTTATTAACCCAGGAGTTATAGGTTTCAGTAGAAATAAATTCTTTTAGCAGCAACAAAATGGACTTGTCGGGCTTTCCACCAGATTCTCTGAAAATCTCATTCTTTTGTGTAGGAGCCACAGTTTGTATGCTTACCTCTGGCAGCTGCTCTTCTGTAGTACATTTGCCATCTCCTGCACCTATATCCAGACCGTAATACTCATGTATTTGTCAACTTGCATTGGTATTCACATCACCTCACTTGGGCATATAATTCACAGAGGCCAAAAGAAATGGTTGCCATTTTTTTGAACAGAACTAGGACACACCAAAAAAAACTGAGGTAAAGACAGGTTTTGTACTCCTGAGAATTTGCAAGAATTCTGAATCCTGAGGGAGAAAATAAAACTGGATTAACCATTGAAGAAGAATCCTAAATCCTGCATGCTCATCCTTGGCTTTCAATTGAGCAGAATAAACAGTCATAGTTTAGATAATGGCTTGTTTGCAGTTCTGTTCCAGTTATGCCTTGTAGTAATGTAATATTCTTTTCTTGCTTAGAAGTAGAAAAATGCCTTTGATAGGGTGATCCTCCTGTGCAATCGTTTGAATTGCTTCTTTAGCAAATTTACCTGAATTTGCCAGATCTGTTGACTGATCTTTTTGATGTTTTCTTAGGAGTCTGGATGGTGCCTATGTGATGTTTATAAATGCTGTATGTGTATCTCTGTAGTTGTTATATGGCTCCTAAAGGGCCACATCAGAGTTCGATCAGCTGTTCTGGCCTTAGATCTGAAGAACAGCATCAGTTAACAGGTTTTGACACTCTCAGTAACAGGCGATGGCTTGTAGTTTTTGAATATTTACTTTCTGTAATCTGAACCAGAGAACTGCTTGATCACAAGATGAGAGTTTGGCCAGGACTGCAGGAAGACTCTCAAATTAATAGTTTGAAGAAAATTAGAACATAATCCTCTGCTGAGCATCTGCTCCCCCATGGAACAAAGTGGGGAGAGAAAAGGCACCAGAACAAGGAAACTTCACTTGAGCTGCCTAGTCTGGAACTATGTGTAGGTATGTCTTTTAGTCTTTTTTTTATTTCTAGCACTTTTAAAAAATTCTGTAATATTCCTGTAGCCAATTCTGTTTCTTCCCCTGAAGATCGTGATATCATGGTGCTCAAAGAGGGGATGGATGTGGAACACATACTCTGCAGTCTCTAGAAAGCAACATAGCTACAGCAGCATGCAGCTGTATGCTTATAGGGCTGGATTTGCTCCAGAAGGCAAGAGAACCCATTTAGAATTAGTTCCAGGATCTATATATTACTTTGGACTCTTCTATGACAGAAGATAAACCTAGCACACCCTGGAGGGATTAACATGGTTGATAATCAGGCATTTCTGCAACATTATCAGCTCAATCTAAAAGTTTCATTGGTGGAACTAGAAGATTTCCAGTTGGAGTGAGTTCCAGTTGGAAAGAGGAGAGATGGGGGAGGAATGAAAAGGACAGCTCCTTCTCAGCTACATCTACAACTGTGAGTACTTGGGAATTGAATTCAATACACCGAGTTTGACCTGAAATGAGGATTATCCTTGTGCTTACTGGGACCCTGCTGCATGATGACTTTGCGTTAGGTTGTTCAGCATATAGGGAAACATGGCAGTTCTTAACTCCTCCTGAAAGGAAATCACTGTATTAGGATGCTAGGAGTGCAGCACCGGAACATGCACTTCCAGTAACTCATTCATTAGCACTGACCATCCAGAGAAGAAACATGCTCACTGCATGCTGACAAACTCTCACCATTTGGCAGGTTCTGAAGTTTTTTGCAGGCTTGTGTTGTGACACGGGCTGAGGTTTTAACCTTGCCCACAACATTAGTAACATTTAAATTGAAAGAATATATACTCCAAGCGGTGCATGTTCCCAAGTTTGTGCCAAGATCTAAACCATGCTGTACCTCAGAAGTGAGCACTGGAGTGCTTATTAATTTTTCCCTGTAATTCTTAATAAAATTGTATTGCAGCATGCAAGCAACAAGGGCCTCTTTGATAATTTACCCTCTGCAAGTTCAAACCCATGTTAGTGAAAGAAACCGCCTGTCTTATATTTCAGAAGTAATGAATTCAAATTCTGTTGGGATTGTAACTTTATTAGAAATTCTGCATATCTTCTCTTGCTATTATTTCTGGGTCAAATGGATCATTATATTGATTGATCAACACTTAATTTGTTATTATCCATAAGTACTCAGCAAATAATGAAAATACTTTGTCAGTTAAAAAATGAACAAAAGAGACAGTATTAGGTTACTTTTTAAATTAATTTTTTACATACGTGTCGATCAAGCTTGTGTATCTCTGGAGCTTTGGCTGGTCACTCAAACATCTGGTAGGAAAAGCTGAGTAGTAAAATAATTCATATATATATGTAGTAAAGCCTGCATTTTTGCCAGTGGTCACTGTAAAAGTACACAACATGCAAGGCAGCAGGGTTTATGATAATACTGTAAGTTAATTATCTTGAGTGACAACAAACTTTAGATGTTGCCATTCTAATCAGGCATTTCTGCAGCATGATCAGCTCAATCTGAAAATCAAAAAACATGTAGCTCCATTCTAAGAACTGGTACCTGCTACCCAGAAAGAGAAGAAACTGGGAGTTTAGTTGTATTTATCTATATAGATTTATGGTACTTCCTTTTTTTAAAGTTGCAACTGATTTTCTCAGCTTCATTAAGCACATTTTCTCATCAATTCCACATACTGACACCCCATACAATATAGAAGAGAGAGAAGCACAGAAGCACAGCATGCAGTACATTTAATGTATGTATAGATACATATAATATTGTTAGTTACAAGTCTTGAGGGAAAGACACTGGACTTAATTTTAAAGCATTCTTAGTGCCTACAAATCAAATTGAAGATTATAAAAGCTAAAAAACCATTGTGTTTCTGAAAATTTGGACCTTTTTTCCCAGTGTGAGTAACCAGCATCTACCTTTAAAGAAAACCTACAAATGAATCGTTCTGTGTCTCATCTTGCCTAACTACTGCCTAAAGTAAGAATACTCTTGCCATGATACAAAGCAGAGCTGAGAAGAAAAGACATTCTTTTTTCTGTCACAGTCATCTTATGTGGACATGAATTAGAGGCATTAAAGATTAAAATTATTGGTTTATATACTGTACTGATAATGCAGTATCAGGCATGTCAGCACATACCATGTGTTTTTTTCTACTGAGCAGGTCTATGAGCGTGCCCGAATTACACAACGCGTTGTTCATGAACAGCAGCACCAATAAACATAGTAAGTTTGCACCTTGTGTTCCAATTACCTATACCTCTGCACCAAAACATCTCACTCTTCCTTTCTGAGTGTATTCAATGATGTGCTTGCACATGGAACTTATAATTACTTCATATGTCTCATAAATCCCTCACAGTATCCTTGACTAATTACAAGTGGGCAAGCTAACGTATTATGGTTGGCGCTCAACTACCCGCAGACTGGCCAGCTGAGGGGCCAATAGTCAACAGAACTGTTAAATTCTCAGTTGAAGCCTTTCTTCCATGGAAGCACTAATTTGGCTTTCTTTACTACCCAGGTGCCAGTTTTCATGAAATTTAATAGCAGACTTTATATCTTTAGTTTATGCAGTTTCACCCCCTCCTTAAAGGAGGGGTACTGACGGATGAGAGAGCAAACAGTGCAACAGTATGTATTTTATCCTTTGAAAACCTGGCTACAACAATACATAAAATGTCACTCACAAACTTGTAAAATATCAAACAACACTCACAGAGTTATGTGACAAACACCACTCGCAAAGTTATGAAGTATCTTATAAATAAGAAAAATTGTATAAATATAGAAGCGAAAGTCTGATTTATGCCAATAGTATCTTCAAGCACTAATGTTTATCTAATGGATTCAGCTACCAAAATTATTGCATATACTACAGAAAGCATTATAATTTGGGATTCACCTGTGCCATTATATCAAAGCTGAAATGATTCCATGAGACTTTGGAATGTTCCATGTTGGTTGATACTACGTGCTTTTAACTAAAAGCTTTTTCTTCCACTTTACATCAACAGGAGTGGAACAATTAATGCTTCAAAATACAAGAGACGCTTTTGTTCTTGTTTAAATTTTTGTACCTTAGCTTGAAAGGTATCTTGAGCTCCTTTGAAGTTTTCCTTTAATATACTGCACCCAAACCACTTCTTTGTAAGAGCCTCATTTAACTTTTACATTTTAAAGATCTTTCAATGCAAGCCCAAATGTAACAAAAGAAAGTAGTAATTGTTGAAACAGGCAGAGTTGTTGAATAGTGTAGACACTGAATTTAATGGAAGCCACATCCTGGAAGCATCTTGTGCAACTCAGGCTCTGGTGTATAGCTGGCAGGTAGGTCACATCGCATAGAATTTTCTTCGTGCACTAGACTAATGTTTTCTTGAATTATTAATCAAGTTTAATAATTCACAGAGACCCCAGTTCCACAGAACTTGTGTGGCCCCTTGCATAGAGCCCCACTTGCTGCCAAAGGCATTCCCTCAGAGGTCTGCTTGTGCTGTTCTCAGACACAGGCTTAAATGCCAATTCCCTGTGAAATGAGTTGTTAGACTTCTGTAGATTTCACTGGGCATTGGATTGGTCCGTGCATTCTTTGATAAAGGATTGAGATTTCTAGTCTCAGCGTTTGAAACCAGCTACCACCCAGCTGACAGTAACAAGAACAACAACTGAAGTGCTTATATCAGATTTTAGTGAAGCCACTTAGGACTTCAGGCAGAAGGTCAAGACATCAACACTGAGGAATAAAGGATTGTTTGCAATTAATCCCAATACTGCCCTGGCACTCTGTGACTACATAGCAGTATTCCTGCCCAACAGCCAACTGGGCTTGTTCAGCGTGGAGAAGAGAAGGCTGCGGGGGGACCTCATTGCAGCCTTTCAGTACCTGAAGGGAGCTTATAAACAGGAGGGGAATCAACTTTTTAAAAGGGTAGACAATGGCAGGACAAGGGGGAATGGATTAAAGCTAAATGAGGAAAGGTTTAGATTAGATATTAGGGGGAAGATTTTTTACAGAGAGAGTGGTGAGGTGATGGAACAGGCTGCCCAGAGAGGTGGTGGATGCCCCATCCCTGGAGGTGTTCAAGGCCAGGTTGGATGGGGCCCTGGGCAACCTTGTGTAGATCCAGGCCTGGAGGTTGGTGGTCCTGCCTGTGGCAGGGGGTTGGAACTGTATGATTTTTGGGGTCCCTTCCAACCCAGACCATTCTATGATTATAACAGCCAAACAGAGTATTTAGTAGACCCTGCAGAAGTTGTGAACATTTTCATACCCCTCTTTTATTCCCTGAATTCCTTGTGAATAACTCCTGATGCAGTCAGTGTACACTGTTGCCGGGGAAGACAGCAGACCTGCCAGCAGTCTAGCTCTCTTCTCCCAAGACTTAGGCTCTGACAATATCCTTCTGTTCCCATGAGACAGGGAAAAGTTACTCATGCTGACAAGAACTTAATAATCACATTCTCAAAACACAGCGGTCTTCTGATAGAGGTACAGGGTACCCTAAACCAAGAATTAGTTATGGGAAGGTACTTGGGAGTAACGGAACCATCCATAATAAGATGGTCAAAATAGCAGGTGTGCTGATACTTTTAGGATTCAAAGGTAAACTAGCAATATTTAGCTATAAGATATGCTTATCAGAACTCGTTATAATTACTAACCAATCAGTGTGGTGTGAACAGTGTGTCTAACCAATTAGCAGTTTTTTAGCTTGCCACGTTTGCAATAAAGAAGGTATATAATCTGTGTGATTTGACCTAATAAAATGGCTTCACCTAAAATTCATATTGAATTGCGTGTTGCTCATTGCTGTTTTTAATTTTCTGTATTAGAAATTTGCCATTTCAGATTTCTGTATTGTATTTAATCTTCTGTATTAGAAATTTGCCATTTCAGATTTTTGATGCCTGGCTTTGAGGATCTGGTGCTGTCATCAGACTGCATCATGACTGAGCAAATGTTGATATCGTACTGTCATTTATGAGACACAAGCTCATCATGCCTATGTTTTGCTTGGTTTTGTGCTTCTGCTAATGTTGTGGGAGCTCACACACCATTTCAGACCTTTGAAAGTCTAATTCTCACCATACTTTTTTTTTTTTTTTCCCCACAACTGGGGCAGATGTCCCTTTCTGTAATAATTTAATTAACACTTTGGAATAATGATGCATTAATTAATGCCAGATTACAATGGAAATGCTACAGAATTACACTTTATATCAACATTAATGCAAAATGAGTTCCTCCTGGATAATATTTCTTACAGAGAATACAAAAAGAGATAATACTAATTAGGCCATCAATTTAAATTTACCATAATTTCAATCCATGTCACTTATCTGTTCTCTAGCACAAAACCTTCTGTTCTACCATACACTTTCTGCTGCATTGATATCAGTATGGTAGCCAGACAGGGAGTCATTTCCCAGTGTGCATTCTGATACATTATATATCCTCCTGTACTATAATCTTGGGTTTGATACCTGTCTTGTGAAGGATTGAACTTTACAAATCAGTTATAGGCTTAATAATGTTCTGACATAGATCTTCTGTGTGTGGAGAAATTTCACTGGTAAAAAAATACCCTCACCAAAAGTACAGGATTTTGTGTCATGCCTGGCACATTATTGGACTGTAGCACACAGTTCAGGTTATTCTGATTCTTCTTGGCATGGCCCAAGTTTGCTGCTGCAGATACCACTGCAAAGCCAATCTTTTGTGAGCTTTATTATTTTAACTGCTTCATATCACAATGTGAGACAAATAAGTAACCAAGGTTTCTGCTCCCAAGTTGTTTCAGTTTCAGGTTCCCACTTTCAAGAAAGAAATGGTTTATTTAAAGCACCATCACCTAGATGCTGCCTTTTGTACAGGCAAGAAAAGAGGATTAAAAAGATAATTCTGCAATGCAAAGCGTGAAAGCGGAAAAGATTCAATTTCAGTAAACATCTAACAAAGCATTGCTTTCCTCTCTGTCTCCCCTCCTGACTGGCAGTCTGTGTGGAACCTGCAGGGTCACCAGAACTTCAGGCTCCTTCCTCTTCAGCAGCCAACAGAGAGTCAAGTCACTGAAGGCCAGTCAGGCTTGCTTGCAAGCACTGGTGTTCATTTGAAATTCCCAATCTGTACAGAGAGTTAGCTGCACTTCAGACCAAAATATGTAATGAATAGTAGTCGAGGACCTGGAAGTCTTGGCTGTACCAGCACACTCAGAGTTTGAGAGTTTTTCACGCACCATGAAAAACTTTCTCTGGAAATTATCAAAGAATTCATTTATTTATTTATTTACCCAGAATTCCATTTTTCAGAATGTGCTACATGATTATTTTTAACATGTTTGGGGATTTTTATTCCAAATACAAACAATACCAAACTCTTAAATTCCCTGTGAAACGGACTCTTTGCACAGCTGTAGCTTCTTTCTTCAAACACTGGAATATCTTTTATAAAAAGTATCTTGCTCAGTAGGTTTTGATTCCATGTTTTTATACTAGCCATTTGTACTAATTTTATTGTATAAAATGGAATGATTTAGTTCAACACCGAAAATGCTGATGCCCTCGTAGAATGTTTTCACCAACAAAGGTATTTCAGGAAGCATTGGCCCCTCAGCGGATCAGATCAGGAGACAGTAGCTGTGAGAAACTATAGAGTAATGATAGAATTGAAAGACAAAAATACAAACCTCACAGAAGGTCCTGCTTTATAGAAAAGTGTTTCAGCCTAAATAATACTTCAGGGCATTCTTTTGCTGACATGTTCTGTATCTTCCAGAGGTGGCCATTCTTTTTACGTAGACATGGTGAGTTAAATGCATGTCATGTAAAGAACAAGCAACTAGTATCCAGTTAAATGGCATTACCCTAAAACAAGAGTTATGTGGGATTTGCCCATCACACATCTAGTATTATGCACCAGAATAAATTTCACACATTGTACTTTGGCTTTAACATACTGCTTTCTCTAGAGACCACCATTCTGGTGTCTCTACCACACAGGCAAATTGAGTTAATGCAACAGCTCTTCTCCTTTGCAGAAGTTATTTGGAATTTAGAAAAGGTCAGATATGTAAATCTGTGTGATTTGTTTTATGAAACTACCTCTTTATTTAGGACAATTCACTATAACTGGCCATCACTGCACAAGACTCTTTAAAGAATATATAGTTAGGAGTAATGAAGCAAGTGATTTGTTTAAAACATGAAGAAAAGTTATTTTCTGAGGTGCTATCTATTAGACAGTGAAACAGACTTTTTGAACTACAGGAAGACTTCATCATTAGATGGGCTTGTAACTCAATGCAGAGTAGGCAATGTAATAGAAAAAGTACAATAACTGCATGGACTGAACTGATGTCGATCCTAATGTTCTGGGTAAATCTCACAGCAGTTTTCTATCTCTAACTTGTGTGAGGACTGGCAAAGAAGGGCTTTTGTAGGTCAGGACTCAAGCAAATATAGTACTCAGTCTTGTATAGTAAAACAACCTTGCATGGAGGAAAAATTTGCTCTATGCCAATCTACACTGTGCTTTCCCATCTCAAGTGCTATTAATCTCTTACTTTCACAAGCAATGAAGTATGTTCAGGAAAACATAAAGAAAAAAGGTGAAGATTATTTTTAGATTTTATATGTAACATCAACTAGAAACTAATTGGATTAAATATTTTAGTATAAAAATAGCACTCTTTTCCAGACTTCTTTAGGTTGCCAGTTTTAAATATGTGTTTCTCTCTGTTTAAGTCTTCATATTGTGTTTTTCTCTCATTAAGTTATATGGTTATATGGTGAAGAACTTTTAATTTTTTAGATTATCTTAACCCTTCATTGCTAAGAATGGTATCATGGCGATACAAATAAAATATTTTAGCTGGACAGCTATCTGATGGTGCTGTGTTCAGCTGAAACTACAAATTAATATCTACAGGGGACGGAAATAGGGTCGAATGCCTCCCTTGAAGGCGACATCTTTATGGAACATAAAAATCTAAATGTGCAGATGTCAGAGTTAAGTTCAAGTATTTTAGTACCCACATATTTAAGTACTAGGGCTTTTTTCTGGCACATTTCCACTCTGAAATCAGACGTGGAATACTTGTAAGGTGGTGGTTGATGCAGAATTTCAACAGCTTTTCAATTTTAACGTCAAGTTTAAGGCTTCTGCAGGACATCCTTCTTCTATGACAGCACCGATACTTTAGTAACACCTGCCTCTTTCCAGTTGATCACACCTGATGACACTTATGTGCATTAAAAAATCAACTAATAGCCTTCTTCTGTTTCTCTTTTTCACCTGCATTAGTTCTGTGCATTCAGAATTATGATATACAATGTATTCCTTGTTTAAATGGATTTTATTGAGTGCCAAACCTTTTTCTGGTCAGATTGCTTAATGGTACCTCTACCTCAGAAAGGGTAAGTCTAGGAAAAGAAAGCTTTTTCACAGATATATGTAACTTTTGAATACTTCCATCCTTGGACTGTCCTATGAGTTATATTTATTCAAATTTTGTCCCAGAATAGTAGGACAATTCACATTCATATTAACTCTCTGTATTTACATCTGTGAAAATGAAAAACCCTAAAAGAGATGACTTTCATGGTTCTGCTGGTAGTCAAAAGAAAATAGTATCCTTACCACAGTGCTGCATATTGGAGCACAATACAAATATACCAAGCTAACTACAGAGGGGATAATGCATCCACAGGGAGTGGGGCAGCATTATAAAAGGTGACTAGCCTGGATTCTGAAACAAGAGAGCCACAGTCAAGTGATCCTGCACCTGAGTTAATACATCCTCCATCTTGATTACGGTAATTAATCATACACTGTTTCCAGTTCTGGTGTATTGGAACATCCAAACGTGGTTGAAACTTGTTCAGAAACCATTGCACAGATGTTTGTCAAAGCCAGGACAAATACTAATATCACCAGAGTTACTTGCTAAAATTTTACTGGGGACAGTTTTAAAAATCATTATGCAGGCATATTCATCAGTGCTATAGTACATAGATTAGCTAATGACTATTGAACATTTGAAATATATAAGTTCAAAAGCAATGAGTAAAAACTGTCACAATTGGAGAATATTGAATAAATTCAAAGAAATTGTGATCGGCTCATGTATACGAATTAAACAGCTTTCTAAGTTATATGCTATGCATTGTTTATTTACCTCTAGTAAGTATCGTATGGTATAAATTGTATTTTTATTTCAGCCCCTAGAACATGAAAAAACCCTGTGGAAGCTAGCAGAGAGTTTTGCAAGAATATCTGAATGGTGAATCAACTGAGGTAAGTTGGAGTTTATGTCCCTGAACATATTGTATGATCAGCGGATAAGGCAGGGCTTAAATACAGATTGAAAACCACAGGGTATTAAGTATCTAGGAATATTTTACCTTACGGAGTTGAAGTCTACAGCTAAACTTAGCAGAGAGGTAATGTGAAATACAGTGAGAAAAAGAATTGCTGGGTGGTCTCTGCCACATACTGTATCATGTGGTGGAAAAAGGCTGAGAGCCATTAGAAAGATACTGGGACTGAAGCTGACATACTGTATACATTAAACATCTTAGTATTTACCTTCTGAGAAAAGTTCTTTAAGGAACTCAGGGGTTTGTTAACAAAAACTTTATGGCATTATAAGAAGCCCAAAACCTTGGATGAAAATGCTAGTGTTAGCCAAACCTTTAGGTGGAGCAAATTTTCCAGAGTTACAAAAATATTGGTTTTTTGTGAAGCCAAGGAATGGATACCATATAAGTGGATCTCAGCCCATTTGGATAGCCTTTGAAAGAGCACAAACATTACTTTTTCATTTGTTCTTATTAACAATGGTGAACTGCAAAGAATTGTATGCAGTAGTGAAAGCCATGGCTAAGTACATTTTGAATCATAAAATGCATGGGAAGATAGAAAATTAAAAGAAAGGAAGTCATAAGAAACAAAATGAGTGTACTATCTGTTTCTTTTCTTTTCTTGATTTTTTATGGTTAAATGTTGGGGCTGAAGAGCCCTCACCAGGCCTTACTGGCCCAGATCTGCCCCCTTTGGGCTTCCTTCCCCTGCCCACGGACAGGACCCTATTCAGTGAGGCCCACTCAGGCCCATGCTGCTCCTGGCTGGGGCTGCACTCCCCTCTCTCCTGTGGTGGCACTGGCCTGCCCCTCTCCTGGCTGGGGGTGGGATGGGTCACGGCTGTCGGGTCCTGCCGTGCCAGCTAGTGGGGGCCTCCACACTCTAGACCCTGTGGAGGCCTTGGCCTATGCAGGGCCCTCATATTAAACATTAAAGGAGGAGTGCTGCAAGATGTAGTGCCATAGAATATTTCAGATGCACAGAATGGTGTCTGTTTCTTCTGTCTCATCTTCTAAAACTCTGTAGGCTCAGACTGGTACTTCAGACATGTGCAGTCACAGCCTTCTTGCAGATGGTGAGAGAAAGTACTGCAGAAACCTCGCTGCTTTTCCACTAGGACTAATACAGAGGCAATCTAAGTAAAACATAGACCTCTGCTGATTTCTAAGGGATTTGAGTCAACTCCATTAACTATATACATTGTGTTCTCCCCTCTTCACTGCTTGCTTCAGTCTCCTTGAAATCTCCACTCACAGCTTAATGCATAAGCACTATAGCCTGAAATGGTGAAGGGAAGCAGTGGAGGAAGACTGCAAAGTGAATGCAAGGAAGGAGTTCTAGTGTACTGCCTTATTCCCGCTGCTTTAGTTTTGATTAATAGAACAATAAACACAAATGAGAACTGCTAGGCATAGCTCAAGAGATGTGGACAGATGCTTGTCTTGTGGCTCTTCAAAAGGCATTTACTACCTTAAATATTCTATGATTCTGCAATTTTCTTTGAGGTTTGGTGGCTCTATTCCATTTGTATGGGTATCCTATTACAACTCAAATATTTGCACTTGACAGCAGTTTTAGACTACATAGTTAAATGAAAAATGAACCAAATGCAGTACATACTTTAATAACAATCAGTCTTAAGAGAATTTTTTGAAGAACAACTTCTGACCCACCAGGATTATTAAACATCCCATAGCATTTTTTGCAAGATTAGTCACAGTGTCTTTTCTGAAACTCAATTTATATTATTACATTCAGCCTCCATAAATCGCCCTATGGTATCAACTGAATATAGTATTCTTCTGTCACATATTGTTGTAGAAAGTTAAAAAGCTGTCGTGTTCCACCTCAGAAATGGATCCACTTTGCTAGGATATAATTCAGTTCTATTACAAGATTTGGAATTTTTTGTTATTTTCAAGAGAATCCACTAGTTTTTCAGTGTTTCTTAGTGTCCTCATCTGCATCAATGAATATAGAAATGATAAGTATTAGTATTTTGCAAAGGCACTAATTCCCAGAGATTGTCCCTTGGGACTGTCCACAAAAGAATGAAAACCATACATTTCCATTTGCATACATACTGAAGTGCATGTACCAGAAAAGAACTAAGTTTCTATTTTTTCAAAACCTCTCTTTATTTCACAAGAAATGACAACATTCTAGATGAAGGTCACATAAAACCCCGTGAGTATTTGCTTAATACATTTTGTTTCTTGGTCAGTTTTGCAGGTGACAATAAATGTGACTCCTTCCTTTTACTTAATATCAATCGTGCAGATGATTCTCTTTCTTTAAGTCTTGCCTTTCGACTGAGAAGAGAGACAGTAGCCCTGCTCCTCTCATTATTTGTTTTCCAGAATGGGGGTATAAAACCAAGTGGTCTTTCCAGATTCAAGAGTGAATAATTTCATTCTGCCTACCTAAATCCCACTGCAGTTTTGTTTGGGTACAGTATATTTCTTCATTTCCTGCTCTTGGGCCTGTTCTGGCATCTATGAAGTTAGTGGAAGGATCTCAAAGGCTTGGGTGAAGTAAAATGCTCATAAACTCTGGTGTAATTCTGTTGTGGTATTTAACAGTTTGAGTTGACATGAGTCTGTACCTTATTATAAATTACTTGCAATGTATATCTTTACCAGTTTAGAAAACTCTTCACATCTCATCAACATTATATGTATATTCAAGATATAATGAGTGACAATTACCATATCATATACATATTCTGTTAGAGACAGACATAATATCTGTTAAATTTACAGATATGCATGGTTGATCCCAGTGTCACTGAACTTCATGATGATCTTTCTTTTGACTTTAGTGAGTGGCCAGGTAATATGTGAAAAGCAGTAGGGCATGGTGGCCTTTTGAGGCATAGAAATTCTTTGGGGGGGGGATGAAAAAAAAAAAAAAAGAAATAGGTTCAAAAATGAAGTTCAGGTCTTCTGGACAGCAGATCAATACCTAAACTACAATACTCCATGGCACTTCATCAATGAATAAATGCGGTAGCAAGTAAAGGGTGCTCTGTACCTAGCAAACTGGAATTTTTGCAAAATTTATTTTTGCTTTAATAAAATTTCTAGAGAGAAAAAGTGCAGGTTTTGAACCCTTCTCACTTGTCTCTAAGGTGTTCCTTGGAGGAGACAGAGTGTCTCAATGAGCAACTCAAAACAAAGGCAGACCAAATTGTAAACTTCATTCCCAATGTAAGCTTTCCTAATATTTTAGGGTTACTCAGCCCTATCTTTGACAAGAATGGATTTTATTTAGTATTTTAATAAAGGAAGGGTCACTTAATGAAACTAGATGACTCCAGACTGGAATATATATTTGATACAGTTATTCCCATCTTCCTTTCTTTTGATGATTATACTTTTAAAGTTAATTCCATTCAGTCTCATTCTTACGACTTTTGATAACATTCTCATGAGCCAGGCCCAGACTAGGGCAGGACACAGGCTACCTCTTTATTCCTCCAAAATCTCTTTCATGTATTTTTAACCTTGGCCCTAGCTATTGGCATGGGAATTCCCAACATCCTAAATATACAACATTCCTTTTCTTTGGCCTTAGACAAAACCAGCAGTAGGACTGGTATAAAAGTCTGTCATGACAACTCCATACCGTTTCTCAGAAACCAGCAAAGGAATTCTGCAGTGAAGCTAGAACAGTGGAGAGAATCTCAACAATTCAATTCTGTGATTCTTTCTGTGGCAGTGGGAGGTCATTTTAATTCAAGTGCAAAGCCAACAATCTGGCAGCATCCCATACAGCATTTCTAATAATTTAAAAATCCTCAAAATCAGAAGTGTGGTACAGGTAAGCAAGGTGGTAAAAACCCTTCTGACAAGGAAGTTTTATTTTATGTAATTTTTAAATGTTTCTGCAGCTTGCTAGATTCATAACCTAGGGCAAGTTTAATTAAAGTCAATGAAGCAGTTTAAAGGGAAGAAAAAATCAGCATTAGAAAAAGTGTTGATTGTTTTCTAATTATGCTGTGGTCTTTCTCTGTAATGGATTCTTGCCTTTTTAACTCTAGATAAAGTCATTGATATATCCCAATGTAGGCAGGAGACCTGGGAAATTCCTTCATAAAATTTCCTTACTGGTCACTTCTCTACATATCTTAGCAACCTGGTAAACTGATGCATTACACTGCTTTTTGTCAACAGTTGGACAAGGTAGATTTTATTTTCTGAAGACTGTAACAAGAACAGCATATCATGCAGGAATGATTTGCATGTATAGTTTGAAAACCTTTTTTTGTCAATCCTTTATTTAGAGACCAAATCTATTTGATACTATTTAAGTGTCCAGATTCTGCCTGAATTGAGGAATACCAGTCAATATGGAGAATAATAGTTCTGAATGCTGGTCTAAACCCATAGATGGTCTCAGTAGGATTTTATTTTGAAGTGACCGAGCAGCTTGCCTACAGTACAAACTGCAACCCCTCTTACTCTCAGTGGATGAGGATGTACCAGTTGCATGTTGCCTCCAGTCATTCCTTCCAAACATTTCCTGACTTGATACAGGTAATAGGCAGTCCCTATTCCTGCCAGCCGATCACCAGCCAGGTTTGTGATCTGGCAGTGATTTGCTGTAGTAGAACCATTCATCTTTTTTGGAATGGTGGGTGGAAGTGCTTTCTAGAGTTCATCTTGAGGTACCAGTGAAGCTCAGAAGGGATGATCATAGGATTACTGGGTTGTCCCAAGGTAACAGTCCAACATTCCAGGATGACATATATAGAATTACAGAATCATTTAGGTTGGAAAAAAACCTTAAGATCATCAGGTTCAACTGTAAACTTCACACTGCTAAGTCCACCACTATGCCGTGTCCCTAAGCACCACATACACATGTCCTTTAAATACCACCAGTGATGGTGACTCTACCATTTCCCTGGGCAGCCTGTTCCTATGCTTGAGAACCCTTTCAGTGAATAATTTTTTTCTAATATCTTACCCTCCTTTCTGTTAGATGCATCATCTTACGCTTTGGCCTTTCTGACACATCCTCATGTAACCTACCAGAGGAAGGTATGAGAAGTGCAATTTGTGCTGTAGCCATATTTACCTTGAGGTTTTATGTTTTCAAATCCATCTGCATATCAATAAGTATTCCCACTGAGCTGTTATGGAAAACCATGTGTTGTGTTATAGCAGCTATGCTCTAGAAGAAAATTCAGCTTTTATAGCCTGCTGTAAGTCCCCTTTGTTCAGGACTACACATTAAATAAAGTATGTATCATAACTTTTGACACACTTACTCCTTTGTTTTATTTTAGACAATTTATTCAGTCTTCAGAATTCTTCCATCAAGATTTTGGCCTGATGACTGTCCAGAGGCCTACTTAAATTAGAACAGGTACATTAGGTTCTGCACTTGTGAAATTCTGAATTGTCCCATCGTTCTTCATCACCATTTTAATGGGCATATTTCTGGTCCTGATGAAGAAAGAGTCTGCTTGGCAAGTTGTAGTAAACTAAGCATGAGCTTTGGGTGGGCTTGTTGATAGAGTTCACTGGAGGAATGTAACATTTACAGAGGAACTGAAATGCTCCCAGCAGTGCATTTTTCCTGAGAAACTCACTAGATGCAATCTTTTGCATCTCTCTAGAGAAGCAATGAAAGCATTTCACATTTATTTTGCAAACTGTCAGCTTAATAATCAGATTATATTTGTAGAAATGATAACTTGTTTGTAACTGTGTATTAAAAAACACATCACATGTCATGTAAGTTGCAGGATCAAGCACTCCCAATTCAGAGGATGGCCCTAGAATGCTACATCACTTTCCCTCAGGTGCATGTTACAATAGCATCCTTATTTACAAAGCACATAGTATTTTTGCCCCATTTTGTGCAATGATTCACAGGGCAAAAGGAAGGTGTTGAATAGTTCTTTTTAACTTCATTGCCTAGTCTTAGGCCTTATTTATTGTCCACTGTGACAGCTAATGTAATCCAACCCTGCACTGCATTTGAAATTACTAATTTCTTTTTATTGTTTTCAATGGCATTCTTCATTATAGAATTATCTGAATACTTCCACAATGAGTTTTTCTGTATGGGGGGAGCCAAGAATAGTATACCCATTTTATAGCTGGGGAAGTGTAAATTAGCTGAACAATAGTAAGAAGTCAACATGACTAAAACTCGTCCTGGCACTGTTTTTAAATCTGTATCCTCTCAGGGCCATTGTGTCCATATGTTCCTATATTATGTGTAAGGGTAAGTAGGAATTTTGATTTCTTGTCTTTCTATAAAGTATTATGTGGCCTCTCTCCATTACACCATCCTTTATTTGGGCAGCCTCTGTCTTTTTAATCATTAGGATTAAAAAAATTGGGATTTCCCTTTAGGTCGCCATCTTTTTCAGTGCTCCTATCTAGACATGTCTGTTTTGGGAGAATAACATCAAAACTCTGTTTAATTGTTCACTATTAAAAAAAAAATATTTTTACCTGAAAGATGTATTTTTAAAGCAAAACAGATTCCACAAAATTACTACAACCTGGACAGTATCAGTGCTCACTGCCATCAGTCTGACAGAGGATGCTGGTTACCATTAATTTTGTTGCTGGTGGTTTTACAAAACAGAATTCTGACTGCTGAAAATTAGACTAAGCAAATTGATCCTAGTTTGGGCAGACCACTGCAGTGTATGAAATGGTCCCTTGCAATGAACGGGACTTGATTTAAACAGTCATGCACCAGCATACAGAGTGCATGTTCCATATCTAAGCCACTCAGTGACGTGTATTTATTATTCAGACTAGCATTCACTTATGTGAAAACTCCATGTATTTAGATTGGAAACAATTTTAAATAATTAACATAAATATATCAACTCCAGCAACAGGCATATCATGTTAAGTAACACAAGATGTAGATTCAGGAGTGCTACTAGTAAGATGGATCAGCAGGCTCCTGCAGCCTGGACCAAACATGCTGCTGGTGGAGATTAGACAATGGTGTTCACAACTGTGCAAATTAAATGCAAGGCCTTACCATTAGGGCTATCTAGAGGATACTAAGTCCTTGAGCAACTCTAGAATTTTCAGTGACATGCCTCACTACAGTTTGGCATAATTTTGATTGCTTGCAATGACTATTTTTCTTTTCCAAAGCAGTGCAAATTTGGACACTGAATCATGCTTTGGTGTCCTGTCACCATGCATCGCTGTGATTGCATGGTGGCTAATGGTGCATGGTCTGAGTGCAACAACACTGTTCCAAAACAGATCAACTACTACACTGATAGGCAGTGTAATGAGAAACTCCTGCTGACAGCAGGTATTTCTATTTCATCTGAGAATAATTCACTGAGTAGATAATTGGTGAATTCCCAATGGGAGAAAACTTGATTCTGTCTGAGCATAGGTTACCAAATGTACCACCATAAAATAATTGATTTTGTGATATATCAAGTAGGGACATAGTTGAGACTATTGAACTTTTCACTTAGGGCCTCAGGGTGAACTTGAACCAAGCTCCCAAAGGTGAAGAACCAGTGCTTGACATGTGCGGGGTTTTGCACTCTTAACAGCCTCTTTAACTTTCATTTTCTCCTATTAATCTACTTTCACCAAGATCTAGATGTGCACAGAGTCTCATTAAGATGGTTGAGTTGTCATTGGAGATAATCACCAAAGGAATGTGTTATAAAAGGAGAAAAAAGTATGTCTAGAAAGTCTGAATAATTTTTTTATGCTGTTGTTTTAGTGAAGAGGCTTTGGATGCTGATAGGAAAGTTACTATAGCTATAGGGCACATTTAATTGCATTTTAGAAACTTCTTTTAATCCTGTAATAACAAAAAATTAAATCAGTGCTGACATTTTTTTGTTGCCAGAAGAAGGTAGTAAAAGGGTAAAGAAATAATTGTTAGTTCTGAGAATATAATTAGCAACTTTAATGCTTTAATCTAAAAAATGCATATTTTGAGCCTGGGTGAATGATTAAAGAACAGATATTGAAAACCTTTGAAATTTCTAACTGTTTGTTTTTAATTGTAAATTATGATCACTATAATTAGCTCATTTAGTACATTTATAGTGTAAACAAATATGAATATACAGAAGTTCAGTGATATATTTCAGGGCAAATAAGAGCAACATTGTGACCATGGGCTCTATTTATTAAGCCTTTCTTGTAGTGCTTGGCACTGCTTCATTCTTTCATACGGTTTGGGGTTTTTTTTCTCTCTTTTTTCCCAGAAGATAAAAGAAAGCTGTACATAATATTTGCAGGTCTCTGCTGAGGTCTTAATGCATCTGGAACTACACTGAAGAAAATACAGATAGAAATCTGGTCCTTTTTGGGCTCCATTTAACCCTCACTCTGAAGCGTTCTTAAAGGTAGAATATTTATCATGTTAAGACAGTAATACTACATATTTTCTCAAATACTAGGTTATTAATACTGAGCAATTAGATCAGGTGAAAGTGATACTGTGTTTTAGGTAGACTTACTTATTTCCATAGCTGGCTCTCTGCAGAAACGCAGCATGTCTGATACTGGTTGTTCTGTTTCCTGGTGTGGCACCTCATGTAGAATTATGGGATGTCAGAAATCTGCTCCTCTCCTGATACACGTGCTGCCTGCACATCACCGAGTACGATGAACAGGGGCTACCCAGCTAAGACTCCTCACATGCTAGTAGAAACACTTAATGAATAACAGGATGTTTTTTCCCCCACCAACTTCAAAGATTAAAAATTTGGGTTTAGTCTCACCATTATTTTTATAAACAAGGCATCTTTTGTTACATTTCCAGAACTCGGTTATCATGCTGCGACAAACTGCATCCAGTTCTGATAAGTCATGGAAAGTTTTGATTAGTTAAGCTCCTTATGAATAGGGAAGGCTTCCCTGAAGGTTCAAACTGGCCTCTAACTTGAGATTTTAAATCATTGTTGAAGTGTTTTGACTAGGCTGCCTTTGTATACACTAAACAGTTTAAGGTTACTTTTTAATCCAGTGGCGCCTGTTTTATGATGTACACTTGCTGCGGATTGAATGTTGTTCTATTCATCACTGCCAGCTGTCTCCTTGGGATCCTCTAGTAACTAAGTTATTTTATCTCTGAGGAATGAATTGTCAATAACAAGCAAATAATAACTTTTCTGCTGAATTCTCAAGATTTAAACCCCCTCTTCTTTCGTCATGCTTCCCCTTTAATATGAAGTGCATTGTGAGGGTTAGTTGCTCTGTTTTTGAACTGTGAGCCTTCAGGAGTTAAAATGGTTATAGCATGAAACAAAGGTAGAAGAGGTACATACTGCAGCTTATTTGGTGGATATTTTTTAGCTGAAGGAAGTAAGCCCTGGTTATTACAGCTGTCACGGTGACATCTGATATTTCAGTATCAGTGATTGCCTCGCCCACCACATGACCCTGATCACTACCATCATTCTCTGTCCACTATTAAACTGTGAAAGGTCTTGGCCCTCCAGGTGCTGTTTCAAGTCTGAAATAGCAACTTGTCTGTCATACTCTCCCTGACTAACTTAATGCTTAAAGACTCAACAGAAATATTTAATGTGTACAGGGTCTTGTACAGCAACAAAGCAATGAAATCATGTCTGTTGTCATGGCTGATGCAGAACAAGGGCATTAAGTATGCATCTGTTATTAAAAAGGAGCAAACTTTGAAGTGACTTTGTGGGTTAAATCTCAACAATTATATTTCTTGCATTTAATTTCTACTTTTGGGGAACACGCTTCTTGAAAATCCTGAGAAGTATCTTAAGATTTGACACAGGAAGGTGGGTGTATAATAGCATAATTTTCATGAGTTGAACCTGAAAAATTCATAAATATAGTCATACAGAATTTCAGATCCAAAGCAGATCTTTGCTGAATATTTGCTTTTGTTTCCACAGCGGGGAAAAACAAGCAAACAAGCAAAAATAATCCATGGAAATCTAGTTAAAAAACTAAAAACTATGAACCAAACTCCAAAATTTTGTAACTGAAATTAATAAAACTTTGCCTGATGCACATTTTTCCCTCCTCAGCAAGCACCTTGCTTGTGGTAAGATTAATTTAAAAGTTGCTTAACCTAAGGAATAAGGCATTGGAAAGGGTTCTGTACTTAAGATAACAGAGCTAGCCTAATGGCTATTGCTCTGCACATTTGACACAGTGGTTGTCAGATGTTTCCAGCCCTGACTGCATCTCTTTTTCAGCCCTGCACTGTTGTTAAACTCATGCAAACTAGTATGTGGGGCTTGACAGCCAGGAATAAGGGTTTGTATATTGAAATGCAGCTGTATCTGGATTGTACCAGAAATTAAGTAGATGTAATGCCAGAGAAATAAAGCAGCTGAATAACAAGCTTCTGTCTTGTGGTTTGGGGTTGGTTTTGGGGTTTTTTTTTTTTTGATTTTACAGTCTTAAATGTAGTTTTTCAGTACAATTTTTTTTTTTTTCTTTGATGGACATACTCATGAGCATCTGACCTGCAATTCCTCCTCTAATGCACAGGGCAAGGTACTTCTGTGCAGAGTGCTTCTGGTCACCTTTGCTAAGGTAGTGCTGAGTTCTTAGTGACCCCCGGGAACAGGATCTCTAACAAAGCTGCAGCATGTTATATTGGAAATTTTTTCCTTTGAAATAGAGCTATCCATGCTTTCATACCCCTTGTGGTATATTCTGGATTGAAGTTGCAAATAACATTTTTTATGGTATGAAAGGTGTCCTCTTCGTGTTTTTTCAGAAGCATCTCTCTGTTTGTAATGATGTGCATATATAATATGTATCTATGCATATATAATGTATATTATACATGAAAAAGGAAATGTATGATTTCGTATCTCATGTTAAGATAAAAAACTTTACACAATTGTATGTAGTTGTAAACAAAAGTTATGAAGTTAAATATTTGAAATTAAAAGGTTATAAATGCTGTTTGGCTTATCTTAGTGTAAACCAGATCAGAAATGGTCAGATGAGTACTTCATGACTCCAAAGATGGAAAGGAAGAGAGACAAGGATATAAAGCTAATGTGAAGAGGCAAAGAAAGTAGGAAAAGTATGTGTTCCTGACAGAAAACCTTAAAAACAAAAGGTGGGACAATAAAGCTTGTTCATTCTGAGCACATGTTTGACATTAACTTGTAACAGGTGGGGCTTTACGTTCTGTTAAATAAGAAACTACAAATCTATTGAATACAGGGCACAGACCAAGCCAACTGGATTGTTCTTCTGTGGCATGTCCATAATGGGTGAAGGTTCTCCATGAATCCCTGGTACAGATCCGGCAACTGTGATCAGAAATGGCACATAATGAGGTCTAGAGGTGAGATTACATAGTTCTACTAATCCTCCCAAATACTGAAATTTAAAGAGAAAAAGGTTTATTTTTGTTGTCTTTCAAAACAGTTAATTGCTAAAACTTGTCAGTCATTTGTAGATAAACATTGGATTTGATGTTTCCAGTGGCAGTTAAGGGATGAAAGACTGAGTGTCGTGCTTTCTGGAGTGTAACTGTGCTGGTTCGTTTTCTCTTATGAGATTAGGATGTGCTGTCATGAAGCCTTGGTCTTCACTATGCTCTTAAGTTTTCCACAGTGATTATGACTAGGATCTTTAAATGATACTGTAATTACCATTATTCATAGTAATGGCTTATTAGTAATAATTACTAATAATCTTGATAATCCCCTAAGGAAAAATATTATAGGTGGAAAGCCACAGATGGAGTCATTATAACAAAGAAAGATTCATTCCTTGAGCCCCTCTTGTAATAAATTAATTAATTCCCAGCTTTTTTCTAGGGTGATGAAGGGATTTCTGCAGAGAATTCTCCCATATCCTCTCTGCCCACCTGAAAGCCCCCCAAAATTAAAAGTGGAAGAATGAGCAGGCCTGTGCCCTGATTCCTGTGAATAATTCAACCAGCAAATATAACTTATTTCCATCCAGGCTTCTGTGTCTCCACATATTCTTCATCTTAATTTTCATGGCCTTTTCTGTTTTCTTAAGCCTGTGGAGTGTGTGGTAGACAAAAAGTATAGTACTCATAGCTTGGTCGAAAACATGTTACCAGAAATTTTTCAGAAAACCTCTTTCTCACAGGGTATGTTACCAAATATGTATTGTTTTTATATTCTTAAATTCACTTTTTAAAATGTGCTCTGGCTGTGTTTATCTACGGCTTTAAAAGAACAACAATCAAAATGAACAGCATTCCATGATCATTTAGTCTTCAGCCCCAATAACAAAATCCTTATTCATTTATATAAGTGCATCGCTGTCCAGTGGTTTGTCCCATATACAGAACGTGCCTGCAGCTCTTGGCACCAGGGAGGGTGGGGAAAGAAATATTTCTTATTGGCTGGGAAGGCTCCGTGCAGATGAAGTAACGTAAACCCAAACGGTGTGCTCAGATTTTTTCAATAAATGTTTTTCGTCACTACAGAGCTTTATATAACAGCAGTAAAGGCAAGAAAGGAAATTAGAAACACAGCTGAGACTGCATCTCATACTTCATAATGGCCTAAAATTCTTACTGTTTATTAAAACTAACACCCCTTGTCAGGGTGTTGATCAAAAAGTCTCTGCAGTCTCTTTTCTTTGATCTTTTCATTTTACAAACCACATATATTTGTTGCCATTTCTTTCTTTAATTTTATGTCTAAAACATTGAAACTCAAAACTGCTTTCCAGTAATGTTGCATGATAAGGAATAATCCTGATTTCATTGAGCAAACTCATCACTACCTGAATTTGTCCACTTCTAAAGAAAAGAGAACTCTGGTGTAACATGAACAGAAATGGTCAAAGGTGGATGCTTTCAAAAACCTGCCATGTCTGTGGCCCTAAGCTTCTCCTGCTATCCAGTTGGAGTATGGGCAGAACGTATTCTAATATGCACGTTTACCTTTTGTTTCAGCAGCTCCCTGGCTCCTGCACATGCAAACATTTGAATTTCCTGTTGGCTCAGAGGTGAGATTTATAACATTTATTAAAGTTGCTTTTCACTGTGAGTTTACTGGGCAGAAAGCCTAAGAGGGCCTTTTTTTAAAGGGGTTTAATTGCTTAAATTTACCAGAGGGGTGAACATTATGCTTTCTTTGCAGCACCACTATCCACTAAGATTGCCAGGTGTTGAATTTCCCTGGAGGTTCCCTATTTATTGAAGGAATTCATGAAATATCCATCTATCCAGAGCTGGGGCTCCTAGCATCCCTTTCCCATTCATCGTCTTGATTTTGTTTCCTTCATGGATGCTTTTGAATTTCTTGATTGATCCTGTTCATTTCTGTCTGTTCCTCTCCGTAAGTGTCCTCCCTTCTTGAGCACCTTGACCATTAAAAATGTGCCAGATCTGCCTCAGAATTCAGTGCACCTGAAAGTCTCTGCTGGTGCAGAGAGACAGTTCAGTGTTGGGAGAATACCCGTGCTCTTTAGCAGGGTAGAAAGGAAGATGAACAGCGAGCAGAGGGGAGGGTGAAGTGCAAAGAGGTATTTTGCAATGTTTAAAATAAAACCCTATAAATGCCCTTTAAAATCCATGAATGGACTTCTCAACAGATGGCAGCCCTACTGTCAGGCAAGCCCAAGGCAGGCAGACCATAATTGTTAGCACGCGTATTGTTAAGGGAATTTACTAATTTACTGATGCAGCAGCCGCTTCAGTTGCAGAATAAATTGGAATATTTTGGTGCATTTCCTTTAAAAAGTCATCCACTTTTAAGTCTATGTATTAAAATGACAAAGTCTTAAATGGGGGTCTCCTTTGCTAAACAAAAGATATGCAAATTACATTTCAAGATTTATATTATGATAAAAACTGAAACACAAAAGAGACATTATCTTGCAAAAATGTAAAAGTACATTGCTTCATGAGTCTATAATGATATAATGTGATGTTGATGTAGTTAAGGATGTCAGAAGGGAGACAATGACCTTAAGAGTTTAAGGCAGACACATTAATATTGATTGATTTTTAAGAGATGGAACAGCAAGAATATATCTATATATAGCCTGGATATTGAATTGTTTGAAAATTTGAGATGAGATACAGAACATTTCGGTCTTGTGATGCTTTAGACCTAATAGCAAGAACATGCTTTAAATGCAGCCATTTGTACTGCAAGAAACTGGATGATCACTTCCCTTGGATTCAGCAGACTGTAAACCTATGTCTCGTAAAAGTCAGTGGTGTTTGATAAGGCTGGGTGATAGTTGCTGGCTTAACCACAAATGCAGGTATGTCATGTGAGATGTCCCAAAAGTCCTAGTGTAGGAGAGGGGTCTGGGGGAGCTGTGTTAACCTGTTCTATACATATGCAGGTCTGTATGTAGTCTTAGGACTATTTTGTACACATGTGCACGTGTTCCTGTAATTTATTGAGGACTGTGAAATCTCAACACTTTCTGGCCTGGAACAAAATAATGTGACTGCATGTCTATCATGTCATTTTTGCTTCCTACCTTTCCCCAATCTGGGAGAAGATGGTAAATAACACTTCTTGTTTAAGTAAGCTTAGGCTCCTCTTCTGTCCAAGTTTATGCCAGCAAAGTCATAAAGAAATATGCTTCAATGTAGAGGTAGAAGGTGCTAAATATTAAAGTACTTTTTAATTCCCTTTGGGCAGTTCATTTTTTCATCTCAGGTTGATGAAAGTTTCATCTCCTTCACGTATGAGCTTTAATGTAGACTTCCACTGGTCAGAGAAATGGAGACGTATACCATGGTTCACCTTTTAGACCTTCAGGGACCAGACCACAGACACCTCAGACACAGGGACTAAGAATTTAACTTGCAGACATTGGCTGGCAGCAGAGAGTGTGTATGACCTGCATAAGATGGGTCATCTTGCTGAGAAGAGAACCTTCAACATTGTACAACCTGGAGATTTTCATTCAGAATCAGACCTAATGAACCATGAGGCAGAAAAACGTAAGGCATAGACCACACTTATAAAAAGCTGGGTTTTTTAATATCACTTTCCAGTGAATCATTAGCCTTTTACCTTCTTCTTCCCACATATGAAATGATAGAAAATCAATGTCTGAAGGAAAGAGAACAGCTGAGAACCTGTAGTTCATTGTAGCCATTTTGCATAGCAGATAATTCTTGTTTTCAAGGAGCAAAGACAAGAAAAATCATCATGTGGATACTTTCCTGCAAGATTAATTTTTAAAATGTATAACCAGGATGGTTAGTTTTTGGAGAACCATCAAGCAGCAAGGTGTCTGAGTGTCATAGCTGCAACCTGGAAACCTCTACTTATTTCCACCAATGGTAAAAGCTGCTTTGATCCTCCACTATAAGAAAATAGCCCTACTAGCCTGTTTAGTAAACCAGAAAAAGCACAGTGTCTCTAAACGGCCTGGCCTGAGTGAGCATCCAGAATCCCAGAGACTCCAGAAATCTGAAGGCAGTCAGACTTGATTTAATTCTTTTTACTACAAATCTCATTTCAGAGAATGATTAACGGGAGAAAAGACATAAATGGCAAAGTTTTGATCAAGGGAGCTTCTGTCAGAGTACCATCTAGATAAATTAGGAAAAGAATGCTCAGGTTTCTGTGAAAGAAGACTAATGACATTAAGTCAAGATGAAATAGAAAGGAGCAGCCTTTGCCGGCTGAAAATCATAAAAGACCAGCTTGCCCTGACAAGAAACCCTGAGAAATTTCCTGAACTGAAAAGTAACTGGAAATGCTAAGGAATGACTTTCTGCAAGTGCCAAGACTTGAAGTTATGCAGGACTGAAGATGACCCAGGTGCCAAATTTGCTTTTCAGGACACGTCAAGACAAGCGGAGGAATGTTCTGGAAGCTTCTGAGAGCATCTGAAACAGCAGCTGTTTGTGGCAGTTCTGCACACCACAGGTGTTTTGCATCTCATGTGCTCAGTGCACTCAATAGGGAGTAGTCCCTTCACTTAAATCTCAATCAGTTCCACCTGGTGGCAAGCAAGCAGTGGATAAAAGGAGGGTGTGAAAGCTGTGGCTAGAGAGTGTTTGTGTAGTTCAGGGAACCTGTTTACAAGAAAGGAGGAATGGCGGTCTCCTAGAAGGTGTGGTAGCTCTAGCTGGAATTGCAGGGAAATTTTACAACTGAGCTGAATGTATTTGCACAAAGTGATGTTTCTCAGAAGGTAAGGGTGTTTTTTTTTTCTTTAGGTGTGATAGAAAAGGGTTTCTAAAAAGTAAATTTAAAAGGAAAAAAAAAAGTTCTCCCAGGAAAACCAGCAAAACACCACCACTTTAGTGGTTAAAAGTGTACTCCTGAAAATCCTGAGTGTTTAAACCAGAACAAAATAGTCCCTTTCTCAGGAGATGTTGAATTGTTGTTGAAGCATTGACTTAGTCTTCTAAGAAACACTGGTATTCTGAACTAAAGGAGCAGGTCTTCTATCAGAAGTGTCCTAGCTGTAGATTTAGATTATAATATAGAGTAGTATTTCTGCAGCCAAGCACTTAGTGTGATCGGTACTAAAACTGTATGAGATTAGCTAATGTACTTTTCTGTGATGTACAAAGTGAATGCCAGGACACAGCATTGTACCTGACTGCAGTAGCATGAAGTTATGCTTCAACAGTGTTCCATTGTAATGTAGGATTTTGAAGGCAGGGAAGCAGTCTCTGGAGTGTTGCACATCAGCAAGAAATTGTTTTTGAAAGTAGAAAATAAAGAGTTTGAAGTGATGTTTAGAACAAATAAATGAGAGCAGCGAAACTTTCAGTATTAGTATTACACCCAGCCATATAACAATAACTAAATGAAGCATGTATTTAAAATTTGGTGAGAAGCTTTTGTACTTTTTAGCTCTGTTTGGCTCAGTGGGTGTGCTGCACTTTAGACTTCAGTCTCCAGGGCTGTCAATCCAACAACTTTCACAAGCACTATATTCACTTAGCTGAAAGAGAAAAATAGAAGGGGATGATGTTAATAGCACTTAGCACTTATATAGCTTTTTCCTTCCTGAAAGTACAGTGCAAACATGAGGTAATTAAGAAGTACTTTGTCTTGGAGATGCAGATGTATATCTAAACAACCTTTAAGCAAAGAGCACACAGATAAGTAAGACTAACCTATGCCCAATTGCATGTTTTCAAGGTGAAATATTGCAAAGTGGCATTTATGGCATCATTTATCCTTGCAGTGGGTCGGTAAGTCCAGCTTGTGGAAACCAGTGCAGTGTATTTCTGCTGGCAGGGCTCCTTCATTGTGTGAAGAACCTTCTGTAATAATTTCAGATTTTATTTGATGAAGTGCCTGGTATAGGAAACCACTGGCAAGTGTTGTTTAAGGAGAGTCAAAATATGCACTCAAGTTGCAGAGATGCACCAGTTATTCAATCTGCCAACAGTTTCTGTAGCACTGCTGCTCTGCCTGCTTCTCTCTGTCAGCTCCAGTGACTGCCCACCTTGTATTAGGTATTCTGAATATGGCCCACAAAGTCATGTACTCTTGGACAGATAGAAACCCATCTAATTGACTTTCTTAGAAAGTTCTAAGTCTTAAAATGAGAGAAACAGAAATGAAAGGTTCAGCTGGCAGTGAGAGAAATGAAATCCTTTTGAGGAGGTGAAGGGATGGACTGTAAGGTTAAAACAAGTCTTGGACTTAGTATTTCTCTAGAAATGAGAAAGAAAAGTGTTGGCAGCTATGGTGTGTTTTCAGTGTGGGGTTTTGGTTTTTTTGTTGTTTTTTTTTGTTAAAATACAAGTTCAGTGGTGTTTGTGGAGCTGGGATTAGACTTGTAAGTCAATTTGATAATTAAAGAGTTCTTCTGAGCCCTTGAACTACCAACTGCTATCAGTGCAGATCAGCCAAGATGCAGAACAGTGTCTTCTGGGATATTTTGCTGTTTCCTGATCCTCTTCATTCTTAAGCCATTATGACTTTAGGATGGCAAATCTGTCAATTTTGCACTTTCCTCCAGTAATAGAGTTTTGGCAGAAGCTGATGCCTGTGCTGTATTGTACTCAATGCACAGTTAGGTAACTAATGCATGCTCCATTTAAGAGAGGCACAGAAAGCTTCTCAAAGTTACTGTGCTATAGTCTGTCTCTCTGTGCTGAGCTCAGCTGCTGAGAGCAGAGGAGGTGTGAAAAGGCTTGTTAATAAAAGTCTGTTTAGGTTTCATTATTGTGAGCTGCCAAATCCAGACAATACAGATCTTACCAGCCCTCTAAGAATTTCAGTCCTCTGGATATGCTTTCTTTCCTTTCCCAGTTGAACCTTTATGCATTGCAAGCAGATATTTCCTCTGTTGCTTCTGAAGAGTAGAGAGGACAGAGACTCCCTTCCAATTGTGGAGAAGAGAGTGAGAGAGAAGGTTAGGAAGAGGGCTGTATTCAGGGAGGGGTCTTGTTTCTCCTACTCATGTGCTGAAGAAAAAGCATCCAGCTCAGCCTCCTCTGCTTTTTCCACATTTTGTCTGAAGTGGGAACTCCTTGGAGTTGCAGGTGGAATAAAGGTGACTGTCATAGAGGATGAACTAGTTGTGGCAATCTGGCAGGAACAAACGTGACAGGTGTGGAGGATGGAATGGATGTGGTGGTCTGGCAGACTTGTTGAAGTGATGAGAGCATTAGGGAAAGGGCATAACTAACTGACTGATCCATGGGATAGGTCATTTTAGGTTGGTTATCTTCCACCCGTAGTTGGGGTTTGGGGAAGCTACGTCTTAAATTCTAGCATGACTTTTGCTTCGTGCCAAAAGCATCTTATTGTCTAGATTGAGAAGTTTCCTACCAAGACATACGAAAGAGAAGAGCATGCAGTTGAGAAAAACACTTCTTCAGAACTGACTCTGTCTTCTGAACAGTGAAATAAACCCAAGCATTTCTGAAAGCAAGCTGTAGCTACAGCTTTATCTTTGACTATGTGGCCAGCCCTGTTCTTTAACCAATTTGAGGACTTCAGTGATGCTTTTCAGATCACTAAAAGAAAAATCCTAACCTGTGGCAGACTTGGCATGTAGTATGGACAGGCTTTTTTTCATCAGAAAGCTAAACCTCTCCACCTTCATCACTGATTTCCTTTGTTGTGGTCTTTTTCATGTTCTGCAAGTTTTACTTAGATATTTATTCAAGTTTTTTAATGCTTAAACCTTGATGAAAGCAGATATAGGTCTCTTAACCATAAATGCTGCTGCTTGTCTCTGTATTGGCATGAAAATCACCTGAGTGTACCAAATATATGTGTGTGTATGTCTCTATATGTCAAAACTGAGCTAGTAATAAATTACATGGAATAGATACTGTGAAGCTGGGCCAGTCCTATTTACCATGTATTCCACTGTGCTACACTTTCACTCTGAAGTTGAAGTAAATTGCAAAGGCTAGTAAAATCTCATTTCACTCTTTTCACTTGTCCAATTGTATTTTCTAAATAACTCTTAAATTTAGATGATTAATGACCAAACTTAATCAAAAGGAACATTCTTTGGGGTAGAACACATTTTAAGTAGCACACTGCCATACACATATTTTGCATCATTACTGAGTGATAACATAATACAGTTAATGAGTAACTTCCTCCCTAGTATAACTACTTTGTCATCTGAAGTAGAATTTAGTCCTTTTCATCTTCTGTTATGTCATGGCTTTTGGTGTTAGGTTTGATGTCTGCAGTATCTGTCCCCATCAGGAGGTACATAAGGATGGTATTTCATTCATTCCATCACTGCAATCTTTGCTGTAGAGTTACTTAACAAAAACACTTTGTTGTGTGAAGTGGTTGGCGGTGTAGTCATTGAAGTCAATGTGACTTTCACAATTGATTTCAGTCAGAAGAGGACTATGTTGACTCTGTCTGTGTCACCCCAGTAGAAGATGAACAATGTGCTCTTCTAAGCAGTGTATGTGCTTAAAAGAGCACATTGTGCATCTAGATTTTTAAGAGATCACTAATAAAAAATGAGCTGAAAAAGGAGAGGGAGAGATGTGCTTGTTACTGCAAAACTTACCTTCTGAATTGAGTTTTTGCTTGCAAGAGAAAAACGGAGACTGTAAAGTGTGTGCTGTGTATTAATATTTATTCCAACTGTCTTCTGATACATTGCCTTTCTGCTGCTACACGGTGTTCTCTTGCACTATTTCCCAGCACAATGGCTAATGTCCTGCTCTGAAAATTATCCATTAAAATTTTATCAATTTTGAGGAAATGCCATTGGAAAATTAGATTCCTCTTTGACATCAGGCGCCCAGTCAGCAATCCAATCCCATGTGTTTCTACTGAGACATTAGGATTTGATATAATTTTGGGCAGAAAACATTTTGAAATGAAACAATTGAATTTTCTAGATGGTCTTGGGGACCACTTAGCTTAAGAGAATACACTTCCAAATCAAAAGCCTTTCAATCATTCTAAATATTATTTGGATGATATTTGCTTCATGTGTAGTAGCAGTTTGAATTTGTATTGAATGTTTGACTGGCTCGTGCTCACATAGATGATGTATGAAATTATTATTTCATATTTTTCTAGTGTTTGCATTGCAAGTGACATCTGGCTGACAGGAACTTGGAGAAATTGGATACGAAGTGAATGCTGCAGTTACCACAGCATCATATTTATCAAAAGGCTTAAGGTTGGTCTGTCTTTGTTTAACATATGAAACTCACAGTGATGAATAAGAAATAGCAATTATTTTTTAACTGAGCTGCTTAGAAAATGAAGATAGATGAAGAAAAAATGTTAATGGTATTCTTTATTCTGCTCATTGATTTAATTTATGTAGACAATTGTGCATAGGGGCTGAAAGACAGTTCTCAACTTGTTTGGAGGGGGGTTTGCTATTATGCCTTTACATTTTGGTTAATGATATATAATTCACACGCACTGTATCAAGGCAGAGGGAAATCTGGAATAAGTAACTTACAGCAATACATTTTTCTGGCATGGTTTTATTTTTAAACTTTAAATATTCAGCTACACGAGTCTAAGGGTGAGTTTAATTCTAAATACCTTAACTTTGAAATGTTACCTGTTGAAATACTGTCTTCAACCAAACTTTTACCTTGACACATTTTCATTAAGCTCTTGATGTGTCACTTGACTAATGGTAAGTTGTATCTTGAATAGAATATAATGTAGGTTTTAAAAACTTTAGCATCTTGAAGTTCAAAATGTGTTATGAAAACTTACTTTATTTAGAAATATGAATTCAGTCTTTAAAAAAGACATTTGCAACATGCTTTTTGTTTGGGAGGGAACTCTGCCATAGCATTTTAGAACAATGATGAAAGTGATACAGTGAAATGTCCAGCTTCTGGCCATATCCTGGCAAGGGAGAAGAATTGGCTGCGCTATTCTGACTACAAGGGTCTCTTGGATACTCATTGTCACTGTCCTGATATCATTCACTCTTACTGGTTATTAAAACTGAACTCTGTGTGGGGAAAGCACTACAGAACTCTACCATTATTTCCCAGCTCTCCTGGGAAGGAAAGAGCCTGGGTGCTGTTATGCTTATGGCTGTGGAGTTCAGGAAGAGAAAAGCAAGAGGTGGTATGGAGATGGTGAGATGGGTGGAACAGACTGGGATGGGAAAAGTTGGCCGAAGAGACAGATATGTCAGTCTGAGTAATCCAGAAATAATTGCATCTGTACTGCTGCCAAGTGATTTTTCTGATCTATGAATTTATCAAGCTGACAGTACTCAGCATGTTTCAGAACCTGGATCCTTCCTTTTCAACAAATACAAAATCAGCTTTGTGGCTCAATTCATGGGAAGAAGTAGCAATGGTTTTACTGTTTTTCTTTAGGTCTGGATTGCAAATTCTGGTTGGGAAACTTAACCAAAAAAACCACATAAAGCAAAAAACAAAAAAAGGTGGGACAAGACAACACTTCAGTATTGTTCAAAGAGGGAAAAATAACTTAAGTCATTTAACACCCCATTTATGCTGCTTTCATCAGCTCTTTCTCAATGTGAACTACCTCACGTCCACTGTCCACAGCCTACACACTTCCAACTTCGTCCTGGTTGATTAGTTTTCTTCTGTTTCTTATTCAAGATGGTATTTATTTGGTTTTACACTTTCCATCTGGAGTATTTGCACCCTGAACTAAGACATTAATTAAAAATATTTAAATGTCTGTTGATCATGGTTATTTGCTACAGTGCTGGTTCTAGGACTGAAGGAAAACTACATAGCTGTAGAACTGACAGTGATAAGGCTAGAGATGTATGATCTGCTTTCTTTGTATTGAGATATTTTGGTAAAAGCATTGGGATAAAATTTTCAAAAGTGCTGATAGATTGGATTTTCAAAGTTACTTAGGGACCGAAAAGTATAGCAGGGTACTTCTAATATTTGGAATCCTTTTATTTCATACCTATATTTATCATTAGAAATGTGTCCCTAAATTTAGACATGATATTCTCTACTGTACTTTTTTTTCTGGCTGGGTTTAGTCTTTCAGACCTGTACCTAACTGTTTTAACATGATGATAGTAACTATACCACTAGTGCAATCAGACAGGGTCTCACTCTACCTTCAGTTAAGGTTCCAGTTTCTCTTTACAAATGTTTGTGTTCACTTATGCTTAGAGTAATACTGGAATTTCCCTCAGAGCGATGGTTCATCTTTTCAAGAGCTGAGGGTCTGAGAAACACTTCACTGCATTCTTTAATATTGTCTTTTGTGTGTTGAATAGTGAAGCCATGCTTCTTAATAGTTTGCCTTTACAGTCTGTTTCACAGAACAAGGATAGGTCAGACTTCCCCTATTGCTCTTTAGAGGCTTCCTTGGCCTGTAGAGAAAGTTGAATTGGTCAAAGGTTTCATCCCTGATCCTTACACTTCTTTCTGTGGGTGAAGATTAAAGTGAATGAATGACACTCAATATAAAAAACCTTTCCTTTTTCAAGAGAAGACTGGTAGCATCTATATGTACTGATATCTTACATGAACTGACTTCTCCAGATGATGGTAATGTCAGTTAAAGTATTTGCATAAGGCTTTTGAGGCATTTTTAGGAGTGATGTGTACAGATAAGAGCCAGAGAAATAATGTCCACCCTTTATTTAAAGACTAAAATTAGCTTTTGTTGAGTTAGACTGATGAACTGCCCAAGACATTTCAATACATTAACAGATACTGAATACATTTAAAATTTGGTTGGCAGAAGGCAGAAGAAAGGGATAAAAAAGCATCTGGACATAATCCCAGATGAAGCCACTAACCTGAGATCTTTCACTCTTCCCTTTTCTTCTCCCTCTTGTTCCTAGTTCTTGCCTCTAGAAGAGTTTTTGGATGAAAAGTGATCCTGAGTTATGGAATCATAACAAAAGCACTCCAAAGAGGGTGGAATATGAAAGAAAGGGGAGATCCTGTAGGGCAGCTTATACAATGCTGATAGCCATATTCTGTAGTTCCTGCTTTGTGCTCTTCCATTCTGAAAAACTATAATGAGACCAATTCTGTAACTGACAAGAGTCCATTTAAAGCTGAATTATGAATAACAATAAAACATTTTAAAGAAGTCTAGTCCTTTCTTTGTTATTAACTTCTCTGTTGTGCCAAAGGCAGCACAAAGACCTAGAGAAGGAAAGAAGGAGAAATGACTGAATTCCTGAAAAAAATGTTATTCTGCCAAATGAGGACCCCAAAGTAAAGTCACTGAGATGAATTTGAGACTTGGAGTATTTGGTGGTTTCTCCTTACATTCCAGTTGGTGTCTGTCACTTTCTTGCCCTTGTCTCTTGCTGTGCAGTTTCATATCAGTCACTTGGGTTCTCAACCAGTTTGTGAGCACTATATTTTTTCAGCTAACCTTCACAAAGTCTCAGGGTATTTTATAACAGAATGCTGCTTGCTTGAAACATTGCTTTCCCTAATGGCAACCCACTAGTGTATTGGGTGGTATTTTTCCTTGTAGATTATATGAGTTTCAATTCTTTTCCATGGACGTTATAGGGTAGAGAAGAAAGTATGGAAAGACTTCAGAATGCCTTTTATACCCCTCTGTTATGGCTAAATGCTCTTATTACATATTTAAATATATTGCTGGTGTCTTATTTTGGTCTAATTTAATGTTTTGGTAGAAAACATTTTTGCCCCTGTATAGTGACTTTGAAGTTTTAGTTCTATGTTCTGATTGATATGGTCCTTTTTTTAACTGGTTTTGATTCATACTAATAGAATTTGACTTTAAAGATTTTTTTTTTGGCTACAATAAGCTTAACCTTCCAGGTGGTGACGTGGCACTCAAAACAGAAACATGTGACCTGGAGGGCTGCCATAAGGATGGCAATAGCTGTGAATTCCAGTGACCCTTTTGGGGTGGAGGAAGTCTTGACTGTATGATCTTTCTATATGTAGGGGCCTGGTCATTGTGTGTGGACTAATTCTTTTCCAAGCCTTCTGTAAAGATATAATTTGACTCAAAACTTGTCAATCTCAACAGCCCTTTAGTAACAGCTATTTTGAATTCTAAAATTCTTTAGAAACATCTTTACCATAAAAGATGACTTTGGCTCAGTTAGTAGAGACATCTCAAACAGATCCCAATTCATACCTAAAATAAAAGGAGGTTCAGGTTGGTACACCCTAACCATAGCCATGGCTGGAGACTAAGTCCACATAAGAATGCATAATTGTTTTCCTTCTGGCAAACAACTTTCTGTCAGTAATCATTTCAGTATAATATATTTTTCAAAGTAATCTTTCCTTGATCAGCAGACTACAGCATTTCATCATTTTGTAGGTTTTGTTTCATTCATGGGTGAATACTTCCACCAAATTGCATTTACTATCTATTAACTTGGATTTTTAAAAGATCAAATGGCTTCCATATCTCATTATGTTTTTCCTCATAATTGGTTATTTCTTCCAATTTGTTACCCCTGAACAACTTAGAACTTGATTTCTGTTCTGTCATTCTCTCTAAAAACAGGATCCTGATCAAGAGGCCTGTCTTACAAAATCAAGAATTTCCTGGGAGTGACTATTATGCCCCTCTTATTGAAGGAAGCCTTTCTATTGTATATCTACTCTTCAGGTTGTTTCTTCCAGATACCTGAACCTTCTGTTTACTTTGGGTATCTCTATTCCCAGAACTGCTCTGGTGATATGATGGGTTGATTGGTTTTTTTAACTAGTTGAGTTTTTACATTCAGATCTATTAGTCTGTTCTTACCTTGCTTCCCCAACTATTTGGCTCTCTTGGATCTTTGTCAGAGTTCAGTTTTGATCCTGAAATTTCAAAACTAAGTGAATAACACAACCCTTTTCTTTGGAAAGCTGATTCTTTGAAAACATTTGAATAGCTGTGCAAAGTTATGGAAGTAGCGGTGGGGGAAAATAAGAGATGTTCTACTTCTCAAACTATAAAGTTTACCCAACTATGTGAGACTTCATCCTAGGGCTGTAACTGTGCTTGAAGATGCCCAGAGTACTCAAGCTACAATTACTCTGAAAATAAATATACTTTACATTAGCATTTGAATATTCATGTCAAGAATAATTTTGTTATACAAGTGTTTCCTCATCTAAATTATATATAGCTACTGAAAATACAAAATAAAAATACCCAAAATGGGGAGATGGAAAAACCAGGTTATTTTTAATGGGACTGAATAGAAGCTACAGTCTGAGAAGCTGTTTTTTGTTGTCTGAGTATTGTGAATAGATATATCCCCAGTCAGGGATGACTGGTGCATATACTTGCATATTTGCATCAAGGCAGCTTCAGGTTTAGAACTCTTTGCATGGAAGACATTAGAACAGTGTGTAGGCTATGTGCAAATTCATGACATATGTGTTTTGGTGGACTTGCACAACGTGTGTGTAGCATCAAACATGAGATCAAATATTTGTATGTCCAGTCACACTTCTTATGAGTGACAGTGTTTTGTTGGGAACATCCAAGCAGGCTTCATTAGCAGTTATAGCCCTTGGACACAAATGTTTCTGTGAGGGCAGAACTGCCTGTTTAGCTATTAGCAAAAGTTTTAAGCTGTGTTAATATCACTTGAAGCTCTGTCCATAAACAAGAGCTCTCTCTACATAATTAGTTAATTTTCTTCAGACTTCAGAACTGATAAGTTCTACTCAGATGAGCTTTTTAAGTTCCTTGTTGGTAATTTTTATTGGTTAACAATCATGTTGCTGGTTATTAGGTTGGCATTATGATGCATGAGTTTCAGATTAACTTTTTTCTTAACTTCAGTTTTTGGTTTTGATATTTTGTTTCTATTTCTGTAGCATTATACAGTGGGAAAAATGTATGCAAGTTTTTTATATATGCATGTATACAAACAAACATGACACTTTTCTATAGTACAGATTCTTTCCTAAGCACTCCATTTGAGCAATCTGGTCTAGTGAGAGGGTGTGCTTGCCCCTGGTAGGGGAGTTGGAACTAGATGGTATTTAAGGTCCCATCCAAACCAAACCTTTCTGTGATGTATTTATATACATATGTTGTAGCTTGAATTTGGGGGTGATGTGCTTGTGAAAGAATCTGTACCATAGAAAAAATCTGCCTGTACAATAGGGCTGCTAAAGACCTTCTAGTATACCTTGTATACAAGGTATTTCTTGCTATCTTTGAAATACACACTCATACTCAAACCTGAAATGAGTGTGTATCTGTCTAGGGTGACTGTGCTGCAACAGTTGCCCCAAACTAGGACATAAATTTGTAAATAAAGCTGAGTTTCTGAATTCTAACTGCTGTCTATTGTATTTGAGAAGCAACGAGGTTTCTGCCTAGGCTGGAGGCAATGACCTAGAAAGATAAACAGGGAGCACATGTTCAGTGCTTGTGAATTACTGTTTGTGGTTTGCTTTGATAATTTTGGCCTTCATATAGAAGTAGTCACTTGTAGACAACTGGCAATTACTTTTGAGGCTGTGGATATAATCCATTAATATCCCCTAATTTAATGCAACCATCCAAATCAAACATTCTTCTGTTTTTAAAAAAGCCTGCAGGTAATGGAAGCTTCAGAACATTCATATGTGTAGTCTTATGGTAGAAAAGTCTAAATTCTGTACTCAAAGACCTAGTAAATACCCAAGCTCATATTAATGCCACTTCAAGCTTCTAAGGGAATATTTTGACTGTTTGCCATTGGCCCTGTTGCTTATGGAAAAACAAGGAACTAAATTGGTGCCTGCTGGCTTTTTAATACATCTTTTTAGGGGAAGACAAAACTTGGGCCAAAGAAAATGGGGGACCCACCTCAATGTCTGTGCCTAATGACATTAGCAGATGCATCTAGAGAACAGAAAACTACATCTCTCAAGTCCTACAGCTATCCAACCTGTCTAATTTACTGTGGAAAATGGTGGTACTGGTGTGAGGCTTCCTCTGTGTGCAAGTATTTCTGATTAATCTGATATGGTAAACTTTAGGTTTCCCAAATGAGGAAACAGTTATCTTCATTCCTATTTGAAGACTTTATGCTGTGGGACCAGGAGAATATTAGGTATGGATTTCTTGGGCTATATCAAAAAGCAACCATATTTCACTAAGTCTAAAACACCCTTCTTTCACTAGTGTTTAACAGGGTGTAACAAATCTCATCAGCAACTTGCCTTACAATTGGCATATAAATGCAAAAGGATGCTCAAACCTCTTTGTCTTATCTGGATCTGAGTCCTAGCCCATAGGTACCTTCCACTGTGGTCATGCTCATGCAGAAACATCCAGCCATAAATGACTTGGGAAAAAGTCAGCCTTAGGAGGCTTTAAACAGTTGAATTCTTCTCTCTGCTTTTAATTGCTTCTTTTTGCAGTCAGTCTGTTAATTGTGTTTGTTGTGTTTATTTCTGAATCTCAGTTTACTTAGCCCATCTATAAAAATTGTCTCCTTTTGGTACTCCTGCATCACATTTCTGAAGAGTAAGATCATATTGGTATGAGAAGAACCAATATGGAGGATTTCACTTGTGTGTTTTCTCCAGTCTTAATGTTCATGCAAACAACAAGAAGAAATCACTACAATATAAATTTGATAACCTCTTGCTGAACAACCTTGATTTCTGAATTGTACTCTTGTTGTCATTCCATTTGCATACAGAAATAATTTCTTTTTCCCAACTGTTGCGTTATTGATCTACATCTTTCAGGTAGTTATCTGCAGGGGGGCACAAACATTTATAGTTTAATATTGTCACTTTGAGCTGATTTCCTGTAGTCTGTTGATCATAAACCATGAAAAATTTAGGATATGTTTAATCATCTTTTAAAAGCTTCAAATAAACTTTGGAAACCATCTGTAAGTGGGTTCTACAATGATGGATGCCTTCACATAATCTTTTTTGATGCTCCATCCTTTTGTGACATTTGGTAAATATCACTCAGAGCAACAAATATAAATTTAAAATAGCTTATACCTTGCTTACTTTGTTCGGGTTGTCCTGGTTTCAGTCAGGATAGAGTTAATTTCATTTGTAGCAGCTGATGGAACGCTGTGTTTGGGAGTTAAAATGAAAGCAGTGCTGATAACACCCTGATGTTCTTAGTTGCAGTCAGACAGTCAAGGACTTTCCTCAGCTTCTTCGTATGTCTCTATTCTTGAGAAAGGAGGGGCGAAGCCAGGACAGGTGACCCAGATGGGCCAAAGAGAGTATTCCATGCCAATTACGTCCTGCCCAGGATAACGGGGGGCTGAGGGGAGGAAGAAGAGGGGCGGTCTCGGGACGGGTGCTTCTTGGGGGGACGGTCGGGTTCCGGGACAGCTCTGGGTGGTACGGCCTGAGTTGTGTGGTTCGGGGAGAAACTGCATTGGGGATCAATAGTTTCATATTCTTTTGCTCTAAAGTCCTGTTAGCATTGTTATATTTTATCTTTCTGTTCTCTTAGTAAACTATCCTTATCCCAACCCACGGGCCTCTTAGTTTCTTGGTTTTGGAGTTATTTGCCCCTTCCTTTTCCCTTCCCTTGTTCTCCCCCCTTTTCCCCTGCTCTTTTACTTTAAGAAGCAGGCAGCTGCGTGGATCTCAGCCCACAGCCAGGGTGAAACCACGACAAGGTAGTGGGTGTGTGTTATGTACACAGGCATTCTGTGTCATAGCCTCCCAACCCAAGTGGAAATAATTGAAAAAACTTCTTCCTAATGGCTGGCTATATCTTGCCATAAGTGAGACCAGAAGGTAGTCTTAGCACATGCCTCCTGCTGGGCAAGTACCATCAGAGATGGTGTTAACTTGGACCCTTCGTGGTACGCTCAGCAAGTGAACCAAACACTGGCTGGCAGCCTTTGGGATGGCCTTCAGAAGACAAGGATGCATTGAAAATAGACTGAGAGTATCATCTATGCTTTAAAATGTCAACTAAATCATCTCACTGCAAGGGTTAGTTTGAATTAGTGTGTATTAGGGCTTCCACCAAAACTTGCCTACTGTGGATGAACCCATTACAGGCAAAGCTGGAATTACAGCACAAGCTAACACAGCAAAGACAAATCCTAATATGAGTTTGAATAGATGTTTGTCTCTGAAAAACATACTACCTGGTTGTCTCATACTGATCTCTGCCAAGTTGATACAGCTGACATCCAGCTAGCTTGTCTGTTTACCTGTTGGTGAATAAAATGCTATGCTTCCCCTTAAATACAATCCAGAAGCCTAATTTTCTAGTTACACTGTCCCTCTTGCAGGTCTGAGGAGTTTCTTAAAAAGTTCTGGACACAGTCATAGGTGAAAGTAGTGAATTTGGAAGGAGTTAAGACAACACCAATGAAAATTATCAATGTTCTGTACGAAGAAAGTAAAAAATAAAACGCTAGCTGACTGACATCTGTCTGTCTGGGGAGGCTTCATGGTAGTGACATGTGTTAGACTGTAGACATAACTTCCAACTGGGGAAACTGTGGCTTTAAAACTGTTTTTCATAAGGTTGAACTAGCTCTGGTCCTGGGTTACTCCACAGCAAAAGTATTCAGGTGACTTAAAGCCAGGCAGATCATGAGAAGCTGAAGATCCATTTTACTGCACTGATTGTTAACTGGTGAAGGCATGATGCCTTGTAGTTACCTCTGCCTTAAGTTCTGCCTTTCCAGTTGGTAGCTCTAGTGACGATGGGAGATAAGACCTGCTGTCACACTTCTGTGATGCAGGAGAAGGCAGAAGACTTTCTTTGTAATAGTGTCATCAACAGATGAAGAACTTCAGGAAATAAAGTTTTTCAAAGACTGGTGTTTGAAGGATTAAACCCATTAAATGGAAGGAACACTACAACTGAATAACCTAGTATTAAAGGACTGATAAATTACTAATCCCATACACAGCTGACAGCATATTCTGTCTTTTTATTTCTCCAGAAGGGGAAGACTGTTTCTTGATCAGAATTCTGAAGTGGTTTGGTAACAAGGGAAACTGACTTGAGACTATAATACAGGTTTCCCTGTGTTGTGGCAGGGCAGGGGCTTAGACCTGGAGGGGAGAGGACAGCTGTACTTGATGTGGAAAAGTAAGAATACATACCATTTCCCTTTAGAAATTGTCGGAGCCCTGTTAAAATGAGTCATTTTAAGTTTAGACTGAATTAAGCACTCCAGAATTTACTATGGATAACAATCTAGCATTGGCAAGAGAATGAACATAATGACCTAATACCATAAAGATTCTCTATCAGTTTCCTGTAGCTCTATGAAATGCCTGACTTTTGTGGGATTTGATTCCAATGTGACCATCAAGAAGACAGAATAAGGAAAGTTTTCTTGGTGTGGTCATAATGTTCCCATGTTTTTATGGAAGTCCTAATCTAAATGATCTGAAAATCCATGAGTACAGAGCCTTCAGGTTTAGCTGGGGCAGGTTGCAGACTGCTGAGCCCTGCTAAACATCCTCATAGCTGCAAAAGGCGCAGGATTCTTAAGCTTTTATTTGAATAGGCTGTAGCTATTATTAAAATAACCTTCAAGTGTTGACTCAAAATCCCTTCACACTTTACTAAAATTGTCCTGAAATTTCTGTCATTCTCACTAATATGTTTCATTTTCCGTCCCACATGCTGTACTTAGCAGTGTGAGAATTTCTCCCTCCTCTACCTGCTGTATGTTAAAAGAAGGTGGTGCCATTTTTGTAAAATAAATAAGTAAAATGAAATTTTCTCTTTGATCATTTTCTCTGTTCTTATTAAAAAGTACTTTGCATTTAAAGCTGCCTCTTGTCTATTGTTGTTTAAATGACAAGTCCATAGCCGGCGCTTTAAAAGTTTGCGGTTACAAATGGAAGTGTCTTTAACTATTTATAATGATCTTTGTTTAAATTGTCTTCACATGTAGAAGCAAGGTAAGTGAGGCACAGAAAACAGTGTCTTGCTAAAAAGTCAGTGTTTCTGTGAAAGGATGCATTCTTCTCAGGAAAGGACTGAGAAAGTATTTTTTTTTCCAGCATATGAAATATTTACTTGTTAGGCAGTATCAGGAATACCCATTTTCCATAGTGCTGTACCAGCCCAACCCATCAATGTGCTGGTTAATTAAGTGTGACCTAAACCAACTTGACTTGAGCTCTGCATTAAATGCACAAAACCCATTTGAGCTGACCAGCAGCAGAAGTGGTACTCAGAGAAATTGAAAAGGATTTCTCCCAAATGCTTTCTACTTACTTACAGCACTCAAGTAATGGCTGAAGATTAGCATATGACATGACAGATTACATTAAGTCATGTCTTTCCAGTGCTTTATGACAGCACTATCACATTAGCTTCTTAGCACTGGCACATCGAGGCATGCAAATGTTTTCAGACCCTCTTATTCAAATCTACAAGCTGACATGGCAGCCTTGATATGATTATTAGTCATTTGAGAGACTTTAATTCACGTCATCAGATAACAGGTTCTGCTAAAAGGTTAGAGAAACTGTCTGCTTTTAATGAAGCCCTCAAAAAAGACCCTCAAAAACCTCACTGCTCACAGAGAGCCTGATTTGACTTTATTGACAAGATCCCCCTAAGAATGAACTTGAGTTGAATAAGTAAGCAGGCATCTAGAGTGAAAAAACACTGACTCCATTTAATAATTAGACTGAGCTGGGTGGAAGTCCTAATGTTTCCAGCTCCCATTTTCTTTTCTGGTTTTAACCTAGCTTTAAAGACAAGGTGCTGTGTCTGGAAAATACTTTCAGTGTATGATGTTGAATGAGGAGAGGTTGGCCAAGGACTTGTCTGCTACCTTTGTGGCAGACTTTCTTTGCTATACTGAGTGAAGGGTGGTTGTGGCTTATCACAAGGGGTTAATGGATGTCACAAGGAGCTGTGGAGGACAGTTATAAATTCTGTTTATGCTTTTCAGTCTGCATCAATTAACATGGCTTCATATTCAGATGACATGGTGAATCCACATTCCAATGGAAACACATTGTAAGTTAGGCACCCCTTACGTCCATGACGGTTGGCAGAGAGATGGTCTGTTTCAGATGAAGGGATAAATGAGGTGAAGAGGGGATGTTCTTCCTGGGCAGTTAGAAAGGGAAGAAGGCCTTTGCTATTAAAAGTGATACTTGTTGCTAGAGGAGTGATTTCTCTTTGTAGAAGATGTGGGAAGATGGTGCTGTTCCCAGCCAGCACCACCCCCAGGCCAAAGATAAATGTCATAAACTGCAGAGAAAGGAATCGGAGTTCTTAAAATAATTTTTGCATTGGTGTCTCAGTGGCATCAGCCTCAGTAGAATCACAGAACACTTTGGATTTGAAGGGATGTTAAAAATAATCTAGTTTTAACCTCCTGCCATTGGTCTATGCCAATATACTAATGCCCAAACTACTCCAGGCTTCCAGAAGGCTACCGGTTTCTCTATATCTGGAGCTTATTGCAGGCTTTTGTTACCTGATCCTTGCTGAAGGAGGAAGCTGGACCTTGCTTGTAGATTCTGTAAAGCACCTAGTTTAGAGATCAGTTTGGTTATGCCTCAGACTTTCTCTAGAGCATGGTTTGGTTTGCCTCTCAGCAAAATGCTCACTTGGAAATGGTAGAGAAATGTACTTGGGTTCACAGACATTGCTTCTTCAGACTAATTGTTGCAGTTAACCTAGTACTCTGAAGAGCCAACTCAGAGTTCCTAGTATAGGACTCATACTTTGGTTACTTGAACATGCATAGTCCAGATGATTGACTGCAGTCAGTTCACCTTAGTGTAAAAGACCTGGTTTGTGTCACCTTTCATGTTGCCTCTCAATGTCTCCTCTATAGCACACATACTTCAGTAACTCTGCTTTTGTTTCTTCTTGAATATAAATGTGCCAGGTGCAAAGCAGCTATGTCCTCTGGCCTGTCTTGCTGAATCCTACTGTCTTCGTTTGCTTTTCCACTCCTGCAGCTTTGGTCTGTCAGATTCATTCAACCTGTACCTCATACCTCTAGGAAAGAGGTAAATTGACAGGATGAGCAAGAAGGCAGTGGAGTCACTGGCCCCTTTGTTACTGCTCCCACCTTCTTTCTCAAGAGCTTTTTTTTCTTAACCACAGCTCCTCATCACAAGACCCTTCTGTGCTTTGCCAGCATGGACCAACCTTCTTTTGTCTGCCTCACTGATTCTCCATCTCCTCTTGCATCCATCTTAAAATGCATCTTTCAACCTTGCTTATGCTTGGTGATTTCTCTCTCTCATTGGATTTTTGGATCAAGTACTTTGTTAATCATAAAATGCCTTTAACTGTGTTAGGTAATTAAAACCATTATTTTATATAACTTTGTACAGTCTTTTGAGACCCAGCTTGTGTAAATGGTACAGTACAGTGTAGCTACTATGCTGTACTCTAACTAGATCTTGCATATTTTTTCTCTGAAACAGTAACAAAAAATCTTCAACTATACCATGTTATGTCATTGTTTATAAATTAATGTGCAAGACTAAAATTAAGTATTTAGACTTAACTCTTAAACTCATCCACAGTGAGTTCTCCCACTGAGCTAGGATGAGATTGAAGATTTTGGCCTGTTTGTGGGACACTTTGGCAACTGGCAATATAGGCAAAGGAAACCAGAGGGGTGTAGGGCAGTGCTTTGAGGTGTGCCAGGGAAGCTTCTTGCCCATGGCAAGAATAAAAGGATATAAAATTACAATCAAAGGTCATAACTGTAGCAATACTTTTTCATCATCATGGAATAAATGTACAGATGTTCATACCACAGATTATCCTTGAATTTGTAGACCAGATTAGGTAACACAAATGAAAAAAGGAGGTTTTAGGTATGTCAATAGTATGTATTAGTAAAGATAAAAATATACAATTGCTGTGAGTTTTCATAGAATAGGGAAAATCACTCCCAAAAGTGATACTTATGGGACTTGGCACAAACTGAGTGAAGGCTGTTTCTTGTAAGTCGTCTGTCGTTTCACTATGGCTGGGTGCTTGCTATGAAAAGGAAATTCTGTGTCTTTCTCCTGAAGCTCCACTGGCAGCAGAAACCTTAAGCAATCTGTTACTATGCTGTGTGGCTCTGGGTGTTGTGATCCCATCCCTTGGATCCTGCACCTCCCTCCCTCCCTCCCTCTCCGTGGATATGTTGGTGTCAGCACAAGCCTGGGGTCCTCAATCTCTGCAATCTGGCACAACCACAGATTCCATCCTGCTTTATGAGTTGATTTCAGTAGCAGAGGGAAATAACAGGAAATGGCTTCTAAACCAGAGATTCCAGTTGCTGTCCCTTCAGCTCCAAACCCTGGAGGGTTTAGCGGAGCTGCTGATGGTATTGGGACATCTGACTTGCTTGCATCTCTTCTGTAGACTTATTCCTGATCCTCATTTGCCTTTTTCTGAAATACATCAAGTGGAAGACTGGGATTAGAGAAGCACAAATTATTTTAAAAGCTCTGCTGAGTCTCTGAAATGTTGCAGATAGTTCTGCACTTGTAGTAATTTCCATCTTGTAGTTTAATACAAGGTAGAAAATCCATACTGTTTTGCTCCCCTCTGCCTATCCCTTCTGTAAGGAATACATGTTAATCAATAAAGTATCTATTCTCCCCTTTTCATTACTTCTAGTTCCCTGCCATACTCATATTCTCTTATCCAGAGGTTATGAACAATTCCTCTGTCTCAAAATTTTTTAAAATGTAATTTAGGCTAGAATGCTGGAGAGTGGCAAATGCCAGTGACTTGAGAGGGTTTCTTGACCAGAGGCTGCAATCTCCTGCGACAGCTAACTACAGCTCTAATCTTCATTTGCACTCTCCCAGTCCTGTAACAGATTGCATTTCTCTCACCCTTTCTCTCTCTGTGTGTTATTAATTCTTCACCTTTAAAAAGATTAATACCTTTCAAGAAATGGACTTGTGTGCTGATTCAACTATTCTGAGTGCTAATATATGGAGCCCGCAGCACTGAGAACAGCAGTTTGATATCCACCACCTGATGGACCTTGATGTACAGCTACTGTTATCTCAAGTTTTCGTGGTTTGTGAGGCTTAACACTTACCGTCCTCGTGTATAAAGGTGCTGCTAGTGGGAATGAAGCAATTGCTTTAGGACTTGAGAGAGCTATGGGATAGTTTTAGATTAATCTTACCTGCTAGTTGTACATTTTGATGTTGAAGGGCTGACTTCAGTGCCTGGATTTCTTGTCAACAAAAAGCTTTCAGTGACCTACCTGGGGATCAACACAAACATAAGGTGTGATAAAAGGGGATGGCTGAGGTAAGTGGCAGAAATAGCAGGAATCACTTCAATCTGGCCTGTACTAGAACAGATGATGATGTTGACCTCACAAGTTATCAGCTCTTTTTCATTACATTATGCTGTTGCTGATACAGAAGTATTTCAAGTTGTCTGCCACTGCAGTCTTCTAAGAATGAATTTGATAAAAAGCCTCATCTTTAAGAGCTGTCATTCAAAGATGCTGCTTTCTAGCAGTCATGAAAGTAATAAATCTCATTATTAGTGATACCTAAATTTGTATAAATTTGTATAAACTTTTTCTTAAAAACCAACTTTGTCCTGCTGTTATACTCGTTTTGATGCCTTGAATGGTTTTGTGTTCTTCCGACAATTTTTTTTCTAACCATTTAATAATTCTAGAAGTTTAAAAAGTTATACAACTAAAATTTGAAATTAGCAGCTGGTGTTTCAGGAGACAGTTTACCAGCAAAAGCAGTTTGGGGAGTATTTTAAAGGAATATCAAGAGAGCCCAAAGTGGCACAATTTCTGAGTGATTATCTTTTCTCTTTTGGCCTGTTCTATCTCTTCACCATCTTGGACTGTCTTACACGTGCATCTTTCTCTCATTTTAGACTAGTTGTCCTTCATATATCAGTTCTGAGTCTGTGTGAATTAGGACAGGTGACTTTCAACTCCCGTCTATCCAGATATGAACAGATGTGTGTTAACTATCTGACCTTAGCACCATATGTATTTCTGTATCACCTAGTTCCATGCTACAAAAAGTTATTTGAGCTTTAAACAAACTTCTCTGAGCATATTGGACTCGCCGTGTGCTGGGCAATCGTGGGTTATATATTTCTAACCCTGTACTGCCTCAGATATCCCTACAAACATTGTGTTCTGCAGTACAAACATACAACATACTCCTGATTGCATCTGACTTATTTTAAACATGAATGTGGTGCCTAAACTGCTCTTTACCTGTCCCTGTAAAAAATACATTTAAATCCTGGGCTCTGTATGACTGAATTTGATTTAGCACTTGGTTTTAAACCACAGTTCAGTTTTAAAGTGAGCGAGTAATTGGGTTTTCCTCACAGTGACAGAGGATCTAGGAGTGAAGTTGCTTTGACAAATATTGTGGGCATTATTTTTTTATAGTGTGAAACCTTACCCTGTTGTCACTGAAGTCAAGGGTATCCATTGATTTTACTGAAGAGTGGAAGCAGCCCCACAGCCAGCAGGGCTTTAAGACACAGCTTAGCAGAAATAATTCCTTGGGCCAGTGGCATTGTCCAAAATACTCTTGGCAAAAGGAGCTGATTTAGAAAGCAGTTCAATACTTGGTGATGTAGTGTGGCACATTTGATAAATGGGTGTGCTATTAGTTGAAGCTTATATGACCCAGAGTTGAAATTAGCTAAAGACCTTAGACATAAACCAATATTGATACATACCTAGAGAGAAAATATTGTCATATTAATAGTTGGCATTAATCTCTTGCATTTCTCTGAACGCATCAGTGCATGCACATACACACATGCATATTCACACATATGTATGTGCTATACTTCTAGTCTGTTGGAAAATGCCATCTTAAGGTCAGTTGAGGGGTTACTTACCTTTACAAGGCACTTGTCCATGCCTGTACTCTTACATCTTCTAGTTCCTCTTGAAAGCCCTCCTCTTCAACACTCTGCCTTACTGTGCTGCCTGTGTGGTAAAGGCTTCAAAAGAAATTACTGTGTGATGGTAGCAACTGTGTTCTGCACTATGTGGGTCCTTGCATGGAGAAACAGGAGAAAGTTTATCTGAGACAGATCTGTTTTATATGATATGCTGTCCTTTGCCAGCAGGCTCTTGGTAACATCTTCCTCCAGTTGTAAAGGAGCCTGAGCAATGAGAATATCTGGGCACTGCTATCCCTGTGTGTGCTGTGGATGAGCGTGTTTAATGACACCTAACAGTCTATCTTCTCTCAGGCAAACTGAAAAATCTATTAGGCTACAGGGTTCTTGGAAAAATCTCAATTATGATTGTATTAGAAATGTGACTTTTGGACTCATTACATTGAATTCAGATCCTAAAAAAGTAGGTGTTACTGGTGTGAATAGGTACATTGCTTTTATTTCAATAGCAACTGTAAGCCAGAGGGCTATAAAAGGTCTTTTATCTGATGATGGATAGCATTTCCTGTTAAAACTAAGCAGAAGGTAGTCAGTGTGGTCATCTAACAGGGACTCTTGTTCAGATCCAAGGAACTGCTGGTTTGAATCCTTCCAGGCACGCTCTATCAGTGGAATTCTAAGGAAACACCTACTGTAACATCTGGGAGGGGGAGAAGAAATAAGGGTTAATCCTTTACTGCTCAGAGTCCTAAATGCGGTAGTACAGCAGCAGTGATAGACCAAAACAGCATCCTGTTAGATAGGCACACCTCTTGACTTGGTGAAATGGTTCAAAGGAGATGTGGGTCCGTGTCTTCCCATAACCTTCATCTGTGGATTCTTCTCATGTTTGTAGGCCCAGGGTAGGACAGATGTTAGACAAACTCATAGGGAACTAGCAAATGGCTCTAATCTGGTCTGTAAAGAAAGAGAGCTGTAGAACAGAGAGAGAAGGGTTTGCTGCTGGGAAAGGCTGAAGTGACTAAAATACACCACTAAACATGACTTAAGCCACAGCAGAAGGAAGTCTTTTTTTTTTTTTTTTTTTTTTTTAGCAAGTCCCAAGTGTTTAGTAGCAGGTTGTTCATTTCATGATAAAAACCAGGAGATTTTAAGTAACACAATTTAAAAACTTGTTAAAACATTTTTAAAAATTAAAAAAATTAAAAATTTTACACAGTGTGTTGCCAGCTGAGAGAAACAAGTGTCAGAGGAAGATGGGAAATGGAGTTCCTCAAGGGTTATAGATACCAGGTCTCAGTTGAGAAGGATCATGGAGAGACAAAAAGAGAGATTCTGTCATAGAATGAATCAGGTGCTCTGGAACGATGGAAGTCTGAAGGACACTGATGCCAGCAAGAGCTGGCTAGAGGATGCTAGATGCCTGCTGAGATAAAAAGTATGGAGAAAATAAGATAAAAAGCATATCTAAAATCTGTTGTGTAACTGCTTGTAATGTTGTTGGTTTTAGCTACAGGCGGACCTTAAACTGAGCTGGTTCTTACTGGTTTTTGCAATTTTTTTGCATGGTTCTTAGAAGTTTGCATTAGCACACTCTAGGTTATAGCTGGATTCTGGATAAATGAAATGCTTCTGTTTCTAAGCCTGCTAAACTCTTTAACTTCATAAATATTAGCCTTTATCTTCCTGCTTCTCCTTCTGCTCCCACTAGTCTGTGTTTGTGTATCTATAACCACCCCAGTCCCCAAAATATACTACCTCAAATAATTGTGCCCTGAGGCATGTAGGTGAATGTTCACCTCAGAAAAACAAATAATTCCAGTAAGTGAGCTCGTGTGTATCATATACGTATATAATCCTCTTCAGAAGACTACTTAGAGCAAAATGTTACAGGGCTTTGTTGAAACTTAGTGTATAAGAGTAATGGTTTTGAGAGGCCCTTTAGTAGGTTCATTGGGAAAATGACAAAATTTTGGAGGAACATTAGTTGCATTTCCAGATATGCCAATATAATTTTGAAGATTTGAAGTTTTGAAAAACTGTTGTAAATTATTCAACCCATTCCAATCATAACTATGTGGAATTATGTGAGTGACATACCTATATGAGAAACTTAGCTGTAACATTGCTGGTAGCTTTTCAGAAGAATTCTTTGGAGTGCTCATTTGAGACTGAAGACAAATCTCTGGGTTAAGAAATGCATTAGGTTTCAAGCAGGTAGTTCTTTAGAAGTTCTGTCCATTCAGAATACACAGCATACAGCATAATGCTCTATAGCTTGGCTCAAGGCTCCATACAATTTACAAAACAAATAAAGTTTGACCATAAATGTTATGACAGTTTTATAGCTCTGTTTTTGTAGGAACATTAACTTGCCAATCTGTTTTGTACATGCATCTGTAGCCATAGGTGTAATTCACTTAAATATATATGAGATCAACTCTACATATGCCAGTTTCTTATAAGGTGTTTTTATTCAGTAGGTATCAAAGGTTTTTATGAAGGAAGTTAAGGATGATCATTGTCTCTACTTTGCAGGTGGGGAACTGAAACTAAGGAGGGCTTTGCAGATTTGCTGAAGACCTAAAAGTAGTTCACAACATTTAGGGGTGGTTTTCTGAAAAGCGTTACACAGTGTATGGCAAACCATATCTGCTGAACGTTTGTGCTCTGGTCTCTTGAAACTTGTTAAAATTGTGCTGTTACCCCAGAAACCCCCTATCTACATAGGAGCAGATCTGTGATGTGTTAGCTGGAGTGATGTTCTTTTGTTGAAGTTCAGTTGGAGGTTTTGGAACCGAAGTTAGGGGTGCACCGAATCTTATGCAGAATGAAAACCCTGCACTGTAGTTTCCTTACTTGCTGAACAGTATGTATGTCGCTGAGTATACATATAAACCAGAAGAGTATATATGTATGTAGTAGATGCAAGTGTGTGTATAAAATATATGCACATGCCTCCATGAATGTACTTTATATTTTACGATCCGTCCTTTCCTCTCTCTTTGGAGCAAGCCATAATCCCATTTTCCCCTTCTTTTCTCGGGCTTCAGTTTTAAAGCAACCCTTGTGGCCGTGGGTTTTGCTTTTACAGCATTTTCTATAGTGCCAACTGCAGTTAAGTGTTTATTTGAAAAGCTTAATTGAGACTAGCTCAAAAACCCTCCTTGTTATTTTTCAGAAATAAATCTTACTATCACTTTTTATTATTGAAGTGTAAGTGTGGAACTGTGGAATTGCAGCTTCTGTGGTGACAAGATTAAAAAACTGCAGATTTTGTCTGCCCTTAGAACACTCACAGTTTGTTCTGATGAGATTCCATCCAGGAGTTATGGGTTAGTTCAGTCTTGTTTGTGAGTGGCCAGTAGCTTTCACATAGATATGTATAGATGATGGAATAGACTATTAACTAGTCTCAGGGCAGCATCTGTGAGACAGGTGGAAATGACCGCTCTAAGTTGCATTTTCTTCTCTGCCTTGGATCTATTTGAATCTATTTGAATCATTACTTAGTAAGCTAAGATCAGCAGGTAAAATGGTCTTCCCAGAAAATGCTCTACCAGCCAGTGATTTCTGGAATACAACCTTTGTCCTGATTCACAGCCCTGAAGACTGCAAGAGAGGGTGGTTTAGAGGTAATAAAACCTTCAAACTCTTGGCTGTGGTGAGGAAATTTCCCTTTCCCACTGTGGCAGTTTTCTAGCTACTCTGTGCTGCTCAAGCCAGCAGAAAAGCAGTGTGGAATGTTGTGTATTAGAGTACAACACACTCTTGAGAAGGTTATCTTCTAACTGAAATCCAAAATAAAGAGACATTCTAAAATACAGTCATGAAATTGTGTACCAGGTTTATGTGCACAAATCTTCATAACAAACAGTAAATGGGGAAATTAGTCATAAAAATCCAATTTACCAATAATGGAGTTTGTGACTGTAAACTCTTGAGCACCACTTTGAAAATGGCCACTGTAATAAAAAGGGAGTAATCAGATTGGATGGAAGCATTAGTAATCAGGTTTTCAAGTGAGCTCTGGTAAGGAATGTTTGTGCTCACGTTGGGTGTACAACCGGACACTGTGGTACTGGCGCAGGCTTCTTTCTAGCAGCGTCTGGTTCTTTCTCAGCTGTGTCTGGTGCCTCTGTGTCTTCAAAGAAATGTGAAGAGTAGAACAAGCGTTACAGTGAGGCAAAACATGAGGACATTCCAAGTTCTGGCCTGCTGTCTGCAGTGATTGATTGCAATTGTAGCCTTTTTTGCTTAATTTCTTGTAAGCTTCTGGCTGGCTTGCCATGCTTTCATGAGCTCCCTGTCTGATAGGCAGCCTGGGTAGAGGTAAACAGAAAAGACAGGGTGTTCCCCATCAATTAGTGTTCTCTATGGAAATGTTTATTTTACTTATTTTAGTATCAAGGATTTGTTAATGTGGTTCTGAGAATAATCAATCAGTTTGGGCAGAAGTTAATGTAGGGAGTAGATTTTAAATATTGAGTTATATTTCTAGAAATTGCAGCTTAGATTACATGTAATTGACAGTATCCTTTAGATTGACAAGTGAGATAGGATCATCTTATTTTCAATAATATTTTATGTTTAAGGGCGTTTCTTTAGTGGTTTGTATTGCACTTTAAAAATAGAAAGCCTATGCATGTGCTTCTGCTTGCTAGGGTGCTGCAAACTTGATTTCTGAGGTTGCTGACAGCTTTTGAAAGATTTAGGAACTGTCAGCAGGAAACATTCCCATAGAATCTGTACTGTGAACTTTTTCTGGAAAAACAGCATCATTTAACAGGTAATATATCTGCAATAAAAATACAGTTATGCAATAATGGCTCATTAATATGGTAAATCATAACATGGTCTTTTCTATTCAATTTAAAAAGGAACTTGTGGAAAGAAATAAGTTCCTACTCAGCTAGTTGCTGAATTTGGTTCTCTTTGTATATTGCTGCTTTTTAAACTTTGAAATAGCTATTTGATTTGTATGGGAGATAACATTTAGTCATGGCATTTTATTTCTGAACAGATTTCCATTTGGACTTAGATTAGTAGAATGGGATTTTTTTCCTTTTTTTTTCTTTTCAACTATGCTAGGAACTGCTGGATTACTTTGTTTGGTATGTAACTGCTAATTTATCCCTTGTGTCTTTACGATCTTGTCAGTGCTTCGTGTCTTCTGTAGTTTTTCTAATCTAAAATAATCCCAGTGAAATCCTTTGATTGTCTGTTTGGACCTGATCCACTTCTAAAGCAGGAATGTAATGGTCTTTATGGCACTTACTTGGAAGTAATTTATCCAACAGTGAATATATATACTTGTTTTAATAAAAAATATGCTTTATGGTAAGTAGGGACAGCTATTTAATTAGCCAAAGGGAAAGTAGTTCATGATACAATCTGTTCCAATCATCTTGGACATTAAACAAAAAGTCAGACAAAGTTATTTATGTACATGCACTTTATTTGGAGCTGTTTTGTGTAACCTCTTGGTAGAACTTTACAGAATTATCTGGATAAAAAAAAGTGGATGTGTACTTCTTGAAAAAAAATGTAAACAGGAGTTTCACTTATTGCTGTCAGTGCTTCAAGTGCATATATATTAAAGCAGTTGACAGTGGCAGCAGTGCTCAGTTTATCCTGGATAATACCCTCTTTCGACATTTGGTGGTTTACATCTTTCTGGTGTGAAGACTGATACAGGATGCTATAAAAGCATTACACTCTTCTCCTTTCTAATGTGGATTTTTTCTATTGCCTTGAGCTGCCTACTGCATGGATAAATAAGATGTATTTCTGAACCCTGAGGATTCCCATGAAGTGCTGTAGAAGCTGTTAGTAAGGATTAGAGCAGCATTTGGAAACTAAATGGGGACAGGCTTCCTTCAGTTCTTCTGGTTGTATGGGGTACTGGACCGTTTACATGATACTTTGTGTTATCATTTGCTGCTAGTAGGAAATATAGTTATAAATGTATTCACAGCAATGCAAAGAAGAAACAATGTGAGGACTTCAAAGTGTTTTGTTATTTATGAGTATGAAATACTTAATTCTCAAAATGTACTAACTACATTGCTTAATTTTCCTGCAAAATTGTCTTAAAGGGACTAATCCAAACCCTATCTGATTTAATTTTAAAACTTCTACTGACTGTAGTAGTTTTTGGATCATGCATCAAGGAAGGAAGTAAGTCTAATTTATCCAAACAAAGCTGGAGCTGTTGCAAACACGAAGCACTGTTAAAAGGTCTCTCTGAATGGGCTCAAGGTGCTGACCTTAACATTTAGTGACTACAGTAGATCTCTTCAGTTGGTAATTTCTCTTCCCTGAGCACCATTTTGTATGTAGAAAATTTTCCAAGGTCTTTTGACTCAAGATGATCACCAGGATGTCCTGAGTCACTCATTTCATATGTAATTTGTCAGTTCACAGGAGCCTATCCAGCATTTTGTGTAGTAAAGCCTTCACTGTGCTGAACAGCTACAGTATTTTCTCAGCATTGATAAGAGGCAGATATCAAATATACTCATGCAAGAGGAATGCCTGTGGCAGTAGGAGTGAAGTCCTAGGGCTGAAATTTAGTGCGAAGAAAAATATAAATAAGGAAGGTCTTTTATTGTGGCTTCAGTTTCTTGCCTCATTTACAGTAAGTTGGAAGAGTTTTTGATATAAGACAGCGGGTAGTGTGTCCTGATAGTTTCCCTCCTCCTCACAAATATGTATGACCAGCTGGTTTATATGACCTTGCTTGTTCCCATGAAGTCAATGGTAAAACTGGAAGCAAATGTGGCCCATGTACAAACACAAGTCCTGACATAGCCTGGAAGCTACTTAAAGCCAACGGACTCATGGCTTCCTCCTTGTTCACTGCAAGAAGTCAGAGATGAGCAATTACTGGAAGCTGTACAGGTGTCTCAAACAGATCATTTTATGCAGCCACATGATGCAAATAAAAGCATCATGGTAAAAGGGAGAGATGTTTTATTTGGGTCACGTTATAGTGCATTTCCATATTAAATCAGTTTAGTAACTCAGTTCTGGCAAATCAACAGGAGGCTACTCACAAGTATCAGAGACTTGTGTCCAGTCCTAGAATGGTACCAAATGTTAATAGACCAAACTCTGATCAAAATTACATTTTAAAATTAAACAAAAATTAAGATGGCTGTTTATTATATACAAATAGTAACTGAACAAAAACCCAGAGGAAAATCTGTCTGAACTTCCTAGACCTGATTGTCTAAGGCCTGTTTTCTGGAAGGTGCTAATTGCCTCCTATGGGATGCCAAATGCTCTCAAATCCCATTGAATTCAATGAACTCCAATTGATGTATTTCAGTGAATTCCTGATGAAGTCAGCTCTCTGAGCACTACAGACTCAAGGGCTCTCAGCAGTATTCAGGATCATGTCCTACATGGACAAACAAAACAATGTTAGTACAGTGTCCTGGATGACAACCAGGGAGGTTAATAAATCAAGAACATCAATTAGGAATTGTGTAGCTGCACTGCTCATTTATGCCTTCATTCTTTTGGAGGCAGATGCATCTTTAACTTTGCGCTGTGACTAGTCCCATTGATTTAGATAGAGGGAACTACTCAGTGCTACAACTGAATATGCACTTAATTCCTTCCAGGGCTAATGCCCGAGGGGTTTAATCCTATCAGATTTAAGAGCAGGGATGGGGCAGTTGACAAGCTGTCTGCCACTTTCCCATCAGCTAGACAGCCGAGCTTTCTCAGGAGCTGATCCTCTATCACCACCATTAACAATTTGGAGCTCATTTTGTGGACTTTGAGGGTTCAGGTGCTGCTGCAGAGGCAGCTCAGTTGTGTGCGCAGGATAGCATGCATGTGATAATGTCAGTGGTAACCCCAGGGTTAAAAGTGCCTTCCCTTCGCAGAGCTACCAGGGTAGATATGAACCTTTAAAAAATACAGCAAACACTTCTTACCACTCCTCTGGAGCTTTTGGGACTCCAACCTCCCTGTGAAGTTGATCGTTACATTATATTGGCAGCACTTACCTATTACGGACATGCAACCAACTCTGCAGTGAAATGCAGTAGCTGTTTCAAAGTGACACTGTAACACTCATGAGAAATGACAGGCACACTTTAATGACCACAGATCATCAGATCCTTAGATTTAGATCTTGCACAAAAGACCTTCCAATCTCCTAACACCTGGATCCAATACTGAATCAGAAGGAAGACCATTATCTATGGCATCACTAAGCTGTTCCTGCAGTGGTGAGCTTGCTTGGAGGTCTCCTTTCCAAATACTAACTAGCCCAACCCGTCTTAGCTTTTAAGATCACAGCACAAGGTGGTATGGCTGCAGGCCATAACTCTAATGAAAACCTGGTACAGTGGGTAGATTGTTCCTGGATCTCATTATAGGCAATTGTTCCACTACTTCTGCTGTTTTTAATTCCTAAACCTAATATTTACCTCGGAGCATTCAAAGTTATTTTGAATTTTATCTTGACAAATCGCTAAGGGGTCTATTCTTCTTTCAATGCATGCATTTAACTCTCATTAATGTTCATATGAGTTATGCGCAGAGCTCAGCTCCAGCAGGTTTTTCCAGCAGGGCCTGAGTCTCGGCCCTTATATGGTGTTTTGAAGTTTCTTATGCTTCTGAACAAACATAAAATTCTTCTGCCTGAATGGAGCAGAACAGTGCTTCCTCCCACACTCTGCTGTGACCTTCTGGTCTGCTACACAGATCAGGCCTGCACTGCTGCCGTAAGGAGTCAGCCCCCTTTCCTTACCCCATTTCCAGCCGTGCTTCGTATGTGTACTGGGAATCCTGGGGGCCTGATTTAGCAAAGAACTCATTCAGGCTCAACATTACAGAAGCCTTGTGCAAGCTTTTACTGTAGGGAAACTGTGGGTGTATTTTTACTGAATCAGGCTCTAAATTATGCCTAACGTTCAGTTAACTGGAAAGGAAAACAAGCCTGGGCATGTTGCACACCATTTTGATGTTCTGTGAGCTCTCTGGCAGTCTTTCAGTTATATTTCCTGAAGAGGCTTTTGCTTTTTTCTTCGTATTCTTGACAAAGTGTTATGTATCCTGATCTGAGCCCGTGATATCTAGAAACAAACAAACCCTAAAGGAATTAATTTTTAGACGCAGGAACCCAAAGGTTTAAGAGGATGACTGTTGTTCATGCTGTATTAGCTACTGTAGCAGGAGTAGAGAGACTTAGCATAAAGGTTTTGGAAAATTACGATTTCCTGGGGCTTCTGCATCAATACTTTGATACAGTGCAGGTTACTTTATCAAGCACCGACTGAAGCAATCTCAAAGAAAATGCTGGAAATAGAAGGGGCTATTTTGAAGCTTAAAAATGCCTCTGCAGGGCAAGGTGCATTCTCCTCTGCCTGCTGAAAGGAAAATAAATCTCTTCCTAATAGAGAAGAGCTGTAGAAAACAGACCTTGAAATACCAATGTCTGCATTACAGAGATCTCTGGATACTGTCATGAAATAGCCAAATATGTTGCTTCTAACAGTGCAGGTAGAGCTGGCTGGGAAACCGAATTTCCATTCTGCCATAGATTTTAATGTTTTCTTGGAGGTTGGAGGAAGGAAGAGGGGAGAATTCCCCCTCATTTTTGACAAAAGCCAAACCCACAGGAAGCACGGTATATCCGAAATGAACTGTGCTGCAGGGAACACTAAGCTGACTGATGGAGTCTGACATAATTTTGGTCAGTTTTAGTGCTGTGAGTTGCAGAGAAGAGTCAATATGGAGGGAATCCTGTTGGCGCCAGGGCTTCCAGAGCCCACAGTCCATCGTACGGTCTGTCCTGAGAGTGAGGACCCAAGATTTCTAGACCACTTGGCTCCCAACTTGTGGAGCAGTATGGGAGCCAGGCAGCCTGCACAGATATCAGAACTGGGAATTGGAAGACTTTGGGATTCAGTATGATGATAGATGTCATCCAGCAGACACTCAAAAGCTACAGACTCTGAAAGCCATTTTTGGTTGCTTAGCCAGGGTCCTTGCTCCCAAAATCTTTAGTTTGACTGAAGTTGGCAAAGCTTCCAGACAGATAAGAATCCAGTTCTGAGAACTTCAGTAGAAGGGCATACGTACAGCAGTTTGTGAAACAGGACTTCCCAACAGTTCAGCAGACAGACTGGCAGGAAGCCAGATATGCCAAGACCTGTCTGACAGACAGGATTTCATCAGATGTTGGCTGAAAAGAGAGACTTTGAGGAAAATACTTAGATTTTGATGAACCAGCATTTTCAACAAGCAAGTTTCACTGGAGAATTCCCAATGAGGTCTAGTTTCCAACAGTTTGAGATGGTTCAGATGCTGCTGCTTTTAGATCAGCTCTTAGTAATTGCTGTTTGTTTGCATTTTATAAGTGCAAAACTACGATGTAGTAGAAGTTATCTGTGTGGGGGCATCGGTTACTAACAAAAAGCTACTTTCTAAATAAATACTGCCTATGTTCTGTAGAGAAGGCCAAGAGTTCTAGGAATTTGCCTCCTTTCTGCTTCCTAGATGGAGCTGCTTGGCTTGTGACACAGTAAGGGTGTAGGGGAGTAAATAGCTGCAGCTTCATAGGGAATAGTGCTGTTTGATGTGATTTTTACATCTTCCTAGAGGACAGAGCTAACAACTTCATGATAAGTTATAGGTTCTCAATCAGGACTCCCTCTCTTGCACCCTTAGGAACTAAACATGCTGCATAACCATGCTCTTGTGGATATTTCAGTTTGTCATGTGAGCAGAACCCACTGCATTATTTTTTTTGTTTTCTTTAGCTTTGAGACAAAAATGACTGTGACAGACCCTACCACTCATTTAGGGCCTTAGTTGTTTTTTACAGGGGTGGTTTTTGGGGCTTGTTTGATCCTGGTAATTGGTTCCCTGAGTGTTTCCCCATTTCCTGTATGTCTTGCCAAATTATGCAGTGATGCAATATGGTCATCATGTTCCTGCTGTTTCAGGTAACAACCTCTTTCTTAACCTCAGACTAACTTATGTTGCATGAGAAAGGTGTTGTTGATGTGTCTGACGTATCAGAATCTCCCATCTTTTTCCATGCCAGTGTATGTATCTAATGTCACTAATCCAACACATCATGCCTTGCAGACAGGCAGTCCAAAATAAGTCACACATTTACATGCTTTCATGCTTAAGAAAATTAGAGTAAGAGCTAACAACTGCATCTGGATACTAGCCATAATAATCTTGGGTTTAATATACTATTTATTTTTATTTTTCCATCCACTGGATACTTATTCACAGAGATGGTGCAGTGAACTGGGCTTTCACCAGTGATGAGAGTGGCTTTGAGAATCTCAAATGACAGTTAGATTTACCTTGGAAAGATCAATAACCAAGCCTCTGTTTTTACTAATTGGTGGTACCAGCAAGCTCTGCAGTTGCTGCAGTATCTTTGTTTTAAAATTCTGAGCTCATTAGAGGTGGTGGACTCTGCTTCTACTGGAATGGTTAACAGGCTGCAACCCAGAACATTTCTACATGCTTCTCCACCCCCTCAGAGACTGCCTTAGTCATCAGTGCAGTTATAGCCTGCAAGAAAGACAGATTATTTTCTGAAAAGTGAAGGAATTTTACCATTCTGTGGTATTGGAATTAATATATTATTGTTGGATTCCAGGTCTTTATTACTTTGATGTCTTTATTTTGACTATGGTTCTTGAAAAAGTAGATATGTGACTTAAACGCGTTTTATGTTCATGTATTAAAGGCAGTGTGGTGGAAACATGCTTGATTGAGAGCTGTGGGTATTAATATAGCTAATTGAAGCTGAACTTGCGACAGTACCCTGTATTTACTGAAACAACTCAAGGTAAGCAATGGTTATATTGTCTTATACTGGAAGGAAGACAATTGTTCATTACATCTATCATTTAGCGTTAGGCTGCTGGACGTATGCAGTTTCATTCTGTCGTTTTGAAGTAGCACTGAGCCACTGTGTTTACAGCAATCCTGGGGACTAAGGGAAAGAAGTAGAAAGAAGATCTGGTATCAGTAGTGTTGTCTTTCAAAACTCACAGGCTCTGGTGGAAGTCATGAGAAAAAGCACAAGAATCACATATGTTATTAGCAACATAGCAGTTACAATGCCCCGGCATTAGAGGGTGACCTGAGTCTTTCAGCTAGCTCAATGTAGGCCCATCACTTTCTGTATCCAGTCTTGCAAAGCCAGCTGTGTGCTTGGTTCCATGTCTAGTCTGAGTGCAGATGAGCAGTTGTCCTTTGAAGGTGAGTTGACCATAGGGACAACTGTTGCATTTGAAATAAGTCATCAGAACTTCTCTTTTTCAAAACCATTGCCCTCAAGGCTGGGAGTAGGAGGTCTTGCTTAAATTTTCACAATTAAGACAGCAGTAGATGACACTTGCAGCAGAAAATGTTATCATGTGTCAATAACTGTAAAATCCCAATAACTGACTACTCAATATGCTCCTGAAGAGGAGTCTTGAGAGCTAATTTATAGGAATTTTGAAGGAACTCTGGGTATAAAATCTGCTATATTCAACAAGTGCCATGTGCAATTACATCTCAAACATGTCTTGGATACCTGATCAGAGAGATAAAAACATGATTAGAAACTTCACCTTTCCAACCAGTGTAGTTATTGACAGCTAGCTCAAGGGATTAGGAGAAAAACATGCTCAGAACACTGTTTCATTATGGGGTGGTTCCCAGGCTGTTCCACCTTCTCCTGCATGTTATTTCTGGTTTAGCTGAACATAGCCTACTGTGTTTGGGGTTTTTGATTGTTTGTTACCTATTGTATTAATGGCAATCTATACATACTACTTCTGTGGGTCTGTAGGCCTAGTTCTCTTGTTGGAATACAAACAGAAGGTGTGAAAAGTTGACCTGAAATGTGATACTTTTATGCCAGTGTGTGCCCCAGTGGCAACAGAAAGGATTTGCATTACTTGCCTGATGTTTTCTGTTCCTCACCTTGAAAGAAAAAGGAAGGTAGCATGGTCTGTGTCCTCTGCAATCACAGCCTTTTCTAAGTGCATTGGTATGTTATTGTAACTTGCCTTTTTCCCTCTTAAAAGTCTCTTCTGTGATACATTATAAATACCAATAAAATGTTAGTAGAAAAAAAACCCATAAAATGCATGTTATTTGTTTTAGAAGTCTATGAGATACTGTGAGTGTAGGAGGCTGGAATTTTTTACAAGGGGGAGTATTATTTTCACTTTTTAATTTCACATTGACCAATATTTTTACTTTGGGTAAAATAAAAACATACATTTTCCTGAGCCTTTACCAAGATAAATTTTCTGAACATTAGGCATTCCAGGATATACAGCCAGCTCCTCCTGAGAGGCCAAGGACTAGATCCGTTTGCTCTGGGATACGGTTTTGTCCCTTTAATCTGTCAGCTCTTGCCTATGGCAGCAATGCAAAGTATGATGGACAAAGCAAATCAAAACTTTAAAATGGACTGGTCCCTGCCACCTCCTCATCTCTCCTGTCCTATCATGGTTTAGGTAAAGAATTGTGGCCAAGAGGAAAGACTGACCTTTTTCTTCCTCGTGTGCTGGGGAAAAGGCAAGCAAAACAAGCCCTTGGGGTGCAGCTCTTCCCTGTGCCTTAGGGTAGCAGCAACAACAAGGCACTGGGATAGCATAAGGAATGTTGGAGTAGAAAGTCAGCTGGTCAGCTTGGTCGCCTCTTTCCATTCCTGGCAATGAGTCACTGTAACCATGTTGTTAAATGAAGTCATCTGCTACCTCTTCTCCAAGCCACGTTATTAATACATTTCATAACCAGGCAGTCACTGCTCATTTCCCAGTGTTCTCAGATGCTTCTGTTTTATTTTGCCAGAAGTATCTGAGCCATTCACAGAGCACTGAGGATGCCTAGTAGGCTGATTGTCTTGTGAGATGGTGACTGGCATGCCTTCTGAATCCCAGTGCAATCTTTGAACAGTTTGTTTATGAATGGGATATATTCCCATACATTTAAAAAATACTTCAATTTATACTTTGACTCATGTATTAAAGGTTAGAAATACATGTATTTTCATATATTGCTGTGCACCAGTTAGATGACACCGTAGGGGAAAACTGTATCCCCTCTCTTGGAATTTTGAAGGCATCAGTATTGCTCAGCCCTGCACCTCTCACTCTTAGATGCAAACAAGAAAAAAATCCTTTTGCACAAACAGGTTTTTATTGGTGTTAACACACAGTTACCCATATGCACAGTTAGAGCCTTTTGCCCAAGGACCTCCCAGTGCCTTTGAAAAACATCCCACAGTGAGTCAGTAAGCATTCCCAGTCTAAGACACGTAAGTCCTTATGTCCCTCATACAGAAGTTTGCACAGCAAGACTGGTTAAATTTCATCAGTCTGAATGAAGACTAAGGTCGATGCTGAACCAACCGCCTTTCACTGTAGTCTCTTCTGTAAGAAGGACATGTGTGGGTAATCTGCAAACCTTCCACAGGTATCTTCCACTGGCTGTGTGATGTTCTTGAAGAGCTCTTCCAATTCTTCCTTCTTTTGCTGATAGTAATAGACCAATTTTCCCCCTCTTGTAGATGACCTTTGTTTAAACTTTTAAACCAATCTTTGTTTAAACTTCTACTGGAAAGGTTAATTTTGCCCTATTAGGGAGCCAATGATTTAAACCTCTTCACAGAATCCTATAATGGTTTGGGTTGGTAGAGACCTTAAAGATCACCTAGTCCCAACCCCCTGCTGTGTGCAGGGACACCCCTCTACTAGCCCAGGTTGCCCAAAGCCCCATCCCACCTGGCCTTGAACCGTGCCAGGGGAATGGGATCCACAATGCCTCTGGGCAATGTGTTCAATGTCTCACCATCCTTATAGTGAAGAATGTTTTCCTTATATCTAACCTGAATCTTCCTTCTTTTAGTTGAAACACATTCCCCCTTGTCGTGTTGCTCCCTGCCATTGTAAACAGCCCCTCTCCAGCTTTCTTGCAGCCCCTTTAGGTACTGGAAGACTGCTCTGAGGTCTCCCCAGAGCCTCCTCTTCTCCAGGCTGAACAACCCCAACTCTCTGCCTGTCTTCACAGGAGATGTGATCCAGCCCTCTGATCATTTTATTAAATTTGCCAAGAATTTTATATTGGGTTTTCTTTTCTTTGAAATTCTACAAATGATAGACTTACTCATTTTTAATAAATGTGAGAGACTGGAGTGCAAATGAGAGGCACAGATGTCTCCTCTACACAGACTGCGGCAGATTTTTGGATTTTCCTTTCCAAAACTTGACATTAGAGCATATGGAATTTTTATAGTAATCTTATAGAAAAGATTACTACTTTGGCAACTATTTTCCTGTTATGAATATTGAAAAATATTATTTGGGAATTAGGGTGAAAAGTGTGTTTCAAAATCCCGTGGCACTCATTTTTATACTCCTGTAGTTGAGGTCCTCAGGTGACTATCAGCTTTCATACCAGATCAAGTCGTCTGCAGCGCAGGCCTCGAGGAGTTCTGTATGATACAGCTGGGCAAGTCTTCATGTGTGCATGAAACAGTCTTCATGATTGGCTTAAGTTATGCATGTGGAGCAGCAGAGTGTTTCTCACAGCCAAAGGACTATACAGGAGGGTCTGAATTGTAATCCACGTAGCAAAATAACCACCTTCTCCATTGTGAATATATTATTATTTAGTGACAGGGGATAGTTTAATATTCACCTGCTATTAGCTGGTTACTGATTCTGCTGTGTTGACCTGCCTGCCTAGCAAATTGAAATAAGTACAATCAAAACAAAGAAATTGAGCTGTCTGTGCTCTGGACTTTAGATTTGTCTGTGGCAATGATCCACAGCAGATACTTGGGATAACAAGAGTGTACATCAGGAAGGTGTGGGATGACTTTTCTCCCTTACAGTATTCAGTATCTTGATAATACATAATATTCTGAAACTTACTCAAATTTGGAGGGAAAGATTTTACTATTCTTTCAACAGTATTTTCAAAACTCATTTCTGATAACTCTGACTTCTGGGTTTCTTCTTTGTAGAAGTTGTCAGGTTTGTATTTAAAAAAAAATTGTCTCATTGCTAGTGACTATAAATGGTATGGAATTTTTTGTATTCTCCAACCTTTAACTTGATTGAGGTTTTTTGTTTCTTGATTGTGACAGAAAAAACATGATTTACCTTTGTACCATTCATTAGCGTGCTTTCAATACGTCCTCCTCTTGTTCATCTCCCTTCTAGGGTAAATAATCTTGGGCTTTCATACCATTCAGTCTGATTGTTACTGACTATATCTCATTAGTCCCCTAACATTTCTTTTGCTTCTTTTCTGGCAGTTGCAGATTTTGCTAGGATTTCATTGGTTTCTTTAGGTCCTGCTCTTGACATAAAAGGTGCACATTCCTTATTTTGATGTACATTACACTGTCAGCAGTTAATTTCTTGTCCATTGCATAGCTGCTTGTGATGCCTCAGCATATCATCATGGTCCTCCTTTGTCTGAAGTTAAATACCATTACAGGTGCTGCAGATGCTGCTATCTCACTGCTCTTGGACCTCCCAAAGCATTAATAGACAATGAAGTAATCAGAGGTGGAGTACAGAACATGAGGGCTTCAACAGTTAGTCTTTTGGTGTACAAAAAAAATACCTGAATGCTATACTCTCTCTTACACAAATTTTTACCCCAGCAGTATATGTCTTCCTAACTGCTTTGCTTCCTCAGTAGGTTCTCCTGAAGAAGCTTGTCACAGACCCTTTCTAGCTGGAGCTACTTGTGTCAAGCATCTCTCCTTACCTACTGACACAGACATGATGAATCACAAGAGATTGTGAGGCATAGTTTCCTACTACTGGAATCAGTTTACCAAATTCAGATGGTCAGATATATAAGATGGATGACACAAGGCTGTAATTCCTTGATCATTCTGAGATGTCTCTTGCGCACTGAGGGCACAACATTCACTTGGCCCGACACCTTTGGAACAGTACCTTTCTCAAGCAAGAGCTTGCCTTTTGCCAGCAGCCTAGCCAATTTATACTTCAGACCTTCTGAACTCTTGGTGTAATGTCATCATCTGTACCTGATGACTCATTGTTTTTATAATTATCAGTTTGCTCAAGAACCTTTTCCCCTGACACCTCCGTTTCCCATAGTATATCATCTTTATTAGTAAAGAGGAGGGAGCTTGGATCCTTGTTCCCACCTACAAATCTTTATTAAATGCCTGGGAACGTTATGCTTTAAAGCATGCCCTGGAGGTCATGATATTTTCTAATGAAACCAAATTTAGAGATATGAAAATCTACCACAAGTAGAATTACTTTTCCCCTTAAATTCTGCAATTGGTCTTTTTTGTCAGCTTAGTGAAAGTAGAACAGTGTGTATGGTAAATAAATTGGCAACTGGGCCAAAAAAAAAAATTGTGAGTACATCCCAGATTTGCTCTCATTTGTCACTCAAGAAAATAAAATTTGTGGTTGCAAAATCTCATCGTTCCCATGTAAAATGTTATACTGAAGTAATAGAGAGTTCACATATCACACCATTTTCACCTGACACTCCCCTGAAAGTCTTCTTTTTTCTTAGGCAGGTGTCAAATATTTAAGTATTTTGCCACCTGTGAAATTCTTTTCTGGAATTAAAAAAATTAAAGCGAAAAAACCCTTATTGAATGGAATTTGAAAAGTGCCGAGCTTACAGTCCAGAGAGGGCAGTACATGGCACCATTAAGGATAACAAGAAGAAGAATTCTCTGATGGGAACTCTAATAAATGTAGTCGCGTGCTGTAATAAAGAGCACATGAAAATGGATGTGGTATAACAAAATTATTCATAAAGAGAAATGCAAAAGGTTGTCATGCTGAGTGGTTACATGCAGTTATATGGAGCACTAACAAGGTCATCACTAGAAGCTGAGTGCTGGGTTGCTCGTGTGTTTTCTAACTAGCAAAGAGAGTAAACTGTTTTTATCTTGGAGGATATAGACAAGGCTGGAGTTGAAGGGGTGCTAAATCTTTCTGCTGATTGTTAATAATTTAGAGCCAAATGGCAATAGCGGCCCATGTAGGTCAGTGTAACAAACGAAGCAACTTCACTTCAAGATGTTTGATGGAAGCTTTTCAGGCTACATGCTTTACTGTTGCTGTCTCCTGGATTCTTTTTGATACAGTATTATCATATCCTCACCCCGTGCTTTGTAAATAAACACCGAAATGTGTGTGCGTGCATGTGCTCACAAGTGTTAATGAAATACAGCAAACAAACTGAGATCTCATCAGAAAGGTTCACTGTGGAAGCAATGAGGTCTTGCTAAGCAGCTATGGCAATGTTAGAAAACCAGAGGCTGAAATTCTGCTTGCATTCCAGAAGTACAAAATTTCAGGGAAGTGCAGTAATTCAGAGACTTGGATTGGCTAAGCGTTGTTCCAGCAACTCACTGAGCTAAAACATCATTTACCTGCAACATCAATATGATGTGAGTTCTATACTATCATTTAAACATTTAAACAGCAACAGCTTTACAGCATGGACTCAAGATATGGCTGTAACTAATACTGTAACAAAATCAATAGACAAATGTTTTAGCAAAGGGCAGTCGCTGCTGTTTTCACTGATGTGTGTTTGTGTGCATAGCACAGTCACACCAATGTGTTTTAAATTCAGCACAGAGGAAGGAGTTTTAAGCTCAGGGATTTAAAGCATTCGGATTTCTTCAGACCAAAATCATATCAAGACACGGCTAGGAGTATCGGTGGCCATGTCTAGAGCCAATAAAAATCTGTGGAAGTGTTTTTCTACTGAAATTGGCCTTTGGGGATTTTCCTTTAAGATTACATTTTAATTGAAGTAGCAAGCCAGTTCTGCATGTGGTAGAAGTAAGAAGGCTGCTAACATTAGCGTTCCTTGCAGAGCCCTGCAGATTTGCGAGGTTAGTTAAGACGTTTCTGTTGGACTTAGCCTTCAAGCCGTGGAATGATGAAACACCCTGTACTGTTTCATCAGTGCCTCTCATCTTCAGAAGTTGATTTTAGGCAAGTTATTAGTGGCTGCGGTGCTCAGCTGGGCTAGTAGCTATTTGCTTTCACATCTAAAGTATTTACATCAATCATCATAAGCATTTTGTCACCTCATAATGTTCTGGATTTAAAAATACATATATAGAAACAGGAAGAAAGGTGAAAGCTGAAAGGATGGACAGTCTCCATGGCTTGCAGCAGAAAAAGGTCTCTGTAAATATCAAGCATGAAAATTATAAACTTGGAGCATTTACCTCCAGAAGTTACAACCTGCTGAATGCCTTTGATCCACACAGCTCAATCATTAAAGTTACTAAATAGGTTTTTCTTCGTACATATGGCTTTTACCCTGCATTTACGGGCTTAGAGTATCAACCTAGAAATAAAGACTTAGATTGATATTTATTTTTAAATTAACATAAGCTCCAGTACTCAAAGCCTATTTCATGAGAGACAGGTTGTCTTTTTTCCTTTTATTTTTTTCCCTGGATTAGCTATCCAGAAACAGAGTCAGAAATAGAAATCATTAAATAAACTTCAGAATTAAAATGTTCTTCCCTCACCTTAAAGAATTACAAAGAACAGGTTTTATATGAAATAGGAGGTACATTAATTTGATTTGCTTCTCAACAGAGAGCGTTTTGTGCATGTAGCTCAAGAGGAGCAGGCAGTATCAGGAAGGTGATTTAAGCTGATGTATTTTAGTCTACTTTTAAGACTGGCTAAAAGCACATGCACGATCTGTTTCTGTTGTTCAGCTGCAAGTAGTAACTGTTAAGTTACAGGCATGTAGTAATTTTTAAGTATGACCTTGTATCCCAAGATATTAATCTGAAGCCCTCTTCTAATTGTCAACAGTATTAAGTTTGTTCGTGTGATAAAGGTATCGCTTGCTGGCATGGGACAAAAGGGTTAATGAATAAGGAATGCCAAAAACCAAAACCACGTGTTGCAGTCGGAAACGTTTCTGCAATAGTGTGTCACTGTTAGGGTGAGGAAACATCACGTGCAGCTTCAGACTATTTATACTGCCTAAAATCAATTTTGAAAAATGTAAGCACTGGCCACAATGGGGCCCTAGCAAGGATTTGAAATAAACCTCCCAAGAGGAGGATGTAATTATTTTCTCTTAATATCTAAAATATCAGGTTTAAAGGGAGAAGGTAAAAGCATTCATTCAGCACAAGTGCCTCGGTGTGTTTATTGAATGGAATCACACAGCCTGGAGGCCAGCGCTGTGCTGCCTCTCTCGCCTGCTATCCCACTAATTTTTCTGGGATTAGAGGGGGTGTAAATGAGCACAGAATTTAGCCATGGGATTCTAAATCCTCTTTGGCTGAGAAACCACGCGTAGGCATGTGTAGAGAGACCAGCGGCCTGCCCCACGCCCCCGCAGGTTGCTGTGGTATGCTGGTGGGGTGGGGTCCCAGTGGCAGGAATGCCAAAAATCTTTTTAAGCTTATTCACCTCACAGAAGTTATAGCCAGCCTTGACAGTGGCATTTTTGCCTTCAAATGCATTGCTGTTTTAAAAACTAGACAAATGCACTTACTTTAAGAAAGCTGTACTGCCCTGGTACTTCTCATTGCATTTGTGAGCTTCCACCTGTCAGCAGGCTTGATCATGTTCATATGAGACAGACACATACCAGCTGCTTTGAGCAGCAGCGTATGAGCACGTGGAGCTGAACAGGAAGAACCTGTAACTGTACCTTCGTGTTGCCGAAAGGTAACTATGTGTCTTTCATTCTGGAAAATATACTCACAGGGGCTGTTGTTGATGAGATGTTCTTTCCAGCTACAGAGACAGATCCAGAGGTGAACCCTCAGCATTGGAGGGTTCAGCAAAGTGAAAGTCACAACCAGAGACGTTCTTTGGCTGCTCCGGGGCTCTGTGAGGGCTGAAGGTAGAAGGTCAGAGTGACTTAGACTTCTATTTTAAGAGGCATCATAGGGTCTTACCTGTCACGATATGTACTTGATCTTGCAAAGTAGTGAAAATCTCTTGAAAAGTATTTCTGCTGCTCTTTGGCATCATTAGTAGAGAATTTGTATTTCTCTGCTTTCAGGAGTGTTGGCAAGCACAGGGTTTGGTCATCTGTGATGTTAGGGCCATGTACAAATTGGACTCCGGGCCTGAATTCAAATTTCAAACATATCTGGGTGACTGGAATTCAGACGCCATGTATACTTGGGACCCATCTCTGATTTTTACTCGGGAGCAGAACAAAACAAGCCAGGTCTGTCTAAGAAAGGAGATTTAAAAGCAAAGATGTAAGATCTACAGAAAGGATTGCTGCTATCTCTGGGCCATATTGTGCCATTGATTTTTAGGCTGATCTTTTAACTGATTCCAATTGGGACTTAGACTTAAAAATTGTTGATACAAACTGGCCCTACGTGATGAAGAGTAACGGCTCAGGTTTGCTCACAGCTCTAGCAGTGTAAATCCTGCGTCACAGGCCTAGCTGGAGTTAAGACACGGGAGTTGGAAGGTCTTGGAGCCTATTACTGTGGGGTAAGGGAGGGTGCGGACCCACAGCACATCAGCTGCTTCAGCAGCTAGGCCCATCTGCACCCTCTCTCCACTCAGCTAATCAGATAATTCAAGGCAGCTTACCTCTCTATGAGAAAAAGATAAACAACCTTGAAGTAACCACAGGATAAAAGCGTGCACACAGGCAATTACCAGAGAGCAGCTGATGCACTGTAAGTTCACACCCTGTGTTGCCCTGTGGTAACTTGTTTGTAGGCTGGTTCTCTCTGAAGGCAGTTCTGGAGAGCAGGCTGCAGCCCTTTACATCATCACCCTAATGACTGCTACTCAAAAAATACTTGCAGCCTGTTAAGCTCTTTCAAGAAAAAAGGAAGGGATGGGCTAAACCCAAAAGTCTTCCTTTTGGGGATATTTTCCTTATGTTTTGAAGTAAGGCCAGCCTGACAGTTCTTACTAGTTAGCAGGAGTACTGAAATGTAGTTCAATTGCTAGCCTTAAGATTCCAGCTTCTGTCTGCTGGAATTTGTTACATCTGTCAATAAGCAGATCACAGTAATAATTACAGTGGTGCCTGCTGACACCTCTGTGGTTAACGTCTGCCTCTAGTTTTGTTCTAAATCCACGTTTATTAGGAATTGCAACTTGGGCAGAGAACCTGCGCTTTAGGATGAATTTGCCCATATATTTATAAACTATTGCTTTTTTTTTAATCCAGTTACAAAATGCCAAAAAATTAGTGTTTAAGAGTGGTTTACAGTGTAAGAAGGCTTTTTATTCTTTTTATTTGATCATTTAAAAATCCTATTGTTTGCCAGATTTTCACTCAGACCTGCAATGAAACAAGTTAACACCTCAGATGCTGGAATATAATAAACTACAGAATTGGCCCCAAACATATGTTCTTTCCAGAAGCCCACAAATCTTGACAAACGCATGGAAATACTGCTTGGGAACATATTGTGCTGTTGGAGACACTGAAACCCACAAAACAGAGAACTAACTTCTGCCATCAAATAAACCCCTGCAACTCGATTAACTACATTCTGATTAATGCTATAATTTGGCCCAGAAAATTTAGGACAAGGGCTGAACCTATTGGTTATCACATAACTGCACTGAGCTGTTGCATGAGTCTCAACCCTCTTTTTTGTCTTACAAATCATTGGCCCTGAAATACCTATTAAAGGCATAACTGGGTAATTTATAGATGAAGGGCCAAATTCACCAGTGCTGGGTCTGGAAGATATAAATAACACTTTCTTGTTTCAGCATGGCTCGTTGCACTCTGCCTTCCTTTGGTGTTTTCTGATGATGGAAGGAGATTAATTTAATTTGTGGTTGGGATTTCATATGAGCCTTGCTGTTAGCGGCTGCTGAATCAGTGCATTCCTCTATTGCTCTGGCCATTCACTGCTTGGCTGTCTAGCACACATTTTGGGCAGCTGTGGTACTTTCATTTCCCTGCTGCCACCACTGAATGGGGCACTGGGCTTTGACATAGATTGGTAGAAGCTGACACAATTTAGGTTTGAATTTGTTCTGGAATTCTAGCTTAAATTTGTTCCCTCTGATCAGTGCCACTGAGCAACTGACTGCCAGTCTGCTGCTTCTAATCAAAACATCATAACATTGCTTTAATACACATATTTGTTTGGATTAATAATAAAGCACCAATTTTTGATCAGGAAAAAAGTTTGTGCTCAGAACTAAAACTATGTTTTGATTGGGGTATGTCAGAATATTTATGGAAAAATTCTTTTGACCAGAAAACTTATTATAAACTACATGCTACATTAAACCTTAAAAAAAAAGAAAAGAGAGGCCTCTGCTTTATATTGCTTCCAAAAAGCAGATCATAGCCCAACAGTATCTGGTCAATGCTGATGGATAAGCGGGTACTGTACTTAAAACACAGGGGAGCCTCGAGGCAGGAAATGATATTCATTTATAGGTACTGGTGCTTCATTAGGAAATCATAGCTGTGAACCAAGATTTTACTAGTTCTCGTAATGTAAAAATCTGATTACTTTGATTCTGTTCATTGGCGAACTTTTCAACTAGGGGCTTTAGCAATAAATTTGGACAAAACAGAGACTATACAATTTCAAAGCCACTCCAGGAAAAAAATGCACCTCTGCTGGTGTTTTATATTAAAATTTATACTATCTATCATTCTAATAGATTTTCTCTATGATTTGTCCATCACATCATGAGAACAAAATGCCGTCTTTTCTCCTTGATATTGTGCTTTTCAGAAAAGCAATCAGTTTTCTAGTTTGTCCCTTTGAAGTAGCTCATAGCATGCGAGGTTCAGCATCAAGAGTAATTAGACTAAACCATGCAGAAAACCCAATGGAAGTCGACAGGTAAGGATAGCATTAACTGCTTAAAAACTAAAAAACAAATAATAATGTTTTAGAGGACAAGGAGGATGAATGTGAGTCCTTTTTTATCTATACAAAAGCAAATAGGATAATTTTTCGCATATCATGTACTCTGATGTTCTTAATTAGCCAAAAAAAAAAAAAAATTAGCATATTTGGATTAATTTTCCAGACCCATGAAAACCTATCCTTAGAGGGAATAAATGTAATAAGATTACTACAATAATAGCCATGCTGCCGGGATGTTCCCAAGCAACAAGTTACGTGCAGCTTCAATGTGTGCACATACATGTACTTTCCCTCCAAGGTAGGAAGAGGCTTTATGCCTGGTTATGGTCCCTACCTTTCTGCAGTGAATTACCTTTTGAGTTTATGTGTAAAATTTTCACTGGCTTCAGAAATCAAATTCATAAACTAATTTGTCGAGGTTCCTGTAAGTATGTTGTATGTAGTGTGTTTTCCTCAACCGGTGGTCTTCAAAGAACCAGCATATAACAAAGGAATGGGCCCTACTGCTGGCTGATAAACAGATGCTGTTTTTCAGTGAGCCCCATAAGGAGATGCCTGTGCCATGTTTCCAGTTACTTAACCGTATTATAAAAAAAATTAATATAAACACCTCTCCACCTGCACCTTAAAACCCACTCTATTTATATATTTTTATATATATGAAAAGGAAACTGCCCACAGAAGCATGTCTTGCAGTGTAAACTTAGGTATAGCACTTAGGAACCTTGAACTAATCTGTGAGTGTATCCATCATTTCGAGTTATTATGTGGGCACAGCTTAACTCACTAAAATTAGGTACTCTCCATCGAATGTTAGTAACAAACCTGAGAGTCCTAAATTGCATTTGAATAGCTCAGCTCTGGGCAATGCATAGAAAGGGGCTCTATTCACACTGTGAACTTGAACCTTTTGCTTATATCTGACAGAGAATGTGGAGCTATTTATCGTCTCCACTTTAGAGGGATACATATGTGAGCAGTAGTATAAGCAGCTTCTACAGTCTTGTCTCCATCACGTTCTTTTTTTGTCCTAGCATGTTGGTATTTGTTGTCCTAGTTGAGAATAATAATAACAGTGTGCCAGCCAGACTGGGACTGTTTATCAGACCACTGAAGTTGTATTTTGGATTTTTTTGTGTTTGCAAAAAATTCAGAACAATGTATTTTCTATTTTTGAAATAGGAGGAAAACAAAACAGAGAAAGTGAGAGCTATAAGAATGATTAGACCTCTTGTAAAAGGTTTCTTAGTGCTGCTGCTGACCTTCTCAGTCTGTTCTGCTTTGCTTTGGTATGTTTAACTGCCCCAGGAGGTCATTACAGACAGTGGTGACTGTTTTGTCAGGTCTTATTGTTTAATTAGATCACAGTTTATGTCAAAATTCTAAAATTCTTTTGGCACATGCCAAAATTTTCACAGTTTTTAGTTTTTAAGTTGAAATATTTCTCAAACAATAAGCAGCAGCTACAAGGGAATAGACAAATTTATTTAATATTTACAGTGTGCACTTAAAAATTTGTGCCTTGGGTTAAATTCATTGAAATGTGACATCTTATTTTCAAGAGTATCCTATGGGTAATCCCTTGAAACTTGTATTGACATTAATATAAGCCTTAAGAAATAGGCTTGCCAAGGCTCACATTATCTATAGGAAAGCTAATTTTTTCTACTGATCTTGCCTCCATTCATCTGAAATGGTATAAGATTGTGTAAACAAACCCTCATCTACAGAATTAGAAAATGATGTTTTTGATATGTCTTTCCTGCCCTTGAAATTATATGCCTGGAGTATGCAATCTGTGATGTACCATGTTCTGCTAATGGTAAGATAATTGGTACAAATTTCTAGACTAGAGGTAAATGCCAAACTGCAGTACCACAAATTTGTTGCTTGGATGATCTACTTGTTTCTGAATATGGCAACCTACCTTTTTACCTTTTATTTGTGTGCCATGTTTAATTAGAACCTATTATAGAAATTAGTGGAAAAAGAGGTATATTACTCATTCCCCAGTATGTTATTCAAGAATACATTTTTAGTTGTCATATTCTTATTCATCTTGTGCAGAGCCAAATCAATTACTGCCATTGGAAGGATGCAGTTCCCAAACTGAGCCAAGAGTGATGATATTCAAAGGATCAAAACATTGAATGACCTCATGCAGGTTCCATGTTCTAGAAAATGTAACTGCTTTTTCCAGCTTTCTCATATGGCCTGCTGAAGTATATTATCTCTCTCAAGACACTTGGTGTCTCTCAGCAAAATAAACCCCAAAGCTCCCTCACAATAAGCTATTAATAAGGCTATTCTGTGTCTTGATGCTTCAGTGTATGAGGCAGGAAATCATACAGGCTTTGGGGGGTAATTTATTTCTCTAGAGCTATCACCCTTAGGTATCTTGGTATCACTATTCTCCAAGCATCTCTCTGTTGAATATTTATGGTGAATGACCCTGCTGCCAGGGACTGCCGTGAGCATTGTAGTATATCAGTGCCCAGGCGTTTGATAGAGCAAGGTCTGTGCTACACCTTCAGAGCAAGCACTATCATTGTCCCTCCAGGTGTAACACAGGGAGCTGAATCACTCAAAGACAGATAAATGACAATTGTAGATCCCAGACAACAGTGAATGGTAAAGTATGTAAGGGAGGGACTAATGGCTGACACAGCTGGGACTAAAGCCCTGCGAGTAGGGCAGATACAAAGTGAGGGTCCCCCAAGCAGGCTGGAACTGCTTTGGATTGGAGGGATAATTGACCTGAGAACCTTGGTATCTCCTGTCCTGTGTTGCCTGAAAAGAAAAATGGCAAAACGTAGTGACTCTTACACTGTGGAGAGGCCCAAAGGTATCTGGCTAGGCGCAATATGCTAGCATGTGTTTTGGGATTGGGTTTGATGTTTCCAGCATCCATGAAAGCTGAGAGCCCTCATTGTGAAGATAGCAAAACAAATGGGCTTGCTCCAAGCACAGTCATAAGGGGATGCTGTACAAAATAGTGACCAGAAATGTGTTGTAGCCATCTTAATGAGGTGTATTTTCCATTACAAAGGAGACCTAAACCTACCTGAGGCCTGAAGGGAGAATCAGCCCAAGGGTGAAGTTGGCTCCATTTCCACCTTCTCTGTTTTTTGGCTTAGTGAAAGGGGCATGTGGGTCAGCCAAACCTCCCTTGCAAGCAGCCAAGGTTCAGTCCCTTGCTCAGTGTGCACAAGGTCTGACCACATCCCTCATTTGCTGGCACATTGCTCCCAAATACCTGCCTGCCTTGACTAATGCTGTCCTGCTTTATCAGAAATGGGCTGTTTTCTAGACTGTCACTTAGCCGTGGCTAAGTTCTGCCACCTGTCACATTTAACCTTCCCCACGCTGGAGAAATTTTGCAGCCCTCTACTGTCTGGGTAGAAACTCGCAGATAAAGAAATGTTATCAGCAGTCCCTGTGGGTTTGTGTTCACCATAGTTTCAGTCTGGCCGTTCTTTATTGTCTGACACCCAGTGGTAGCTTTTCATATCCTGTCCCGGTTGCAGGCCTTTCCTCAAGTACATTTCTAAGAGGTGTACCAAGCATTTAATTTCACCAACGTGTTTGGGATCTCTAGAGTATGCTCTTACTGACAAATTGCTATTTACCCAGTTTCACTGGCATGTAAAAGCCATCTCAGAAGGTATACTCAGTTTTCTATGCTGACTTGTAGAGGCTAGAGAGAAAGCAGAGGGAAGCCTTTCACCCTCATAGCTCTATAGAGAAGATCATCATGTTAACTCTGCATAGTTGGGGATAAGGCCAACTGTCTGAGGATAAGCATGCCCATGCTTTCCCATGCTTCAAAGCGTGAGGAAAAACAGACCCACTCTGTTTGTGAAAGGGTATTGGAAAAAAACGTTCAAGAGTGTGAACCATTACTGCAGGGTCTTTGCTATAATACCTAATGTTAGTGTCTTATAGACGAAAGGATAATGCCCTTCAGCACCATGTCGTAGAGGGTTGAGAGAAAATTCAGCTCAACTTAGATCACAGCTCTTGACTCAAAGAACTGTGTTTATTTCACATCTGATTAATCTGGTTTTCTTCTTCTGCATCATTTTGCTGAGCTCATGTTAAGGTTTTCTGTTTCTGTTATTATTTTATTATGAATATTATGTGAGGGCTAAGTATGTATGTTGTGGTCCATGTGTGTAACATAAGGCAAGCAGTGCCCTGAGGTGCTGGCAGTCTAATACAACAACAGCTACTGTAGAATGTGTGGAATCTGATTTTTTCAGATAACAAATGTGGTTAATAAGGCATCTTGCTCGATTTTTGAAAAAGTTAAATTGCCAAATTTATTTTGACAGAGTTTTAAAAATGAAATTGATAGAATTATGCTACGTGACAGTTTGTACACAGAATCAATATGTATGGTAGTATGTTTCAGGGTGAGTTCATAAGGCTGCAGCTACTTTGTAGCAGATTAACTGCAGTACCGCCTCGCTGCTACACTGATTTCTCTCCTAAAAATCAGTGTTGACAAGAAAGAGGGTGCTGTTTGTGGTTTTCAAAGAGCATATTGTATGCAGATATTTGTAAACAAAGTATGCTATTAAATTATTACTCAGTATTTGTTCAATTATTAAGTACCTTTCAATTAGCATTTGATAGTGGAACTTTATCACTGATATGCTGCACTAGATAGGGGCAGTGTGCAATCGTGGTTCCGTCATAGCTGTCCAAATGAGGGCTATAAGGATGATGAGGGGACTGGAGCATCTCTCTATGAGGAAAAGCCAAGAGACCTGGGTCTGTTTAGCCTGGAGAAGGCTGAGAAAGGATCTGATTATAAGTATCTAAAGGGGCCAGACTTTTTTCAGCAATACCCAGTGACAGGACAAGGGGCAACGGGCACAAACTGGAACATAGGAAGTTCCATCTGAATATGAATAAGAACTTTACTTTGTGTGTGACTGTGCACTGGAACAGGTTGCCCAGAGAGGTTGTGGAGTCTACTTCTCTAGACGTGTTCAAAACCCACCTGGATATGATCCTGTGCGGCCTTCTTTTCAGGTGACAAGCAATAGGATGAGATGAAATGTCTTAAAATTCCACCAGGGGAGATTTAGGTTAGATATCAGGAAGAATTTCCTTACTGAAAGAGTTGTCAAGCATTGGAATAGATTGCCCAGGGAGGTGGTGGTGTCATCATCCCTGTTGGTATTTAAAAGGTATGTAGATGAAGTCCTTAAGAACATGATCTAGAGGTGGACTAGGCAGGGTTAGGCTGTGATTTGGCTCAATCTTAAGTCTTTTCCAACCTTGGTGATTCTGTGATGCTTGGTAGAAGGAAGATGCAGCATAACCTGCACTCCGGGAGGCTCTCTAGAGCCTCCTCACAGGCAGCTACTGACCCCTGTGTGGTGGGCCAGGGTCCTACTGAGAAAACAGTGTTGAATTTGAACTAATTTGGTGTGTATGTGGAATGATAAAGGACTTTGCTATTACTAAAATGTGCTGCAACATATAGTGTGTATGTATATCCAGCAAGTAAGAGGCTATTTAAACTGGCAGTAAGTGGGTAGAAAAGGTGCTGTACTATCTTCCTCTCTAATTTTTGAGACTCATCAGGTTTTGCTCTCCTCTGCCTCGATTGCGGATTGGTGAAGCAGCAGTTGTCTTTGGTACACTATAAGAAATTCCTATTTCATTTTCAACAGCGTGGTCAATGTGTCCTTAAAGTTTCTTCCATTTGTGTAGTCTGTGCTGTCTGCACCTTCTGTTCTGGTTTGTTTCACTTCTCCTATACCTGCTTTCTTGACTATTTGTAACCTGCAAACCCTAGTCAATTCTGTAGCTTTTTATATTATAGGCAGTGGATTTGAATTAGGTACCTAGCTCACATAAACTTTATTCTAGTGATGAAACGTTCTTAAATCCTTGACTTTTATGTCACTACTAATCAGCACTTGGCGTTGTTAGATTTCTAGTTTTCAAATGTGAGGATCAAAACAGATGTTCAGGCTTGTTGAGGGCTATTTGAATAGCTTCAGGCTATTCTTTGAGACTGTACTGGGATGGAGCCAATGGGCAAAACAAAACATTTTGTTAGCAAAATGAGAAGCTTTTAATTTTCCTCTAAAAGGTTAGGAATTTAGTACAACCTGTTCACATCATCATGAATCACCAGTGCAATATCTAAGATATGTTTATTGTTGTTACTACTGCAGGATCTCTACAGCTACTGAACAAACAAGCCTAGGCTTTTTTTTTACTGAATAGAGACAGTGAAATGGAAAGTTTGGAAAAGCCATTGATAATACTGTCAGTGAGTGACTATTCCAATTGTGAATCCCAGACACAGTATTTCAGGGTGCTAGTGTAGGTGTCTCAAATTCTACATGTAGAAGTGTGTCTCAGGAGTGCTTATTCACTGTCTGCTTTTGCAACAGGACTGAAAATCAAGTTTCCAAACTCACAGATGAGAACTCTGACAACTAAGCTGTAGACATGCTTTCTCTGTTCCTTCTCTTGCTGATCAAGCTTTGCAGAGTGGATTCCATTAGAAGGGATTCCAGCACAAGGTGAACAGGGAGTTTCCTCCCTTTCAGCATAACTTGTGGCATAGTGGTTACAGGAAAAAATTAGTTCAACGTGATACTTAGTACCTCCTGAGGGAGAGTTGGAAGAGAAACTAGGTAGGGCTCTATTATTTGTCCTAAATGAAAAAAGGGATAAATGACTTCCTATACTAATTGCAAATGTCTGGTGTTTGGATCTTATCAAGAATCCTGGTTGGAAATAGGAGCCTTCATGTATCCTAATACAATGCTTAAGTAGTGGTTATTGTGGTTGTAAATTACACCTTCTGCCCCAGAGCTAGCTTGTTCCAGCCAGTTCGGAGCACACAGGGGCTTACATCTCTGTCCCCCTCATTATATGAATGTGTACTTTATCTTTAGGATCTAGAATTTTAATACTTTGAGGAAAACTAGACTCCTGCCATTAGGATAGGGTGTGTTGCCCTGAAAATTTAAAGACTGACATATATGTTATGAAATCACAGTTACTTATTGGAAATGGTTCTCTTATGGAAGGCTGAGAGAGGCTAGCATGTCAATTCTTCATTCATGCTCCTTTCAGAAAAGCAGGAGGAGCAAAGCCATAACTAAAAAAAGATCCCAACATGCAAGTTTGTCAGATATGTGATTGCAGGTGAAAGATGGTTGTTAGCACATCCTAAACCCTTGGCAGACACTGGGTCACAAGGCCCTGTTTGGAACCATGTTTTGGAATGTTGGAATCTGTTAAGATCTGAAGTCCTTCTCTCACTGTTTCTTATGCTGGCAAACCAGAAAAATATGACTTTAGAAGTGGTTTTTTTGTCTTGCAGTTAATTTCCTGATGTCTTGGAATATGAGCAACACTAATCTGGACCTAGAACCTGTACAACATATTCTGAGGCAATATGCAAGTTACACATTACTAAGTAGTTTGCCTAAGTAAGTAACTAAGTCTCTGTACATGTGTCTAAGTGAATCTCAAGGGGATCTGAATTGGTATGATGTGCACAGCAAGGAGTCTGGAAGAAGAGGTAAGCTACCCCAAATTAGACTTCCTTCAGGCTTAATTGGCATTCTTCAATTTACTTAGATTCCCCTCAGTTGTTGGCCCAGCATCTTCTCATAAGTCAATTTCTATTTCACACTCTAGAAACAAAACACAGTAGAAGCACAGGACTTTGAATCTAATCAGACTTATTATCTGGTTTGATCATTATTCTGTAGCAATTTGATTGCTATTTATGATCTGTAATAGAGGTCATTATTTTATTACATGCTTTCTGGGTTTGATTAAGTCACTTAAATAAAGGCTTTCTTTCAGTTTAACTTAGAATAATATATTTCTGATTTCTTGTAAATTTGAATTTCCACAAATCTGCATGTAATGTACTACAAAAGCTTTTTTTGTTAGAAAATACGGGTACAAGTAGATTAATAAAGTATAGAACTTTGTGCAATCTAAAAAAGCTATTTTTATAGAAAAAGTATTTTTGGTTTTAATTTTTAAGCATATAATCTCCAATGCTGTGATCCCATTATTGCTCTGACAGGCTTTAAGGGTGAAAGACATAGTTCCTTACTGGATATGTAGCCCTTAACAGGAACAGGAAAGCAATATTACTCAACAAAATTGACTGTTTTAAAAATAAATTTAACATTGTTAACATTACCTTGTTAAAAGTTATTTCAGTGAGTGAGATGTGTAGTTGTTCAGCTGCATTGCAGATTTATGAATAGATTTTTTTCACAAGTGTGGTTCCCTTGGATGTTTTTTCCTCAGGTTTTCTTAAGGGCCTGTAATGGACTCTAGCAATAATTTAATGCTTCTGGGGAAAACTGAGCTTAGGTTAGTATTACCCAGTCTTGAATGACCCTGTAAAAATGCCTAGTAGAGATACTTGCTGCTCATCTTGTTAAATTGAGGATTCTGAAGGGAAAGGACAGGGAGTAGGGGGCAGCTCCTCCAAGGAGGCAAGAGGTGTGCACGTCTCAAAGAGATCACATAAAGCTTAAACACCATATACGGAGCAGTGCTGAAACTAAACCCAAGCAAGAGAATTAGGATCTTGATTAGGAGAGTAAAGTTCTGAACAGAACGACTCTGGACCTGAGAAAGGATAACAGTGATTAGTGATACATGTAGTGCCAGGATAGCTTGGTCTCTTCATGCTCTGCTGTCAAGACCAGTGACAAGTCTCAGCCCAGAAGTCTATCCTACATTTGTGCTGTGACTGCTCAAAAGCAGTTTAGCAAGAGAAGTATACAAATGACTGGACTCTTGGTCAAACTATTTCTTGCCCAACTCTAGAAGACACTCAGATCCCTTCCAGCCCTTATATAGTCTGGAACTCCAAAGCACAGCGTACAGAAATGCTTTCTTACCCACCCCCTGAACTTGTCCCAGCACGTAAAAGAAAAGCTCCTTTGCCCGTTGAGTTAGCACTGACTTTTATACATTAGTACAGAACTTCTCCTCTGTATTTATTTACATCAAAATTTTGCACCACTGATATAATTTTTATTCTCTGATAAAATAATTGTTATTGATGCCCATTACATGCTGTTATGGTTTTACCCCTGCCAGCAGCTGAGCAACACAGGGCAGCTTGTTCAGTCCCCTGACAGTGGGATGTGGGAGCGAATCAGAAGAGTGAAGTGAGAAAACTCATGAGTTGAGATAAAGACACTTTATTAGGCAAAGCAAAAGCTGCATATGCAAATAAAGGAAAACAAGGAATTCCTTCACCACTTCCCATGGGCAGGCCAGTGTTCAGCCATCTCCAGGACAGCAGGGCTCCATCACATGTAACAATGGGGAAGACTTTGAACACTGCTGCCCCACCATCCTTCCTCTTCCCCAAGGCCCCTTATAAACTGAGCACGTCATATGGTATGGGATATCCCTTTAGCCTGTTGGGGTCAGCTGTCCTGTCTGTGCCCCTTCTCCTCCCCAGCTTCTTGTGTGCCCGCAGCCTGCTTGCTGGTAGGGCAGTTAAAGTAGAAAAGTCCTTGACTCTGTGTAAGCACAGCTCAAAACCAACCACCAACTTCTCCATATTATCAGTGATGGTTTTGGCAGAATTCCAAAACACAGCACCCTACTAGCTACTATGAAGAGAATTAACTCTATCCTACCAAAACCAGGGCATGGTTTTGTGCAGGCCAAGCACAGCTGCACTGCTGATAATCTATTATGTTCATCTACACAGCGGGCAAAAGTTTCATGAGAATGAGCACGGTTGGGTAAATACAAATCACATCTAGAAGCAGACAAAAAAATCCATAACATCCTGCAGACCCTTTGAGAGTGGTTGGCTGGTTTGGCTTTAGCAAGCTAAAGAGCACCATGCAACTTGAGAAAGAACTGTGAAATATATGGAACACATTCACCACTGACCTTGTCCCAGTCCTCTTGTGTGGCAACTCAGGGCTGTGTTCAAGGTACTTCAGCAACATCCTGAACTTGGCTTTCAGGCAGGGCTCAGTCACACTCCACCCATTGTTCAGACACCTTTCAGCTTCCCACTCAACAGCAAAAAGACTGATTTCTTAGAGGCTGCAGCCTGTGTGTGACTTTGTGAGCAATAGCCACAGCATGAAAGCTCACCAAATGTGACCAGAAGGGGTGAGAAACAGGATAAGGGGAACAATTATGCTGCTTTTCTTGTACTGAAAGCAGTTTGGGCAAGCTCTGGTTCTGCCTGGTCTATTCTCATGAACCTTTTTTATGCAGTGTGAAAATATGGATTGCTTTCTAAAAAATATGCTGCTTTGTCATGAACCTTAGGAGTAGAGAGAGAGGTAGGAGGAGACCAGGCACAAGAGATTGTTTTCTATCTGCCACCCAAGCACTGTAGGATAACACTCTTGTATTTAACTTGAAAGGTCCTGGAGCTTAGCTGTGGTACTGTGTGGAATCTCATCATCAGTAGTAAATGTGCTTTCTCTGAATTGTTTCCCAATGTACTGGTAACAATACAAGCTCACCACTTCTCTGGATGACTGCTGTTGATGTCTGGCTGAAGACTTGCTGGGAAAGGTAGATGTAATGATAGGAATTCAGCTATATTACTGTGAAGTGCAAGTAGATACTGTGTGGTTTGTTAGGGAGACCAAAGCAGGAGATGGCTGTATTTTTGGCTTCTAGGTTCACAGTCATGTCATCTCACTCTAGAAAAACCCTCATTTGGGGAATCTTGTGATTCTGCTGTTTGTTTTCATTTTTTTCTGACTGAAAGTGATTGAGCTTGAAAATGGTTGGGTACCCTTTTCCCAGCATTCCTGTGACTGAAGATCGATCCATCATTTTGGTCCAACTGTCATAGTTGTCTTTCTATTTTATACTTAAAGGGACCTTAGCAAGGCTCCTTTATATTAGGATCGTGTTCTAAGATGAGGATGCATAACTCGAGTATTAATTGCGACAATAAGCTTATTCGACAGAAAATGCCTTATTTTTCTATGGAAGCTGCCTCACATCTGTCTTTTCAGTGTAACATGTTTCTCTCTACATGGATTCTGGTCTAAAATATTGCTATTGGTATTAGTTATTCAGCAAAAGAGGTGGCTGAACCAAAGAGACTTTTTTGTCTGGACCAGAAAACAGCATGCAGGTCGAAATTTTATTTTTAGATTTAACTTCTCCCTCTTGGAACAAATCCACTGAAGTCAAAGTCTCACTTTTTATAGCCTTAGTAACTGTTTCTGGATTTTCAAAGTCAATTCAGCTCTAAGCTGAAGTAATTATGGCACATGCTATAAACCACAAGTGCTGTAAACTCAGCATGGACTGCTGTATCACCATCTTGAAAGTATATCAATCTCCTTATACTTTAATTTGTTATACACACTGTTTCTTTGGTTGCTTTTTCTTAACCTCCCATTCCTTAATTAAAAGAAATGAGAATTGGGCCTCTCAGGCCACTTTGGAACAGTGAAGCTGAGAATTAAAATGGATTTAGAATAAAAATGGATAAATTGTACCTTTTTTCCCCCACATTGCCCCTTCTGCTGGAAAGTGGTACACTGCTAACTTAGGGCTATTATTAAATGAGACTGCTGCTATCCGTAAGGAACCATTGGCTGCACTGATTATTGTAGCTGTGCTGACTAAATTCAACTTATTTCTGAGTGCTTAAAACCCATATGATAAGGATAGGTTTTTTTCATACAAGGTATTTCTAAGAAGTAGGCAAGGAAACTCTGGATGTTTTCTCTTTAAGGGTTGGGAGATAATGAAAGAACAAACCATTTGCAGTGTCTCACACCTGAATATTTGCTTGATGTTTGTCAGATTTGCAGAGAAACTTCTTTTTTCCTAATTTTTGCAAACGTGCTCTCATCCCAGTTTTTCCTGGTTCTGAATGTGAATGCCTGACTGCCACAGGACAGCCCAGACGTTGCAGTGTTTTTTCCAGCTCAACCAGTAACTGAAAGTCTCATGAGACAACTTGCAGATTTCCAGCTCAAACTTGTGGAATCAAGATGGTTACACAATTTATATAAGGTGGTGGTATATATGTGTGATGGTTGGCTATAATAATAGCCATAATTTTCAAAGTTGCTCAGCAAATACAGCATTTAGGCCTTCTGACCCTTGCAGAATGGTGATGAGATAGTTGGTCCAAAGTAACTTGCAGAAGGGGGAAAATTTTTTTATTACCTTTTTACAGTGTTCAAACAATTCTTTAGTTTAGAATAATTATTATAATAATTATTACATCTTTATTTAGCATTTCTAGGTGGTAGCCATTCAAGGGTTCCAAACAGGAGCAAGAGTTTAGCTTCAGGGAATACTCAAGTATCCACACTGGAGAGTTTGAGTACCTCTAACATATGTGTGTATATATATGTAATATAAATATGTTATATATATATATATTGCTGAGTCACATATATAATATATATTATATAAAGGATATAATAATATAATATATATAATATATATAGTCACATATAGTTACATATATATTATATATAGTATATGTATTTAAATATATATAAAATATATATATTGTTGAGTCACATATATTATATATTATATAAAGAATATAATAATATAATATATAAAATATAGTCACATATAGTTACATATATATTATATATATACTATATATAATATATGTGACTCAATTATATATACTATATATATGTGACTCAGCAAGAAAAAGATATATTTTTATATATATATTTTATATGTATACATTTTAGAGTTACTCAAATGCTCCGATGTGGATATGTATTATATATATTATATATAATATATATATTTTTATATATACATATTATATGTATGTGTGACTCAGCAATAAAAACCTGACCCTCCCCTTCATAAGGATTGACAGAATTCTGGTTCCACTAGTGTAAAAACTGACTGACAAAAAAAAAGGAGACCTTGATGGTTGCTATCCAAAAGTTCCTCTGCTGTTAAGCATCAATACTTTATTATATGTCCTTTTATTTTCTAATTTTGGCTATTCTGGACATGAGGAACAGCTTTGTAAAGCTCAAGAGCTTCAAAGAAAGAGGCTGTCAACACTAAAGATCTCCACACTGAAATACCTTTGATGACAGGAGGGAAAAAATTATATTATTGCCTGGGCCACTGTCCATAAGGAGATAGGTGCAACCAGCATGTTGCACTTTGATCTTGAATGAAAGGTCAATTAAAAAACTCTCACTGACTGTGGATAGCACACCCCAGGAGCAACAACATGTATTTCAGTCTTAAAATACTGAAAGGTGGAACAAACTTCAGCACTGCCACATATGACAGGGTGCTTCAGGAAACTTAAAAAGATATGACTCTTAGAAACGTCAAAGAAAACAATCAGTGAGCTTCCACAGGACATGTTTTTTTAAAGAAAAATCATATACCATTGTTTTCTACAATACTTGCTGACCACAAAACAATGTGATTAGTTCTTATCAATAGATGCTTGCCATGCTAAAATGTAGCAGTGTGAGAGGCATTTCTGAGGCTGATTACCCCACCACAGAACTAGCATCTTTTAAAAAGAGGCAAAGTGCACTTTGTGAGGAAATGAGAGAGGGCCCAAAATGCCTTTTAATTTATTTTTATAATAAATACCATTAAGCAGAATTTTGAAGCCATATATTTTTATTTTGTATGTAATGCTTACAATGTAAAAAGGAGGCATTTCATGAAAAAGTTGAAATAAGCAGTTGCTAACAATGAAGTCAGTATTTTATTGAAACCTGATAAACTTTCCCAGATAATTTGGGATTTTTTCACAGCAGTTTTCAAGGGTGGTTTGGCAGAAATGAAAAACTGTATCTGTTGCAACTTCATTTGGACATGGAAAACCTGTTTCAAACCATTCATGGCTCCACCTCTTGCAAACTATTTATTATGTACTATAAATTGCATATAACATGTAACATAAAAATTAAATAGAATTGTTCTGGAGCCATAGATACAGGTTGAGAGTTAATTAAATGAATGTGTGGGGAAAATCTGTGAGATACAGGACTAGGGGTTCCCTGCTGTACCTATTTAATGAAGTCTCATCCATCTGATGGCTCCTGGACCCACTCTTCAACACTTCCACAAAAATGTCACTTTCTTTATGGGGGAAGAGTGTGGAATGTGCCTTACCCACATCAAGTGCACCATTTTACAATTCCAATCCAATTAATTAAGCCTCTATTCTTCATGCATGAGTGGCCATCTCTCAGTTACACACCCAAGGCAAAGCTCCAAGGGGGCCAGCCATCCAGCCAAAAAAAGAAGGTGCATTCCCAGCGCTCATTTACTTAAATACATACTTTTGGTAGAAACAAAATGTTTAAAATTACTTCCAATCAAAGTGTGCGCATTTCTTCAGGGCCACAGCATCAATAACTTACATCTCAGGAAATGAGCTTCTATTATTTTTATTTTTAATGCAAAGTCATAATTAAAGCAGGGAGGAGAGGACAGCCTCCTCTGTGAATGAGAAAATTAGACTCAGTGTAGTGAGATGGGAGGGTAGAAGGAGACTTCTGATGCATGATTAAATGAGGAGGCAGTATGGTGAGGGCAGATGAGACACAGCACAGTGGGAGTATGGAAAGCATGGTGAAAGAAATAAACAGAAGACAAGATGTTAAAAGTACCGTAACCTGACTGCACTCCTGAAGAGTTAAAAATGAACTGATCATCTGTCAGGAAACCACACAAGAGGGAGGAGGACTGGTTCGAATCCCACCTCCCTGGGTAGGAATGTTGCTCTTATCTGATTAAGGGAGAAGAGTAGCTATTTTTTCTTCTCAGAGCACAGCATAACACTGTTATTTTAAGCATGTGGTTTCTAAGTATGTTTCTTATAGATCTCCTGTCATTTCAGTGTTGGAAACATCCCTGCTTTTTTTTCTGTTATTTCTCGTCGTTTATGCACTTCTTGGTTATTTTGCTTATACTGTTCAAAACATCAATCACATTCACTGTGTCATCTGAACACCTGAGATCCAGGTCAGGTAAGCACATGTTCCGGTTCTCTCTTGTACTGCAACCTTACCCCAGAATAAAAGTGCAAGTTACAAATAGCAACACACATAGAAAGCTTTTCCTGCTGCCTCAGTACAACCTGTGTGTCAATATGATGTCATGGGCAGGGATGACCTCTTCCAAAATTAGCTGTGGAAGTAGCAAGTGTCGCATTTCCCTCTTGGTAGTGCCCACCAAATGGTACTACTCTCTATGGAGGAATCCTGTTAGTGCTGCCCAAAGGCAGTGGCTGTCATTGTGAATAGTCAATCATTTTAGTAAAAAAACCCAACATTGTAGCTATTCTTGGCTTGTCAGAGCAATTTGGGCTGGGGTTGGAACCGGCAGGCCTAGCTGGTGGTACAGCATTGGGTCTCCCCTCCTTTTCCAGGGATAGTTTCTGGGCCAGTATGTAAAAAATACCAGTGCAAGTATGTCATTGACAGGTGCTATTTGGCCAGCAGATTGTTTCACCTGTTGCAATTATACCTTGGAACTTTTTTTACACTTTTCTGCAGAGGTGAGATTTCCCAAATGAAATTATATTTTCCAGCTGGATTGCAAACTTGAGGCATTTTGCCCATTTACATATCCCTTCAATCTGTCATCATTGATGCTAGAAGGGAAAAATATGAAATGGAAAGGGGAAGCTGACAAGTCCTAAAATTACAAAGTTATTGATTAAGCCATTTGACTTGTTCTTTTATTCCAGTATTGTACTACAGGAAACAAATGTTTAATTTATTTTGGATAAAGGGATTCAATTTGTGATAATGCCATGAAAATACAATATCCTTACAAACTCAGATTTCTCATAGGAAAATGTTAATGAGTCTTTTCTATTACACTAAAAATACTGTGTAACAGAGTTGGTTGAAAATTACTCAGTGTTTCTGAACATTTGTCAGACTTGTTGCTTGGTTCAAGAAAATTTGTATCCCATTGTACTCACTATTTGCCAACATTTGCCTGAACAGTTTTTGTTTAGGTAGAGATTGGTTTATTCCCTAAGATGTATCAGTTCATTTGAAAACAGGGAACAGACACAGTACCAGGTGATTAAATGACCAAGTGCAATCATCATTGCTAATAATAAATGTTTTACTCTGTAAGCAGCCTATAAGATCAAAATTGTTCATTAAAAATGCAAACATACTTGATATTATGCAAAGTCTAGTATAGGTATTATTCATCTGCAGAAAAAGGATCAATGCCTGATTGTCAAATGCAGTTATTAAGCACATTGCCAGAATTCAGACCTGGTTCACAAGTAGTTGTTAAAGAAAAAAAAAATTGAAATGTTATCACAATTCCTGCCCTGCAGTTGGTGAAGCAGTGTGTATTGTTTGATAGCATAAAATATTTTTCTTAAAATACAAGGAAATATAAAGAACTAAGTTATCTTTGTTTTGATTCATTGGCAACATTATAGTCCTAATCAGAGTACTCAATCAGAACTGGGTCATCTTTGCACATAGTGCTAGTAAAAGCTATTCATTGCTACAAAGTATATAACCTAAAGTTATTTCAACAAAATAAATGCCCTTGAAATTGTGAGAACATAATTCATCAGCTCTTCCCTAAATTATATAGTACAGTTCACTAGCGAGCACTGTGTTCTCTCTGAATATTAAAATTTGACATATTACAATTTTATAATTAGGGCTTTATTTGGGCTGGAGAAATTTCTGGGGTTTTTTTACATTCTCATCACATTCTTAAAAATTTTTTACTTTACTTTTAAAAGAAAGTTATTAATACTGAGGGGAAAAAAACCTCTAAAATCGGTTATGAATGTTGCCAATGCATGATCATAGAATCATAGAATTGTAGGGGTTGGAAGGGACCTCGAGAGATCATCGGGTCCAACCCCCTGCCAAAGCAGCTCCCTAGGACATTTCACTGAGATAGGCATCCAGACGGGTCTTGAATATCTCCAGAGAAGGAGACTCCACCACCTCCCTGGGCAGCCTATTCCAGTGCTCTGTCACCCTCACTGTGAAAAAGTTTCTCCGCATGTTGGTGCGGAACTTCCTATGCTCCAACTTGCAGCCATTGCCCCTTGTCCTGTCTCCACAGACCACTGAAAAGGGGCTGGCTGATTCCCCCTGCATCCCTTGCTTAAGATAATTGTAAACATTAATTAGGTCCCCCCTTAGTCTTCTCTTCTCAAGGCTGAACAGTCCCAATCTTCTCAGCCTTTCCTCATAGGGGAGATGCTCCAGGCCCTTTATCATCTTCGTAGCCCTTCTCTGGACTCTCTCCAGGAGATCCCTGTCCTTTTTATACCAGGGAGCCCAGAACTGGACACAATACTCCAGGTGAGGCCTGACCAGGGCAGAGTAGAGCGGGAGGATCACCTCCCTTGACCTGCTGGCTACGCTCCTCCGGATGCACCCCAGGATCCCATTGGCTCTCTTAGCCACCGAGGCACACTGCTGGATGTTATACCTGAGTCTGTAAAGAGCCTGAAACAATAATGTTGAAAGGTAGGATTTGCAAAATTTATTGTAACATATAAAATTAGTTCTGATACCCCATCATAATAATATGAAAAATTTAAATGATGGCTTTTGTAACTGTTATGCCTAAAACTGATAAGAAAATAAGTAAAGTATCAGTGGTCTCACACAAGGTGGTTTTAATAATAAACCAGCTGATTTTACTAGGCAGTTGGCTCACCCTAGGCTGTAGGATTTAGCCATGGAGCTCCTCTCCACATACACCAGGTATGCTGCTTCACTCTCTCTGGCCCACATTAAGACTTCCCTGGTGAAGGACATCCAGTGTTCATCGAACTAAGAGCCATGGGCTGTCACAGAATTGAAGGTAGGCAAGGCCTGTAGAAAGCAATCAATCCATACACGTGATCTTATGCTGCTCTCAAGCACCCTGTCAGCCTCTTCTGGGAAAGAGCACCACTGAATCACGTATGGCACAGCTCTACCCATCTCACAGTTCATGACTGACTTTGGTCATTGCTCTCAGTCCAAATTTGTTATAGCCACTCTTGTGTTGGTTTTGCAACAAGGAGGCACGAAACCCATTTCTCTCCCACTCTGCTCTAGAAAGTGAAAGAAAAAAAATTATGTATTGTGGTAACTTCATTCTTAAGAGCAACAGATCTGGACAAACCCAGCTGTAGGACTGAATGAAAATTCTGGATTGAAGTAGTGATTTTGGGTGAAGTTGCAACTAGGGATCAATATAAACTTTACGATAGTTGCCCTTGCACTCAAGTGAAATTCTAAATATAAACCACCTTGAACCCTGGAGTAGTTCAACTTTGTTTTTCTATTTCTTTCCAGTGAACCCAACACCAGTTTTAAGTTTCTCATGACTTTTAGGTTTTGTTATAAACATTTTCACTATCTCCTCATGCATTATTTCATTTACTGTGAACTCAGTAATTAGTTGCTGGGGTTTTTAGTAATTGTATGGGGATTTCTTATAAATCTTTTTAGCTGTGTTTGTTTTTAGAGCCTGTAAATCTCACTGTATTTTATAAGACAACAGATTACTCAGACTAAGTTATTTAGTAATACGTTCAACTGTGTTGGTGTTTTGTTTTACTTCTCAAAGAACTTTCATAGAGGCTGGAGGTATTTAGTAATATTAATAAAGAAGTATAGTATTCATCAGATTAAACCAGTAGTTTCTTTTACCTACAATAATCCAAAATATATTCTTATTCCTTTCCTTCTTTCTCACCGGTAACCTCCTAATATTGTCAGGATTGATGTTATCACTTATCAGCTCCAGAAGGACATATTCCTGGGAAACTAATTAGTTGGAGAGGAAGCCCTATCTATTTTAGTGATTTTTTTAAAAAATAAATAAATAGTACTTTTCATGAAACAGTGGTTCCTAATAAAGTATATTTTTTAATGCTAGTAGTTTTCTCATTATTGAATCATCCTCTATTCACTTGCCCTCCCCCTGTAGCAAAGTAAGAAAACCAGATTACTGTAAATTTTGGCAAAGAAAGGTATTTGCATCATTTTCTTAGAAGTCACATGCTTTGGATTTCCTCTTGTTTATGATATATTGAAATGGCTTCCAGATGTTTTTAATTATAAAAAGTTTTCAGGAAAGCAAAGTAATCCGTAAAAAATTTCCTCTACATTTTTTAAAATAGCCAATAAATTAGTGTACTGTAGCTTATCAAACTGCCACATAATTCTGCATTTGACCCCAGTGCAGCAAGGTCTGGCATTTCCTTAGACAGCTAGTTTGGTCAGAGGCAAAGCAGCTTCCCCAGGCATCCTTTCAGTTCCTCTTCCAAGGGAGCACGTTCCTTTCTTGGGGCCAAGCCAGCAGTGGGACTGCTCATTGGTGTGAGCAGCTCCAACTTCCGACACAAACGTAACTGCTGCACTGGCAGCTTGGTGACGTGGGGTGTGCCAAAGTTTGGAGTCAGGACAGAGAGAAAGAGAAAATAGTTTAGCTGCTGGTATGTGATGCTCATGCTGTGCTGCATGAGGAGATTTTCCTTTATAAAATTTGGGCAGGTGCCCAGAGTGCTGTGGTAAAATCTAGAAAACACAATAAAAATAAGATGATGAGTTCAATTTTCAGGGACATATATATGGGTGGGGGAATAGCTTTAATCATAACAGACATTTTCAATTGGTCAAAGATTATATGAGGGACAGTGGTTATGAATCCTTAAAAATTTTCCCTGACCCTACCCCATGTATACATTCAACTGTTTGTTCATCCTAATGACGCACCTCAGGGGAGGTGCTTAGTCTAAGCCTCTATTTGTATCAGGAGTTAAGGTAGGCAGGGTAATAAGAAATAGAAACCAACTTTCCTAGTTCAGTGATTTTTCAAGCTGTGTGTGTATGCATGTGTGTGGTGTATTTTTTCCCCAGAAATTTGTAACTAGAAGAGAGTCAAGATCTGAAAGAAAAGGTATAGCTTAGCAAGTATCTTGGTGAAAGAGTTATTAGGCATTGAATGAGATTTGCTCTTGGCTCCTAGGTTTACTGGCCTGCATGGATCTTTAGATTTGTCCTCCATTAAGATCTCTCTCTGGGAAACAGGGACTTCAGCCTGAAAGGCAGGAGTAAAAAGAAGTAAGCATGTGCACTTGATACTACCCAGCTATGGGGATTTTTTTGCACCCTGAGGTAAATTTGAGGCATTAGGTTAAACTATGTTGTTAGAACTGTAAAAGTGGGAAAGCATACAGGATCCTAATGGACTAGACCCTCCTACTTGTCAGAATCAGTTCTCTTCCATGGATGGAAAGGAAAGGAATCACACAGAAAAAAAGCTTTATATGATATTTTTCCAGACTATCTAAACACAGCAGGACTTGTAATAAAAGAAAATTACTATTAGTGTAGCTATGCCACCTTCTCAAGTGGTATAAATGTTGTCTGAATGGTGAAAGTGAGCTCTATTGGCTTGCACCACTTGAGACTCTTGCCTTTTCTCACTAATTTGCCTTGAGTACTATTTCATCAGCTAGATTTGCAAAGAACAGTTAACAGCTATGCAAAACTCCAAGCCTTTTTTGCATTAAGAGGGTAAAAGAAAGGATTTCACCTGCTATTGAGTCTACTTGTATTTATTGCAAAAGCAGTACAGCACAGAGTTTGGACCCAATTTTAGCAGAGAGTAGACAGAACGCTAGCAGATGTAAGACAAATGTCCCTTTTAAGCCTCTTAAAAATGGTAGCATGGTAGTCTTGCCATCAAAATAGAAATTCATAATCAGTGATAAACAAGCTGAATTTTTTTAAAGACTCACAGAAGTAAATTACATGATTTACTGCTGATATGCATAAGGATGGTGGCCGTACATGAGTACTCCAGGAAGGAGGAAACTGCTGACCTCATTATAGCAATCAGCATGGCTGAGAACTTTAACCAAATTTTGAAGGGGACATAAAATTCTAATGCTGCTATCCCCCCAAACCTTCCACCCAAAAATTCTCTGATGCTTTGAAATGCCACAATCCATTGGTCCCTATTCTTAGAGTACTTTAAGAACTATAGATTCAGTTATTTCTGGACAGGACTTGTGTAGCACCACTGATGCTGGCTGGCCATGCATTCCTCTGCTGTCTGTGCTCCATCAGTGCTGTTGTCTGTATTCTGGCCAAGCTGCCACTGAGACCAGAGGAAGTTGGAGTTTGATATAGGCTGAGATGAAGGGTATTGCTTACCCAAGAACATCTCATCTGCTGCAGTGGGTTTCTGTGGGGTGTTTGTCTTTACCTTCTTTTTTAATGTTAAGGTGAGAAAACCTTTTACCCTTCTGATGCAGTGGTAATAAGGACCTTTATAGACAGTGGTGAAGTGAGTTGATTCACCTCTTTGGAAAACAGTGTATTATTAAATGTTTGACTGCAGTTGTTTATTCTTTGCTGAACACTAGTAGTACCTGTAGTGCTTGCTACAGAGACAGATGACTTATTGGGGCATCAATATAAAGCTGAATCTCTTCACTCCATATTTTTCATGTGGAGAGTGAGGGGATTACAAGTGCAAAGGAGAATTTTCATGGGAGACAAGCAACCTCAGTGGTCTAAGTCCGATCATCACTCTTGCTGTTACCAACACTGAGGAGAATGGAGCTAGGAAGAAACAACCAAAGCAGAGGATACACACATTTCAATCAATGTTACAAAAATTCTGTAACAACCAACCTTCTGTTGAATTAATGTGCTGTTACTTAAACTTCAGTAGCACCAAGTTCTTGTATATTTTGAACCAGCAGAGAGTAGCAATACCGATTTTAAAAGATCATGAGATTTTGCGTAGATTCCTTTTCATTCCACTACTCTTCTCTTGCCTTAGAGTCGAGCTTGATCCTGCTCCCAAAGGGCTGCCCTGAACCTGTGGGTTGTCGCTGACTGGAAGCAGTGGCAGAGCTGCCCTGCTTAGGGGGTAACGGTGGGCATTGTTCTGTCAGTCCTTTTTGAGTCTGTGAAGTGTCAGCAGCACTTTTCTCAAGCAGCAGGTGTCCTTTAGGCAGAATTTCACAGACAGAGACAGGCAGTTGTGCTGCGTCTACAAGTGTACAAACTCATCCTGTCACTGGCTGCCATGCTGGTGGCCTGAGGCCTCAGTCCCAAGCAGAGGAAACTGGTGTTTCACAGCAAAACTTGAGGAACATATGAGAGAAAAAGTGAGCTACAGGTAACAAAGAAGGTACACTTTTCTCTGGGAAAAAAGATTTAACGTGCTTCCTGATGGTTTTTTTAAACTAAAACTGTACAAGCCATAACGTAAATGTTAGGGAAGGAGATGGCAGGATGATTACACAGCTCTCAAAATGGCGGTGGTTACTGACCGTAAGCACTTGCCAGGGACTTACTGAGAGCGCAGTGAGGGGAGCAGAAGTGGTGCTGGTGTCCTGGGTTCTGGAGGTATTACACTGGATCTAAACCACCTGAGAACTGGCTCTTATTTTCACATTTCATTTACTCTTCACAGTTGCAAAACACTTGAGAGAGAAAGAGAAATGGGCCTAAGATCTTTGGGCAGCTGTGTTTGTGGGAGTACAGTTAGGTGTCTGCTCCTCCACCTACCTGTGGGAATAGGGCTGGGGAGGAACTTGTGGGATATTTGCTGGCTGGCTCATCCATCAGGGAATATTTGTTTGTTCATTATTTTATGAAGATTGTAGAGGATAGAGAGTGCAGTTCCTCACTGATCAGTCGTTGTTCAGAGTTTACAAACCATGACTTGATGGGAAGTGCAACACTATAGTTTGCCTCCTGCTCTTGGAGCTAGTAGGTTACTTGAAAAAACAAGCCACAACACCATGCCTTTGTAGAGACTGTTATTTCTTTTTTTTTTTTCTAAAAACTTTAAAAGCATATAAACAGGACATTGATATCCCTATTGCACAGCGCTAGAAAAGCAATTGTTTTAAGGAGACTATCTGCACAAAGTTAGAAAAGAGAATGCTAGCATTGCTTTCCGTACATGAAATTTCTGTTAAATAAAAGGGAAGGAAAGAAATATAAAGAGCTGGAAGCAGTCATATCACTAAATTTCTGTTAAATAAAAGTGTACGGAAAGCCAGGGAAAATGTGGGCTCACTGCTGATGGGACTGCTGAAGAATATGGGGGCAGACTCTTCTCAGAAGTACCCAGTCAAAGGACAAATGGCAATAGGTATGATCTGAAATACTGAAAATTCCACTTAAATGTAAGAAAAAGAATTTTCATTTGTAAGGGTGATTGAACACTGAAACAGATTGTCCACAAAGGTTATGGAGTCTCTATCCTTGGAGGTATTCAAAATTGGACTGAACATGGACCTGAGTGACCAGTTCTTGCTGACCTTGCTTTGAGCAGGGGTTTCCACTGGGCTGTCCCCAGAGGTGCATTCCAGCCTCAAGTATTCTATGATTGTCTGGAATTCCATAATTTGCAATTTAAAGCAATACCTACCAATCTGGACTAAATTAATCTCTCTATAAATCAATTGAATATTTGTTATCAGAACTCTGTCAATTTAATCCAAACCTAAATGTTCTATAAAAGCTGTTATTGAATTGGAGGCCAGCAGACATGTGTGCAGCTTTTGAGTCCACTGAAATGTACCTGTTTTTTTAACAAATAGTCTTTTCTGAAAGCAAAACTGGCCGGAAGCAAAAGTGAAATTTGCTTTATTGCTTTTTGTTGTTCCAACTGCAAGAAACAGCAAAAGTAAATGGAGGTCATAGGTAGTGCTATGTAAGCTGAATTAAAAATATGAATTTGTTTATGATAGCAATGCTGATTTTAGTAATATAGTGAAGAAATTAAAATGTTTGCTGATACCCTTATTACATTGACAGAGCCCTTTTAATCTTTTGTTTGAGCTTTCTGTAGCTTCTCCTCTTCTCATCAAATTTCTCAGACCCAACTCAAATGCTTCATGATTGTAAATACCCATACAATGCGAGTTACTATAATTTGTATATGACTGTAGGAGTTAGACTAGTGTAAACCACGCTAAGAAAGTGAGTAATTTACTCTGGAATGAGTGCGGCCCGCTGCTGTCATTTGCTCCAGGAAGAGTGATGCCCGTTTGTGCCTGTGCATGCCAAGAAAGGTGAAGGCTGAGTCAAAGCAGATCAGGCCTGCTTTATTTTACACCCTCCTGTTAGATGTTTTGCTGATAATTCTGCCAGATCCTACTATTGCTGTTCTTGGGATGCTAACTTGCACAGGTTTCTGCTGCTGCTTGTACCCATGAATAACCACCGTGTTAACAGCCTTCCTCCATGCTGCCTGCAACTACTGCTGCTGACCATAAGCTACTTATGGTTGACTGTGACTCCTGGGAACCAGTGTATTTTTTTTTTGCCATGCCTTTATCTGGTTGGGCTCACTTTAAGTAGCACATTTTGCAGTGTGAATCAAATTAAAGTATATTGCATAGACTGCATGGGGTTTAGAAAGAATAGTGTCCCCCAGACATCTCCCTAGGATGTGGATGGCTGACAGCATTTTTTTTCATCACCCCTAAACTCAAATGGAAGAGGTATGTGATGCTCTTTATTCCTTAAGCAGTGTATTGAGTTTGTGGCTATTTAATTCCTTCTATTGTAGGCTTTCTCCATGCTGCTTGCATATGACCTATAGATACTCCCTCATATACCTGCTACGTGGACTCCCTCCTCCCTCCTTTGGCAGTAATGCTGATACTTGGCAGGAACAAGGACCTTTTCTTGCCTCTCTTATTATGCGTGAACTTCCAGAACATAAACAGATTCTTTTTAAACTAATTTAATATGCATAGTTTTATCTTATTTATTTTGTCTTTATTCCAGCTCCATCTTGAAGTGACTCACTGTAAAAGATTTATTTAAAGTCTTGAAGTTCCTTTTTAATGCAAACTCAGATTCAGCCTCTAGCAGTGCAAGATACTGTAACCCAATAACACTAAGTCTTCTTCGTTCTTAAATGTTTCCCTTCTTCCTTCCCTTGTGGAATAGGTGAGAAAAGCAATTGCCTCCACTGCTTAATGCATCACAACTCAAAAACTCACTCCATCCATGTAATTTTGAATCCCAGCCCAGCTGGTGGTTCCTAGATTTCAGGCATTGAATATGAGTTCAGCGCTTTTAAATGGATCACTCTGAACAGTACTTCTGTTAGTCTTTTTTGTTGTTGTTTTGGCTGGAAAGTTTTTTCCTGATTTTTAGATGCAGATCCTTAAAAAAGAACATTCTCATAAATGTACAAAATGCAGAGAAAAATATTAACATTTTCTGGGTTTTTTCCCATTTATTTAAAGTGCTGCTTCTCTTTCTATTGTCTTTCAGTGCAACAAAAGTGTAGGGTATGCTACCTTTGTATATAACTGGCCTTATTCTTGATTACTTGTGATTTCATCATAAAATGGACACTTCAGTGTTTTTGCAAAGTTCTGTCTCTTGAGGAGCACTTCTTATCTTCTACCATGAGTTAGTGGAGTAAAGATTTTCTTTTTCATCTGTTGGCTGTGGGCAGTTGTCTTCAAAAGTAAATTGATTAATACTGTGCCAGCTCTTACTAGGAAGTTAGGGTTTTAATAATTGGCCTGCTTATGAAAACACATTATCTACTCTGAAAACAGAAACAATGAAAATGTATAACCAGAAGTACTGTTTTGATCATTAGCACACAGCCCTGGTTTTCATTCTTAGTTTCTTATTGATGCTAGTTGGATTGATTAAGAAGGATGTAAAGGAAATCCCATAGTTTTCTTTCCCCAAGGATGTTTGAGTGCATGCTGTTCCCTTCCATAGAGGCAGACAGGGTCTCTGAGGTGCTGGCTTCCTTGTTGAACTTTGAATGGGAGAGATGCTTTTCCAGTTAGTCTGGGTGAGGTTTCTTACAATTTAGTGCAGATAGTTAAACATAAAACTACCAAGGAAAGTTTCTGAAAAAATCTTGCCCATATTTATAATGATGACAAATAAATAATATCAAAATAAATATGGGAAATATAATCTACTTCAAATATTTTATTAATAACATTTTTCACATCTTAAAAAGATAAAAAAATGCAGACAACTATTTTGCACTCAGTTTGGGGTATCTCCTTGCATCAAGTTGGCTGAAAATTAGTATCATTTCAATGAAAATGCTTAACTTTTTTTTTTCATTTTGAAATATACTTTTTGAAAAACAGTATGCTTTGAAAAAAATTTCAGATGTTAATAATATTTTTGGAAGGATTTCACTCTTTTAAGACAACCATTTTTATAACTCTTTGGATAATGTTTTCAGTAAAGTATTTAAATGAGCCACTGATTAACAGACTTGTGAAATGTGGAGATTTTGTTTAGTTTTTTGCAGAGCTGAACCTCCTGGGGAGAAAAAGGGTCTGACAAAGAAACAGTGAAAATTAGACTCAACGGGGACAAAAAAAGAACGATTTGAAGAATTGTCAACCCTCTTTATTCACAAGCAGAAAGTTCCTGAGACAGAGCTGTTTGATATTCCTCATTTCCAGAAGAATGAGTGTGGCAAAGTCAGGCCTGTAGTCAGTCCTGTCTTTCTAGATGCTTGTTGTCTTGCTACTTCATTATCATGAGCTGCTTAGATAAGAACCTTTAAACTGTATTCCTCGAAATGTTTTCTGGAGTGTCTTAATTTAAATAACTTTGCCATTATAACTAGGGTTCATTTTTGCTAAGGCAGGTGAGGGCATAAATAAGCAGTCTTAGCTAACAGATTTGAGATCACCCCCAGGAATGAGGCATGGTAGTAGCCTCTTCAGCCAACAGAGCTATGAGCAAAGGAGGATCTGTGACCTCAATGTACTTGATCCAATGTGAAAGGCAAATGATTGAGAAAGTGTATAAGATGATCCATACTAGACACAAAACCTCATCTAGCTCCATATTCTTGTCCAAGGTATGATCAAAAGTTGAAGAATGTAGATGTTCCCCTCTGGAATACTCTTCTAAACACAGAAAAGCTGTCCTGGCTTTGCTGAGCCAGAAGATGGGGGTTTGTTTTGGGTTGGTTTTTTACATGGTAGACTTTCATAATTTTTTTTTCTCCAAGAATCCAGTCACTTACTGAACCTGTGCAAGCTTTTGCCTCCAGAGTAATATCCTTCTTCAAGATGTTCCAACGTTGCATTGTTTTGAGTGTGATATCTGCTCATGTTGTTTGATGCTTCTGAGTTCTGGTATTGGAGGAAGCACTGGACAGATCCCCATTTACCTTTGCCACACCACTTACGGTTGAAAAGGTCCCTATTATATTCTCCCTGTGACATGTCTTCTGTACTGGAGGATCCCCATAAATTTGGTTGATTCCTTTACAACAGTCATTCTGCTTTTATTATAGTGCCACTCTTCTCCAAGCCTTTTCTATTTACATTGTATCCAGTGTTAGAAGTGGCATCAGAACCAGATCCAAGGGCTCTGTGCATTTATCCGCTGATACAATCATGGTCTCGTTCACAGTAATTCCTAACTTCTAATTTGTTGGGTTTTTTTCTGACAAATCTGTTGTTGTTCTGACCTCGTTCATCTTTTCAGCCTCTGGATGAAGCACCCGAATCCCCAACCTTACTTCTGTAGCCCCTTTAAAAACAGACTTCCTAAAAGCTCCTGTCGGATGATGCTGAGTAAAGCTGAAAGTCTAAGTTCCTGGCAGCAGGGTGAAAAGAAGGTGTTGGAGGCAGGTTCCCGAAGGTGGAAAGCTGATGTACTTATGCACTGTGCAGTTTTAATAATTGATAAAGTAGTTAAAACAGAGCTCCTGAATGACTGTGCAGGGTGCTGAAGAATATTTTTCCCCAGTTGTACCCCTCACCATATGTACGGTATTATTACTGTAACTGTATTGTACCATATAAATGAATGATTTATGTAGTGATTTATCCACTCTACCATGACTATGTGACCAGTCTCTATTACTAGATCATATTCAAACCTTTACAATGGCAATATATGCAGCTTTGTATTACGGAGCATTACCTGCTCTTTAGGCAATAAGACCTGATAGGGCGTACATTATTGGCCACTAGAGCATGCCTCCATGTGTTCATTAAGCACAGTTCTGGAGGCTGCAGTCAGGGACTGCATCCACAGAAGAAGCAGGTTTCAGGCTGGCCATACAATCCCAAAATTGTTTTCCTGGGAAGAGGGTGAACATTTTATGTGAGACCAAAAAGCAGTTAGTTTTGCTTTTACTCAAACTGCTCCAAGATAAAGAAAAATAGTAAAGGATGGGAAGAGACATTCAAATGTCTCTTCCAGGGGAGATTCAGGCTGGACATTAGGAAGCACTACTTCTCGGAAAGGGTAGTCAGGCACTGGAATGCACTGCCCAGGGAGGTGGTGGAGTCACCAACCCTGGGGGTGTTCAAGGAAAGACTGGATGTTGTATTGAGGGATATGGTTTAGTGGGAGCTAGTAGTAATAGGTGAATGGTTGGACTGGATGATCTTCTAGGTCTTTTCCAACCTTGATAATTCTGTGATTCTGTGAAATGGTAGTCACTTCTCTTCCAGATTTTAACTAATTGTTCAGGTATTTTTGACTGGTGATGCTGTGGTGAGGAGTTATGCCATTGTGGCAGGTGCAGCTATGAAATTCTTTACTCTTCATTCTGAGTCAGCTGCTTTTCCTCTCAAGTAAGTTTATCTGGCAGGTGAGCCACTTTGATCTTTTGTTTTGTGAGAGAAGAGCTGTGGGACAATAAGCAATGGATAGAAGTAATGCTTTTAAATGTACATCAAACTAAAATTAAAGCTGCTGTTGTCTGTGACCTACCTACCTGATGTCCCTGTGCTTTTGGAGGTGTAGTGGCATTGGACTATACTGACATGATCTTCCACTGGAAGTTGTGTCTTGGGGCTTAGGCTTCATTATGGGGTGATTTGAGGACATTTGCCCTTAGGTGGCAGGAAGTGTGTACCTACACTGTGACTATAGAGAATCCATTCTGTCGGTTTGGCAATTCAACAGTGAGTTGACACTGGCAGGAAGTAGATCCTGAGTGTTTACTACTCCTAGAATATTCTTTTTAATAGAAAGTGAAAGATCAAAGCAGCCCAGCTGCCAATGAAATGAGATAAAAGTACTAATTCATCTGACAGACTTCTAAATGTGTTCCTCCAGATTTTTTATTTCATCAGCGATTTAGCCCTGACTAACATTTATTTCCCATGCAGCTTTTCCAAGAGTTGGACTTTTCATTTCCTCATTCAGCCTCTTTTTCTTAAAAGAGATATCAGAAGCATAAATACACCTGATACATTCTTTGTAACAAACTGGGGAAGATCCAAAATGTCCAGCTGCCAGGAGAAGTCTGCTGGAAGGGCAGTTAGTCACACTGCCACATGTGAAATGCCCCACAGTGCCCCAGGGGGAAAGTAAGTGGGAAATGTTTGGAGCAGAATAAGTTGTATGAGAAAGTTGTAAGGGTGGTCTGGACAGCGTAGCAGAGCATCCTTCAGAGGAATTACAACTTGAGTCACATTTCCATTTGTATTAATTGTTTAAAATTGAATTAATGCTATGAAATAGAAGTGTCTTCTATATCAAAGACTCTCTGACTCTGCTTCCTAAATTGAGCGAGAAAAATCCTGGCAGAGGGAGAACCTCCATCCTGTCCTGTTTGTAGAGAAAAACTTAGCCAAGTTCCCCCAAAACTCTGTGTTGCTTGCTTTGTGGCTTCGGTGTATATATATATATAAAAGCCCAAATACTCCTAAACAGAATCTATACAGATGCATATCCTGAAATTCTCACAGGTGTCTGAGGGCTGGACAAATCCTGCCTTAGAGCAGAATTCTTAGTTTTCTACTTCTGTTTTTGCCCCCTTTTTCCTGCCTCTGGAAGTATGGAATCAGTTATCACTGCAGTGATATCTTTGCACTTTTACAGGCACATGAGGCGCCACTGCAAACTTGGCTTGCAAAGCAGTTGATTTAAAACAGTAGAAAGCATCTTAAGGTTTGTTCCTCCAAATTTTGTTTATTGCTGCCATGGATATGGAAGGGCATAATTTTGGTAGCTAGATCTAATCAGCACTTTGTATATAAAGTGCATGAAGAACACCAAAAACGCACATCATCAGCGGTCCCTCTTGGTGTTTGCATTCCAGATCATTGTGGACTGCAAGTTAACAGCTCCTTTCAGTTCTCCTGGAGCCCAGCTGGTCTTACTTAATTTCACACTATTTTATATTCTGTTTATTACTGAGGCCAACAAATATTTTATTTTAGCTGTTTGTACATGTTAAACAAACATAGGATCCTGGTGGAATGTCTCTGGCAGAAACATACTAATTCTTTATACCCTCAGAGTCCCTTCCACACTTGAAGGAGTGGGCTCAGCCAGTTAAATTAGGCACCCAAACAGGAAAACCACAGACACACGATTACACTTTCAGCCAAAGCTAAACCGTGCAGCATGAAAGTTGTGTTGTTGTTTGGCTTTTTCACAGTGAGGTCTGCATGAACAGAGACAGCTGCCAATGACTCTGTCAGAGCCTGCCTGTGGGAAGCAGGAGAAAGGAGATTCCTGCTTCATGGAGCTGGCAGAATTGGTTTAGCTGTCCTCCATCATCATAGGTACCCACTAACATTTCAGTTTCTAGACATTGCATTAAGTGCCCAGAGACTGGAAAAGTCAAATGATTTTAGGCTTCATTTTTCTGCAGATTTCTGTCCTGATAGAGGTCACCAGGCCGTGAGCACTGCTCTCTATGTTCATGAATCTGACAGGGCTGCTGCAGAGGTTGGACTATCAGGAGAGGTGGTGAGTGCCTCCTGTGCTGACTGCTTGATGGCTTGGTGGTTTGGAAACACTCACAGAAGATACGAATTGGGGCACTTGCAGGAATATTTCAAACCCAGTCTTTCTCTTTATTGCCAGTGCTCAAACCACTCGTGTTGGATTTAAGAAGAAAAGATACTACAGAAAACTCCATTTAAAAAAAAATAAGGGTACACCTGCTGTTTTCATTGTAAGACTGTGGTGCAGACAATTCTGTGGTGTAGCTCCAGAATAGCTTAGAGACACCTTTTTCTTTGTCTGTTGAGATGTCTGAGCATCTCACATTCAGGCAGGGAGGTAGAAATTAAAGATCTGACCTATGTTCGCCTCTTGGCTAGTTCTGATGGCTTCTTCCTGTGTCCAGCCTCTACTGCCAGCACTACCTAAAGTTCTCATTCTCTGGTTAGGAAACTTAGGCATTAATACAGATGTGGTTATACACCATATCAGTGGCTGCATGTCCAAAAGTTAGGTGTATCAATAGCCTTAGCTTATTACGATGGTACACGCCTTGGAAACCCTTAATGGAGGTAGAAATCTGAATATAGGATGCTAGACCAGTCCTTTAGAGAGTGACTGTGAATGGTCATTTTGACTGTGGCCTGTCATGATGGAGCACATCTGTGCTACTTTATTTATTGTTAGTAGAGACTGAGCTGTATATTGTCTTCTTATGCTGCCATTGCCAGACTACAGCTGAAGAGTGCTTGGGACTATGAACTTGTACTCAGTAAAGCTGTCTGGTTTCACAATATACTTCATGGAGTATATTAAGTCTGCGAGCTGGGCTGACTTGTATTTTGCTTCTGAGAAAAAGCCCAAGTGGTGTTTTTTAACAATGAAACTGTAAGCACTTTGGTCCTTGGCAACCTTAAAGCCACAGCTTCGCTACTACATGGGGTGCTGCAGCAATTTAGATTGGCTGCACTATCCAAGCTAGCAGTACCCTCATTTAACTGGGAAAGAGCTTGTTACTGTCTTTTAAAATTCTTAAGATCTGAAAATAATTTTCCAGCCCTTTGGTCCAGAAGAGGCCAGGCTTCTTGATTTAGCCCATGTATCTAGTAGTAGCTATTTCATTTTCAAAAGGACTGAGCCAAGTTGCGTGCAAGCTTTTTCGTGAATGATGACTCTTTTTTTGTGATGGTTTGATGATATTGTAGATATTGATTACAGTTTAGGATTGTTGCCTCAATAAAAATTGCTCAGGCGTGGTATTTGTAGAGTAACATAATTTAAGAGTGATCAAAGATGCAGGACTCCTGTTTTCTATGTGAACTGAAATTTTGCTGGTCTTTTCTCATGTTGGTGGGTGGAAAAGGCAGAGGGATGGTTGGTTGTCTAATGAGGGCAGGATGCAGCTGGGAGGAAGCTTGGAACTCTGTTGCAGGGTCTGCAAACAATCTAGTCACATCAAATAGATGCCCACTGGTTGCCAAAAATCAGTGAAATAGGGAGATAATGAGGGAGATAATGAGGATAATGAAATAAAGAAAAAGAGAGCACTGCTGTTCTTTAACAGAGTGACCTTTTTTGAGATATGTCATTTGCACCGGCATTCGTATTAGCATTGGGCCCTGTTGATTTTACAATACTTGGTTGTGTGATGGCTTCTTACCAAAGCTGAGGAAGCAGCCTGTGGCTGGCCTCACTCTAGGCTTGATAAGCTATTACAGTAATGCTGTAGTTAATGGTTTCTGGAAAGTTGATATCTATCTGCGTTTAAACACATACATTTTGGGCTAAATATTGAGAAATTACAGGTATGTAATGCAAATCCTGGGTGTGCCAGCCAAGCCTGTAGAAAAAAGCTCATTAGGATTAATCTCTAGCAGGGTGACTAATGCAAAGGGAATGAGGTACTTTCCTCCCTGAGACAGCAGAGATTTGACATAGCTTTCAAAGGGGCTTCTCTGGAATGCTGTCGGTTGCTTTGTGCAATAGGTATGTTAGCTTATTTAATTTAGAACTGCTTGCTTTAGACCAGAGAATACTATACTAAATTAAAAGAGATATACAGCATCATACTTCACAAGTACATTTAAAACAAAATCTCTTACTTGGTTTGGAAGAAATGAAATACATAATTACCCAGTGTACATTAAGAACATTAAAGGCAGAAGCATATGAATGCTGTCTTACCTCCTGTTCTGATCTTTGAGCTTTACCAGATTTTTATGCTTTAGGAACCATATTTATGAGCAATACATTCATTACATCTCATCCCTGTCTAGTTTTCACAGTGACTTCCACATGTACTATCAGGAAAATTAGTTGCAGCCCAAGATTACTAATGTGGTATTTTAGGAAGGAGTAGCTAAAGACAACTCATTTTATTAACAGTTCTCCAAAGTCTGTCTTAGGTGGAATATTACTGGTAACGTTTCTGTAAGACAACAGCATTTTTTCCTCTCAAGTGCTGTAGTCACTGCTAATAACAGTCAAATTCTTTTGAGTAGTATGTAATTGTTAGCCCCATAAAAAGCAAAATAAATTGCTGGTTTTATCAATAAAGCTACACAGAGCCAAATACCAACACAAAGAAAATTTTGGAATAATTTATAATGTTTAACCATTTTGCAGTGCATTCCCAAGTAACGGAGGTATTTGTAGTTTCAGATTGAGAACTTTGTATTTTACCTCTGTGTTTTTTCAAAATTTCATCTGTATTACATGTTTTGTTCTGGCTATCAGGCAGAGTTGAGGATATTTGTAGATCCTTACTAAAACACTTAATCATTTTTCAAAGAAAGTTAACGGAAAGGGTAGATTTTCTTGATAATCCTTTCAAAATTAAAATATAACACAAAAACACTATCTTTAAGTGACATTAAGGGTCTTTCTTAAACCAAGTAAAGCTGGGAAATTCAAAGTGAATAGCTAACACTCTGTTGTAAACTGCTTTCATGTATTACAGCTGACAGTGGGGAAAGAGGTTCAGAGAGCAGTTCAGATAATAATCTTAAATTTGGACATTGCCTGAATCCTAGTAGTTGAGAGAGCAGGATAGATGACTGACAAGATCACTCTTTCTCATGAGAGATGTGGCATTTCCTTTTCATGGACATGCTGAACATGGTTTTGTTTGGCTGGTTTATGCTTTATTCCCTGCATAACAGTAAGGGCTGAGTATCACAGAAGTAGTTTCCAACAAGGAGAGAGATAAAATTTGAATCTGAAGTCTGGAGAATCCTGATCCCAGACTTGCTTTCTCTCCCATCTCTAGTTTAAAAAAAAACCAACCAAAATTAAATGCCAACTAGCCAGAACCTCCTTTTCCTCTTTTGAAATACTAGAAGGATCCAGATACACTCCAGTTTTCATTTGGGGACAACGATGTCCTTTTTTTCATTAAAACCAGTTCAGTATTCTCTTTTTTTTACACACTTTATTACCTTCATATTACCAGAATATAATATAAGCATTAGTTGGGCACAGCAGGAATTGTTAGAGAGAATCTATTGTAAAGCTCCCATAATTCATATGATTCATAGATCATTCTAGAAGTTTATTAAAATTCTCCAAATATTCTGGCGTATCTAAAAAAGGGGAAATTTTGTATTTCTTTGTGTGATTCCGTTAAACTGAATGGCAGATTTTTTGTAGAAAATGGAATTTAACATTCTTGTCTGCTTCTTTTAAAAAAAACTAAAACTGCAGTTAATTTGAGGCAGCCCAGAAACTTTGCCTTTTAGCCACTAACACTAAGGTTAGCCCATATTTTACAGAACTCTTGCAAGCAGAGCCTGCAGTCTCTGATTAATGTCAGAATCTCCTTTCAGTTTTACTCTGAACACATTACTTTAAAATTTGCATAATTGTTTAAAGTTGCACATTTTGCTGATACTGCCCCTATTAAATGATACAAGGAAACACAACATTACATTACATTACCGACAGGATCAAAACGGAAAGTGACACTTTTATGCAGTTGTGTATTTTGTGAATCAGGACAGTAATTGGAATGTATTAATGATTTCCTTGACTCCCCCTTATTCTGCTCCACCCCTGCTCCCCCTGAAACCTTCCATGTAAACTCTGAGGATATTTAACACAGTTTAAGCTGTCCAGTTCTATGTAGCTCCTTGTAAAATAATTTGGCGTGATGATTCCTACTTGGTGAGACGTGCTCAGACATAAACTCACGCATACACATAGCAGCACATAAAGCATGAACCTGTTAAGGATTTCACCTTTTAAGACATGACAGAATAATTACAGGACAACATGTCCTTCATGAGTAAAAACAACTAAGCTAAAGTGCTTTCAAGGCTGGCGTGGCCTACTTCTAGCAAGCTGCATAAATCATAAACTACTAAAGGATTGATTCATACACTGAGTGATAAGTGGAGTCTATATAATGGTGTATATAAATGTGTAGATAATATACACGTACACTGAACTGAATTCTGTTCTTAGTTACAGCTAGGCAATGGAACTGACTTGATATAGCCCAAACCCTGACTTTGTATACAGATAAAGTATAGAGGATGAACCGTGTGCTTCCTTTTGAAGAGTAGTTAAGTTATTCCATTTTCAGACCTCTTCAGGTGGGGATTGTAATAGTTGGCAAATTTGCCTTGGGCTGAAACTTAGGGTGTTAGAAGTTCTCAGTCCTGGAATGGGTGTTCCTAGCTTTAAAAAAAAAAGGGGGAGGGGGTTGTCTTCATCTAATGTTACCTGTTTGGGGTGAATAAAAACAAAAGTGTTGATGTTTGCAGTATTTAAAGGAAAATATGCCTTAGCCAAAAATACAAACAACCCCAAACCAGAAATTTCATCTGGCTTCTCAAGTTATTGGTCTCTTACAGTAACTTTCTGGTGAATGAATTGTTAAACTTCTTTGTATGTTTTTTCTGACCTAAAATCTTTCAGATGGCTTGGATAATCTATATTAGTGGGATGATGTTTCTTTCTCTGAACACTTTAACTGGACAGATTGCACATATGCTCTAGCATTACCAAAGGCCAGGTGAATCCTGAAGAGCTATAAGCAAGGGTAACTCAACCTCTGAAGGTTATCCAGAGATTTAAGCAACATGAAAATTATACTTGTTGGAAATACCTACTCTTTACAGGCAGGGGTGCTGCTTCTTCGTGCACACAATATTAGGGCCACAGTTTCAAAGGTACACTTAATAGACTTCTCTCTTTGTGTACAAAAAACCTTTGCCCCTTAATACACAGTGGCATATTGGTTGGTCTAGATAGCTAACATTTGCATGCATAGGCAGTAGATTCTGTCATTTATGCATGTAGATAATAGAATTTACATGCACAAAACTCATTTGGACTCGGCCTCAGAACAGATTGGGAGGACAGGTATTTAAGATTTGAGGGACAGATGCACAGTAGGGGACTGCTGGGGTAAATGATGGTTGAGCCTGGAATATTGAAATAGGGATGCTAAAGAAAGGATGAAGACAGCGCTCATCTGAGTTTGAGTTGCGCAGAAAGCACAAAAGAGTTTAAATACAAAGAGCAAGGCAGGAATTATATCAAAGGTCACCTTTCATTCTGAAGAGAACTCTAACTTGAAACATGAGATTTTCTTTTCTGAAATATGTTTTTGCCCTACAGTCTCTGTCCAGTGATGGCCTTTAATCCGCCTTTCATGAAATTTCAGCCAGAGCCTAGTACTTCATGTCACTGATGCCAAGGCATTTAGCAGAGATTGTAGACATTCAAGGGTCAGTTCTTCAACTCAGAGTCTTTTAGGCCCACTGAAGTAAATACTGTGATGTTAGTTTTGTGCCAGCTGAGAAAACATGGTGGAATATTTAGATTACTTCAACATTATTTCTGTTTGTAAAGTATCCCTCTATTTCATCTTGGTTAGCCTAGAATAGCTTTCTGGTTCTGAAGTTCGGGGACATGTTTTACAGCGCAAGGGGAAATCAGTACACAGACCTATATGTTGCCATTTGAGACCCCAACTATACAAAGCTTGTCACCCACACCAGGGCCACAGCACACAGAAAAGCATCGTCTGCAGACTGTGAAAAGCCTTTTACATTTTAATAGCACAGTGGTCACTCAACCTAGCCCAAACCCACTTTTTGCTTAAATAAGATCTCACTGAAATGAATGAGTCATGCTGGCGTCAAAAGGATCTTTCTCTGAGTGAGGAGAAAATTCTTGTGGCTCTCTTTTGGTGCACTGACTGTAATATCAAGGCCTCTGCAGCAAGGCACTTAAACACAACTGGGTGAAATATGGAGAGAGCAGAAGTCTTAATTTCGAATTTCTTGGGTTTGTCAGATTATGTTATATAGTATCAGATTGTTCTGTGAAAGCTGAGGCCACAGGAGTCCCATTATACTTCCTGGGCTAGATCCTGGAGTGATGTAAACTGGTGTAGTGCTACTAGAGTAAGTGGAACTGTGTTGATTTCACTAGCTCGGGATTTAGCCCACTAAGCCTGAGATAGCTATAAAACCTCACTGTGCTCTTTGAAAGTTGTACCCCATAAATGTTTCCGCAGTGCAGTTTTTTATAGTGTCTGTAGGAAACCCACTTTGTCTCTGTGGCTTAAAAACACTAACTAACCAAGGTCAACTTTCTGTCATTTTCACACCATAACTGTTAATACTAATAAGTGGGGTTCTAAGTGTACTGTCTCTTAGTGTGTTTGATCTTTGTTTTGATTTTTACTTTGTCTCTCTGAACTATTTGTACCACGGACCATTTTTTACAAGTACACAAACATAAAGGGACTGCCTCAGTGCCCTGTTTAGTAGAGTATCCTCTGCCAGTGCTTGTGTGTACTTGCACAAAAATACTAGACATGTATACACACACACAAGATCAGTATACAGAGTATCCTCACGCATTCACATTCCTTTTTCACTTGGTAACTAATGAAATGATGTTTTTGTGAGAAAGCGTTATATCTCATGGTGTTGGCCATTCTAGTGTCTAGACTGAACTCCATTGCACTCACGAGTGATTTGGCATTGAGTTGAGGTTGTTCTCATGGCAGACAGGCATTTGAAAGTGGTTTGCAACCTTAAAAGTAGATCTGTTTCTGTAAGGGGAAGAAAATCATGCTAAGTGAGGTATAGAAGCAGGCATCCATGTGCTTTTCCATTAGTGCATGGTAGCTTCTATTCTGGTAAACGCAAGGATAAATGTAGGAGAATCCATATGTTCTCAAACAGTTCAAAAGATGTTTGTAATCAAATGACTTCTAGCAATCTTTATTTTAATATTTCATAGGCAACTTTGGGGGGAAACTCCCCATTTTCCTTCCCTGTATGTCAAATAAAATGCACTAATGGTTCTGAATGTGAGAAAAAATTTCACTAAAAATATTACATAAGCTTCAACAATACCTTGAAGATACCTAATGGCTTTCTGGATAGGGAGCTAAACAGCCCATCAGTATCTGATTGCTTACTGAGTGTGGCAGAGGATGAAGTGTATGTTTTTCTTCATTACCTGTCAAATTTTTGAACTTGTTCTTAGTACAAGGGAAGGAAAAGAAGAGAAATTAAAAGATCAAAAGAACTTCTTATTGAGGTGTGGACTTTATAGCAAGAGTGACTACAGTTGTTACCCCACTAACTCTTAGTGTAAGCTAGGTTCCGTAGATAATTGATTTTGCAGCATGGCAGCCAAGCTGACAAAAGAAAAGAAAATCTGGATCAGATTGTATTCACTTAAAAAAACACCTCAGTTAAATTAAAGGACTGAAACCATTTCATTTGCCCTGTGCAGCATTAACTGTTTGATGTCAGGTGCTGGTAAAGGAAAGAAATGAAATTAAGAGAAGGTTGATGAAGATAAACAAATAATTGTCCTGCCTTTATTTTTCCCCAATGAGATGTGAAGGAGCTGAGTGCAGGTCTGTGTGTGTCCTGCAGCAAGAGTCCTGTGTCTCTGAGGCCACGTGTCTTGCAGTGGTGAAGTGTGGCTGCAATCTGTGTGTGTGTGCCCCCACCAGTAATGCTCAGTGGGAAATGGTGTTGCTATGAACCTCTAGACACTGAATTGGTCCGAGTTGAAGGAAAACGCTTTTCCTGGGGTTGGAGTGAGGTGGCTTCTCTTTTTAACCCAAATAATTCCTGTTACCTGGTTGACACTGCAGACCTGTGAAATGGAGAACAGGGTGGGGGGCTGTATCATTAATTAGTCGTCTTTTCTTGGAGAATCTACAAGAACGGGGATTCAAAGCACCTTCTCCTGGGTGCAGGTTGTTAGCAGGCACTTGGGACGTTCTCTTTAGAGGCTGCAGGCTGGTTCAGATTTCAGCTACGAATTAGTTAGTGAGTAGATTTGAACTTGAGTGTCTTGAGAGAAGCCAAGGAGAACAATAGCAGCTTCACACTGTGTCATGCTTAAGCTCCAGTGAGTAATGCTAAATTGCTTGCATTGTCACAACCACGCGCTTTCCCTGGTGATCCTAATGGATCCCTGCAGATCCGGTGGGAATTGTAACACTGGCTGCATAGGTTTTTAAGATTGTTTCAAGATACCATGGAATACATCCAGAACCCAGAGTGATGTTTTCTTTGGGGCCCCAGACCATAGAATGTTTAATTACTGATGCCATTACTAAAGATAGCCATAGGAAAAGGCACAGTTTAATCTTTTAGAAAAATGTTTGGGGAATGGGGGTTAGTGTGACTTGTTTTAGAGCGTAATTTCCCTCTAGATTAGAATCTATATAATTATAGTAAAATTATAAAAATGGATCGCCTGCCCTTTTGTATTCAGACAGTGGGCACATTGTACACTTATTAAACAAGCGTTACTGTTCCTAACTTCTTGTATATTTTTCTTAGCCCTTTCATTTCATATGCTAATCTTCCCCTAACTTGTAAAGTTTTGATTGGGTGCTTGATGCCAGTTTCAGAGGTGATGTGTAATTTGGATTTCCTTGCATTTCCTCAGACATAATGAACCCAAATTGTAGCTAGTGGGATATGGAAGCATATTGCAAACTGGGAAAGAATGTAAGCCAGTAAATGTAAGGGAGTCCAGAAGGCATCTGACTTTGACTTTGAATGCAGTGTCTACTGTGGGCTTAATCTACGTTACCTTTGTCAACTCCTAGACTCCGCTGAACTTTTTTGAGTTAGTCATGATGACTACTAGATTTGTATTCCTCTTTCCTGTTGAAGCTCAAATATTAGTCTTGGGACACATTTTCAAATTGACTTGCCCATCTGCACTTTAAATTACACTGATAGTAGCAATAATTAGATTTTACATTCCTGAATATGGATGTGTGTGTCAGAAGACTCAAGAATGTTAGGCAGCTGAATTTTCAAAATGAGCCAAGAGCTGAAGAAATGAAAGTCACCCTATTGACCATGTAACATGTATCCACAGCTCTAAAAGTTTTTTGAGAACTTGGAAAATTCAAACTGCAACTGCAAAGCACTGTGTATCCCCAGGCAGCCTTAATTTGCATGATCAGCACTTACTCAGCAGAGTACCATAGGTATTGGAGACCTTGGTATATTAAATGGGTCACATTTAACTGTCCTTGAACAATTTATCCTATGTTTTAAACATAAACAAGCTTTTTGTCATATTCAGCATCACTGTTTCTCTTTTCTCTACATTTTCTTTGATACAGGGGAATTTTTCTATAGGAAATTTTAGAGGGTCACAGTGAGTATGTTATGCTGCTGTCCTCCCAAAGTCTTGATTAAGAATTCTGCATTTCTCTTCTTTCATTTTCCTTGTTTTACCCTGAGAGTTCAGTAATTCTATCTGAGCAAAAAATAAAATTAGAAAAAGTTTGATTTTATAGCTGAGAATTGTAGGACAAATTACACAGTGTCTTTTAGCTTTCTGAATACCCTTTGAAGACCGACCATCTCTTGTCATGTAAATGCACTGTCATGTAAATCCACTGCCCACAGATCAAGCTGGCTGGCTGTAACCAGAAAGAGGATGCAAGAGACCACTGGTTTTCTGAAGCTACAGAAGGAAAGTAGTAGCAGAGTTCAAATGTAAATAAAGGTGGCAGGAAAACGTTCTTTTCCCTTTCACAATAAAATCCAAACATGGCCTTCTTTTAACAGGCTTTGGTGTTTTCCTGACGTGTGTTTTCTCTTTTATGTTACAGGAGATACCTTTCTGCCCATTAAAATTCTCTTTCTTAATAGCATCCAGGAAATGTTTATCAAAAGCTAGTGAGTGGTTTTAGAGAACAGAACTCCATGAAGTTGCTGTATCCTATGCCAAAATGTAAGACAGTGCAGAGAAAGAAGAGGAAGAGAGTGCAAAAAAAAGGACAACTTTTAACATTTAATTTGCACAAAGAAAGCTTTAAAAAGGGTTGGTTTTAAGTGTGCTATGAGCTTTGATGTAATTAGCTTGCTGTTACAACTTTTGTGTAATAATGTCTGAAAGAAAGGGACTGTAATTAAATTAAAAATTCTATTTGCTGTGCATCTCTCTTTCAGAGATTTGTCAGTCTACAGTACTGCATATGCAAAAATTCTCTGTCTACACCATTTCCAAAAATCCCAGATATAGTGAAATCTTGGAAGTCAAAATTGAACATTGCTTTCTGTGAAATACTGGTGATATGTCAGCAAAAGAACCGGGTTGGTTCAGGATTATTTGAAATTTGGCCTATTCAGTGCGAACATCTAAACAGATTAAAAGATTCAATCCTAGGGGAACTGAACACTTCTGCTATGTACAGGACCTAAAGAACTCAAGATAAAACCTCAAATTTCAGTGACTGAGTTTAGAATAGCTTCTTTAAAAAGAAATGCATTCTTGCTATTAACAGTCTTTTTTTCATCTTTCTTTTTATAGAGAAGTCTTAGCAATATTCACATTCTTGAACAGAGGGTTCATAGGACACTTTTAGTGACAGATTGCCTTTAAAGACTCTTTTCAATACATTACCTCCACAGTGTTCTTAAATTGTACTGTCTTAAAACAGTCAAGTCTCCCTTCAATGTGTTTTCAATTGCAGATTGTGGCAGTTTCATCCAACAATTTTTAGGAGATAACTTTTAATTACAATAATAAGAACCACATGGTCAATGATTGATGTAAACCTGATGTGTTCTCTTACTTTATTAATCTTTTTAATTAGAGACAAAAGAATGCTTTATCTGCTGAGAAGAAGAGATGAGTTGTGATCTGCTGCACTTTCATGACTTTAAAAAATTGGTTATTCACTAGAAGTGTATGTTTACCTGGATACAAAGAGTGAGAGCAACTTGTATGGAGTTTTCTCCACCAGCTATGCTTAAATTTAATTCTGTGTGGTGCCCATATGGCACCATGCTGTTGAGGTTATACTACTCTTGTTAGTTTTACTTTAGATCTACAAGCTTCTTTTAAGCATAGTTTACAAACTCGATTAGAAGGCAAGGAAAGGAGAGACAGTTTAACACCACCAGATGTCAGAGCAGTTGCTTGCCAAAGGGCAAGCATGAGATGTTGCAAAACACCTATGAGATGTCTTGTTCTTTAATGCTCCTTAGCTTTAGGAGTTGAGAGACCTTAGTGTGTCTTGGGTCCACTGAGGCTATGGGTTGAAGCAGTTGCATTTTAGGATGGTGTGAAAGACACAAAGAGGATGATGTTGATTCAGGTGCTAATGCAGGTCTTTTGAAACAGATACTGTGAATATTTTATATGAACTGGTTTAGTGCATTCACTTGCTTTGAGCATACTGAAGGTTAGAATTGGTTCCCTCTGTGGCTAAGGTACTTTGAAATCCTACAGGCTTAAGTTTCACACATTTGCCTCAAATTTTTGTGTCTTGCACCCAGAGTGCGATTAATGGCCATGGTAGAAAAAGAGCACAGAGGCTTTTCCCTCTTACTGTTGTTGTGATTTATTCTTTCATATTATATAGTGCCAATAGTGTATCAAGTGAGTTACTAACAAGTAAAGGCAAGGTCTCTGCACTAGAAGGTCCGTATTCTAACTAAAAATATGACATCTAAGGGCTTTATAGAGAGGCATGAAGGTAATGAAATTTCTAGGGAGGAAAGGGAAGGAACATTGAAAACTTACGTGCATAAGATGTCAAAGACAAAGTCTGTTTGTGATACCTGGATTTTGTGGTTCAGATGAGAAAGCTGAAATTAACCTATATGAGCACAGAAATTTGTGGAACTTCATAAAATGTTCTGTACACTAACAAGGTATCCTGATTTTATCTGGGATACAGTTAATTTTCTTTCTAGCAGCTGGTGTAGTGCTGTGTTTTGGATTTTGAATTAGAATAGTGTTGATAACACACTGATGTTTTAGCTGTTGCCAAGCAGTCAAGGACTTAGTTTCTCATAATGCCCTGCCAATGAGAAGGCAGGAGGTGCCCAAGAGGTTTGGAGGAGACCCAGCCAGGACATCTCACCCAGACTGAACAAAGGGATACCCCCTACTGTATGATGTCATGATCCATATATAACTGGATGGTTGGCTGGGAAGCAGCACAGATCAGGAACTAGCTGAATATCAGCTTTGAGTGCTGCGCCAATTGTGCTGTGCATCTCTTCTTTTGTATATTCTATTATTATTGTTTATTGCTTTTTCTGTTCTTTGAAAGTATCTTTATTTCAACACATGAATTTTACCTTTTTCCTTTTGATTCTCTCTCCCATTGGGGAGGGGGTGGTGGTGGTGAAGAGGAGGCAAGCAAATGGCTGTGTGGTGGTTGTAGCTGCCTTCTAGGTTAAACCATGACACAAGGAAAGAACAGCACACACTTTCAGAGACCTATAGTTGTGCAAGCTTCCTGCACTGCTTTAGCAATAGCATATAAATGACATGGATTCCTGCCAGTGTTGTGGTCTGGTAGTCTGCACTAGCGTGTTGGGATGCTGACTTTGGGTCTGATCCAAATGTCTTTGAAGTCAGTGGAAGACTTTCAATTTCAATGAGTGAGCTGAGGAGGTGTTTTGAGGTACTTTCTTATGCCAGCCAATTTGGAAATATCAGTGGGAACAGAGAAGGGGAGAAGTTAGTTTTCCTGTATCAACTAAAAGGAGGGAAAGGGGAATTTTATTTTTATTATCATTTTTAAGAAACATTTGCCAAAAGTTGTTTATGCCTGTTACCATATAAGAAAATGGACTGAGTTCAGGCTAGGGGATGGTAATGGAGAGAGAAGGGCAGTCTGTTCTGTGGCCTCACATTGTGACTGTTTGGTAGAAGCGGGTGTGCAGCTCATCATTGATATAAACATTTAGTCAGATACGGTCTGCTTTAAAGTCATTCCAGACAACCTTTAAGTAGACCTAGTAGCACTCAGTGCCATTCAAACTGTGACCTTGTCTGTAAATTATTTCCCTATGATTGCTTAAGTGGTGATACTTACAGCAACAGAACTGGAAAAGTTAGGCCTTTAAAAAAAAAAAAAATTGGCTTATATTACACCTATTGAGAAAATGGTTGTTTTAGCCAAGCCCATTCATCCATCCCTAGGTCTGGACACAGTAACTCTCTAGAACCACTCTCTGCTGTAATGAGAGTGGCACCAGGGAGTTGCAGTGCTCAGAAAGCCTACATTTGTTTCAATCTGTCACACTCAGTATCAGAATCTATAGTGAAAGCATGGAGGGGATATTGCATTTTGGGATTCATAGAAGGGTGCCCTGGCATATATTCCTACACACATGTTTGTCATATCTAAATTATTGAGCAATTGAATTTAGTAATAATGACCGTGAATTAACCATCTGTCAAAGATAAGGAATGTCTACTTTAACCCTTCAGGCTGCCCCACATGCCTTTATAAGGTGCCCACAGCATTCCTTTGTTTGCCAAAGTGGAAGCGTGGCAGCAGACCAAAAGTTAACATGGGGGGAGGATACATTCCCTTCCACTTTCTGAGATATTATTATTCTTTTGTTCGTTTGTTTCAGCCAAACTCTATCAGTATCAGAGTTGTTTCTGCAGATTGTTTTGATTTTGAAAAAGAATGACTGCTTTATGCTGCAAATACATTTCAGCTTTAAAGAATCAGGATCTTTTTAATTATCTGTAATGTTACCTGAGAAGAGATGTACATTGCATAGAGGGCTTAGAACCAAAACCTATTGGATTTTCTACTTAAATTGTCCTCCATCCTCCACTTCAATCCATCATCTAAATGAGGCAGTATATAGCTTTAAAAATGAAGTACAACTGTTATCTTCAAAGAGTCCAGAGTAGTTCAGAGATCATTTGCCAAACCAACTTCCTTGCTGTGTACTTCACCCTTGAAAACAAGATGGAATACCCAACACCCAGAGAAAAGCTTATAAAGTAATAAATGTAACAACTCATTGAGAAAGTTAGCAAGCCAACTGATGGACATCTATGTGGTAGGATTTTTCTGGTTTATTTTTTCTTTCCTGGACCAACTTGCCTCCTCACATCTATTTTCTAAGGTCTGTTCTTCCACAGATTATCATAGAATCACGGAATGGCATGGGTTGGAAGAGACCCCAAGGATCATAGAGCTCCAACCCCCCTGCCACAGGCAGGGCCACCAACCTCCAGGCCTGGATCTGCACAAGGTTGCCCAGGGCCCCATCCAACCTGGCCTCAAACACCTCCAGGGACAGGGCATCCACCACCTCTCTGGGCAGCCTGTTCCATCACCTCACCACTCTCTCTGTAAAAATCTTCCCCCTAATATCTAATCTAAACCTTTCCTCATTTAGCTTTAATCCATTCCCTCTTGTCCTGCCATTGTCTACCTTTTTAAAAAGTTGGATCCCCTCCTTTTTAGGAGGATTATTAGACTCTCTCCTAGGGTTTTTTTTAAATAAAGACTAGTTTAAAATAGTAATGATATTCCAATTAACTCCATTTTCAGCACTAACTGGATCATATTACATGAATGTAACTACTAAATCTGTTTTTAAAAATACATGGAAATGTTTGGGGAAAAAAATTCAAAACATAGCTGTCCATTTTCTGAGAGGCTGTTGTGATAATCTTCACAAAGACATTTGATTTCAGCAGTCTGGGAAGTTGGTGTCTGTAGCATGTTGAGAAATGCAACTTCTCCCAGGATAATCTGTGGGCTTGGGGGAGGGTTGTTCTTTTTCTTTTAAAAGAGAGCTTATTTCCATGCCTCCCTTCTCCTTTTCAATGCTTCTGATGGTCTTAAGTTCTCCTAACTGGTCCACTTTGACCTTATAACTTGTAGAGACATCCATGTGGAAAACACAAGGTGTTTAATGACTTTCATCATTTCTTTGGGAGAGGAAGAGGGATTGGGGAAACAAAGTTCATTCTTCATACAGTAAGCTCATTGGTACACCTGAAGTGATCGGTCTTCTCACCTGCCTCTCAGTAGGGGAAGGTAGTCACAACGGCTGCCTCCTTGCTGCTTGGGAGTTAAGAGCTCATGGTGCTGAGGAGAAAGGTTCCTCATCCTTTGCTATGGGCTGTGAAAAGCTGAGCAGCTGAATGACTACTAATAGTTTACCAGCTTGAGGAGTTCCTGTGAATCTCCTGCTCCATGTATCATGTCTGGAAGAACCATCTACTGACTGGCTGTAGCAGTTTCAGGTTCCTGTTGCATAACTTGGGCTACAGGGCTGAGGATCTAGCTAGTGGTGCAGCTTGCAGTAGCAACAACGTGCAGTACTCTTCCCATAATGAGAGATTGTAAATGTGCTGTTGCATGCATCTTGCAGAATCTTCTCAGTGTCTGTCTAGAACTCAGGTTCAGATCAGACTTTCTCCATTTCCACTTCGTAAGGCCGCTTTGCTGCTAGTCCCTGAAAAAGATCCAGAAATGGAAAGCAATACAGGCAACACAAAAAGAAATACAACTTCTCAGTATCAGCTGAAGCAATCACAGGGTATGGGGTATGTTGGGTTTTTTTAAAAAAACACCCTCTTACTTGTTTTCTGAAGAGTCACATTTCATGAGTGGTTAATTTGGGCTGGTCTGTGTCTTCTAGATCAACAATAGTTCATTTTGTATGTATGTAGCTTTGTCCTGCAAAATGTTGTACAATGGAGTCCCTTAAACAGTCTTTATCTTGCAGTTTTAGCTCCCCACCCCGTACCTCTGCCCCTTGAAATGTAGGTGGTCACCCAAAGTAAACAGAATTCCTTCTACTCCCTCCACATCTGCTGTGTGTTATCTGGCACTCACCTCTGACCCTGATATTCATCATAAGAATAAGAACTGCATCCTATTCAGCTGGTTGCGTGCACTTTAACTCCAGTGATCACTGTTGAAATAGCATGTGTCGGGAGCAGAAACTGCTGAGACAGCATTGGAGTGTTCAAACTGGACTTTCTTGTGCACTTCTGGATACTTAAACAGAACTCTAGAGATAAGCAGGTCAGCACAGTATACTTGGGGACAGACTTTGGTAGAATTTAGGATTATACTTTAGTGAATGCAATGAAACAAGTTTGATACTGACTCTTAATGAGAGGGATTTCAAAAACAGACTAGTTCTCTTCCGTAGCTGCTGTATCAAATGACATTATGCATCTGTATAGCGAAACAATACCCTTCGGTATGGAAGCATTAAGCTTGAAAGTATGTTTGTGTTGTAAACAGCAGTTAATGTTCCTTTTTCTTTCCTTTACGAACACCATCCTCCATGACCTAGTGGTATCATTCAAGGAACTGCATAATTTTTGTTGTATGAGGTTTAAAATCTGACCCTAAATGTGAGGATGTGTATGTTGGGATGGATACAGATCTGGTCTCTGTGTTCCTGCTAAATGGAACCCATCTGAAATTTTCCTTTTTTACAAGGATGATCAGGACTTCTGTTTGAACACTGTGGAGGAAGAAATAAAACTGCCAATTTGCTCACCAAGGATGGATTGATTAATACTTTGGGAACTTCCCAATTGGAACTACTGTTTCTGATACTTTCTTTCATGGCAAAGGTGCGAGGGAGGAACCCTCTGCTAATCCCTTAATATTCAAACTCACATCTTCAATTCAATTATGACCATAGTCATGCAGTGCTCTCAGCTAAATAATGCGTGTTTGGTCTGTAGGATAAACTATAAAAATCTTATGGGCCTACAGCTGCAAAAGCTGTTCTTGTGTGGGCACTTGTAGTCAGAGGATCATGTGGATTACAAGCGTCTAGTAATGCTCAATGATACATACTGATTATCAGTATGTAAGTATTTTTTTCCTTGAATTGGTCATGCTTCTTTACTTGCCAAGTTTGTTTCCTTGAGCATGTCTGTATTTATATTTAGCAAAATTAACAAGGGATGAAATAGGTGCTGGGGATGTTAATTATGTAATTATATGAGCAAAGACGTACCATGTAATGGGCAGAGAAGAAAAATTACAAAGAGCTTACATGAAGAAATTAAATCCCATGTTGGGTTTTTGATTAAGGTCCTCATTTTTTCTGTGTTGCCAGTGGTCACTGGTGACCTCAAATGCAGAGGTGAAGGGTTTTATTTCTTGTTTGAATTTATTTAAGTATGCACATGTGCATCTGATATACATCCACATTAGTTATACTTTTTTACTGGCAGATTAAAATATGGGAGGCAGGATTCTCATCCAGGAAATGGTCTGTTTGAAAAAAGACTGTAAAGTGAAATGAAAAGGATCATATGAACTTTAGTGGTATCTAAGTGGTTTCAGTTTGCGCATTGTTAAAAATCATGCAGTGTCCTTTGGTGCCCTTTTCATCTTGTTTATTTTAATAAAGAAGACCAGTTAGTTTGAAAGGTAGTTCTCAGTGTCAGAACTGACTTCTGATCACCCTATCACTTCACGAGTCTTTATGCGTGAGGAATACTTGAAAGGATATGAACACGTTTGTGGGGATTTTTCTTTTTCTCTGGAGAGATTCGATTATTTATGCTAGAATTCTTCTTATTGAGAGTTATTTTTATAATTGAATCAAAATTGTTGGGGATGATACAGCCCCAAGTTACCTTTGTGATCTGAAAAAATCTTTTAAATGGTCATATAGAATAACTTTGTCACTTGTTTGTCATACCAGTTTTGACAATGGGTCATTCCATAGATGTCTAAAATGATCTTTAGCCATGTTTTATGAAGCCAGAACTGTAATCCAATAACAATTTTCTGGCTAAGTGCTTCTCAGTTGCCACTGGGGACTAACTGCATCACTGTTGCTGCTCTTAAAATGAGCTTAAGCTGAAAGGACACAAATTTCATATTTCTTTCCTTATTTTCTTGAGCGTAATCTAAGAAAATAATATTTTAAATAATTGCATTCTGGTTCCTGAGGGACATCAGCATAATTGCACTGAGGATACCTTTATTTTCATATGCATTTATTTATTAATAAAGAAATACATTCTAACTGTAAACCAAACGATTGGTCCAGTGGCACAAAACAATAAAGCAATGAAGTCTCTAGTTCCTTAAATTGGAATATAGGGATTGAATTACTAATTTATATTGGTTTAAATTTCATGTTATAAACTACAGGATTCTAAGATGTAAGGGAAAAATGTTCCCCATGATGCAGACTACCTACAGTTCCAGCTGGGAAGATTTATATAAGACCCATTGGAGATGAGGGAAGGAAGAGGTACTGGAGACTGAGACGGACTAGTTCCTTTAGTACATTGGTGGGCATGTTAAAGAAGACACAACTTAAAAAGAAAAAAAGAAAAAAAAACCCCAGCCAACCAAAAAACACCCCCCAAAACCCACTCCAAAACCTTATTTAAATTTGAGGGTACACCGACAGGATTACTTTTAAATATGGATAGTTTGAAATACTGGTTTGAGAAACTCCATAATATGAAGGTCAGGTAACAGAAGAATGAACAGTGAGAGAGATGCTTCATAAACCTTAAGTGGTTTAATTTCATTTCTATGTTATCTCTACTGTCATCTACCCTAGTTTTTTATTCTGTGTAATCTTGTAAACTTTCTTGCAAATTTCAGTCTGCTGTTAAGTTCCCTCTATTCTGATCATTTTAGTTTGATTTCTGTGTTTAACCGTCTCTGGAGTTGCCTGTAGAAGCTACTATAAAACCCATATAAGACAGTATGTTCTCTTCAGAGTTATGATGTTGACTGGATTCCTACTATTGGGACCTAGTCCTCTGATTTCAGAGATGAAATCTTAACTCACTCTTATTTCAGCCTTTGAGACCACAGGCAAGTCACTTCCTGAGAACAGCATGTGCCTCAGTGTTACACTCCGTCAAAAGTTGTGTTTGTTTCCTTCTCGAGTAGTGGGAAGTGTTTCACAAAGGCAGCTCTCAGATTTTCTGGAGAAATATTAGCTAATCTTTCCCTGTTTTTTTTAAAAAAAGCTAATTAATCTAAGCCACCTGTATGGCAATCTGTCATGAATGTTCAGGATTTGACAACTGATTTAATGGATCTGAGATGATGTGATGCTTTCAGCGTTTCTGCAACGGAGCCACACTTACTCTGAACTTTATGAACTGTCCCCCCACATCATTCAAGCCTTCTACTTATCCTCTGTAGGCTTCTATTTGTAAACCAAATAAACACAGCAGGGTATTTTAGTTTTGTTTCTATTCTGTTCCAACTTTTAGAGGGCTTTAAGAAGCCACTACAGTAAGCAGTTTAATATATCTACGAAATAGAATGTGATGTGATTGTTTTACAGTCTTTCTCAGGTGGAAGATGCAATCATGATGGGAGTATTTGCCTGCTTGAAGTGTAGCCTTCCTTTGTAAAACAACTTGCTCAGTTATTTCATTTGCTCATTGATGTCTTTTGAACTGCCATTAATTGTGATAGACAAAAGATCAAGGTTCTTTCAGATGAAAAATTGCACTTGTTTCATGGAAAGGGAATCTTTGGTCTCTTCTGACCATGAGAAGTGGGTGGCTCAACACCATCTTAAAGTCAAGCAAAGGCTATCTGTCCCTAAGCAAGTCAGCAAGAATTGAGTCCCTTTCATGAGTATCGATTCTGTTCAAAGCAAGGCAAATTTGGATCAGGTTCCTCAGTGCTGGTCCTGTCAAGTTTTGAACATCTCCAGAGGCAGGAATTGCACAGTGTCTCTAGACAACCTGTAAGTGTTTTGCTGTCCTCATGGTGATTATTTTTTTCCTGTACATTTAACAGTGTTTAATTGCAATATTCTTTGTTGCAACTTGGTGTCTATTGTCCTTCATTCTATTGTTTGTGCACCTCTCAGAAGAGTCTGGCTTATTCTGCCACAGTAGTTGAAGATCACTTCAGACTGTGTTGGAGACTGGCTGCAGCTGCCCTCATTTTGGTGAACCTTCTCTGTCTTGTAGAGCTTCAGACTTTTCAAGAAATAGTATTGTGCTATTAGTAGTTCCTTGGGCCTCAATTTTAGCATTTTGATGAACCTCATCTAAAATTCATTGAAAAGGGTAAACAAATTCTTATACTTTTGTGTGAAGATCAGGTTTTCTATTTTAAGGTCTAAAATGTGAGTGCATTTGGGTTATGTAGGTGTATAATTTGGATTTGATAATCATATTCTCAAAAGCTGGTTTATGAAGGACAGTCATGCCTTTGCAGGTCCTACTTTTTGCTACAAAAACTCATGACACTTTAGTGCATCATCTCACCAAAGCTGAGCATATTTCCCTTGAGGCAATGGCTAACCACCATAAAGCATAATTGTTTCCAAAGGCACAGGGGTCCTGAGCTCTATTTCATGCTAATCATCCATAATGTATTTCTATATACCTTTCTATATATACCTATATATATCTTTCTAATGTATATCTACATATATCTTTTTGTATCTTACTGACTCAGAGTATGTGTTTGCATAATATGATATCTGTAAATGGAAGAAAGGTGTGAATTATCAAATATGAACCAGATTTTAGGGTCATAAGACATTCACTTTTCATTACAGATCTGGCCTTGCTATTCCTACTGCCAGGGGATGATACTCAGAGTTTTTATATATACTTGGCTGAAGGTAATCTTAAAATAAATGAAATTACTAACTGTCTGTTTGTTTGTGGTTTTCTTTTCTAGTGTTCTCAAATTAAGGATAGTCTGAAGGACAATGTATTTACAGCACAGGTAAGTCACACAACTGATTATGTTCATATTTTTTTGACTAAATATTTAATTTACTGATGTGAAATTGACAATTTGGAAAGCACGGTCTAGGTGGTACTCTAGAAGTATGAGCAAAGGGGCAGACAGAGAACTGGACAATACAGCCCTTAGCTGTAAGTTATTCTAATGCTGCTGGACCACTTCCAGGGCATAAAACCATATTGTACAAATAAGTAATTTTTCAGTATCAGCTTTCTCTTGAATCTCTTCATTGAAGCACAAACTTCCAGGTCCACAAGTCCTTATACATCAGATAGACTTCAGCCTGTTGTTTCCTCAGTTAGTTCTCTGTGTGAATTCCCTTGTCTTGTCTGTTGGTTGTTTATGCCCCACCTTCTCCATGCAGCTGTCTCCTGCCATTGGGAAGCATAAAAGTTGTTCTCTTCATCAGCCTTCAGAACAAACAAGCAGGTGGATTTAGTCTACTATTATAAAGGTTATGTTCCTCTAATCTGGGAGTAATGAGATTAATTACTTGAAAAGTAAAGAACTTGTATTTCTCTTTATTTGCAATAGATACTGCTTTTCTGGAATCACTGAACTGTCTATTTCAGGGATGTGTTTGTGAAGAATAAGTCTCTGATCATATTAGAAGTTTGAGTTTATATGAAACAACATGAATGAGTTGATAGACAAATATGGCTTGAGATCTTTAACTCTCACTGATTCTTGTCAGCAGTGTATTATGAAACTAGGAATATTTTACCATCAGAATGAACTACTAAAAATTTGTGCTGGACACTGTGCTCCAAGGAGCTTCTACTAACATCGGTCAGATGCAGCCCACCTGGGAGGACACTATTGCTTGCTGCTTATAATTATGTATATTAGTCCTCTGATGAGTGCAACATGCAAACCACGGCTCCTATTATCTTTTCCCTTTCCTCACATCATCCTTCCTGTCCAACCAATTTCTGACTCTCTCTGTTGCTCCTTTGAAGTGGGTTTGCTCTCTTCAACTCCAGCACAGGCATTTCTGCGTATGCAGCTCCCAGCTGCGTTCCACAGGCCTATATTCCAGATGCCTGTGAGGACCAAACAAAGCATTACTGTCTATAGCACAGAGTACATGGGAATACATCTGGAAGAGGGAAATATCAGCTGCCTGATAACAAGGAGACCACTGTGGAGGAAGAATTATTGTAAGGAATTGTGGCAAGAGGAGGAATAAGCTGTCCATTTTAAGTTACTCTTTTTTTTTTTTTAAACTTTGCCCTGATAAACTAGGAGGTTTAAATCCATTGCTGGGACATTAGTTATTTCTTGTCTGAGGTACTATATTTAGTATTGTACTTTTAGTTTAGTTTTGGCAAATGAGGTTCAGGATGGGAGAATGTTTCTCAAGTATTTGAGATCTGCTTGTCTTTGTGGTCCCTCAGCCTGACTATGTGCTGTTTGGTCATCCTATGGGCTGCATATGCAGTGTGAGCCTCCCAGATCTTTGGGGACTCTTGGACAGGTTGGGTGTTTGTCTCTCAAACACTGTCACTGACTACAAGTCAACTATGTCTAATCTAGACTTCAGACTTTCATTATTTCAGGCAGGGTCCTCATGATCCTCACATCACTTTGCATGGCAGTTTTCAGGGCATCAGAATTGTTACTCAGGGAACAGGATTTGGTAGCAAAATACAGGTTAAGCACATAAAGAACAACACTGGCAGCTAAGGACAAAAAATGAAAGTATGGAGAGGATATTGCAAGCGTTACTTTAGGATGAGGGTGAAATTGCTTTCCAGACTGAGTGGCCATCATGTGGTTAAGAAGGAGATTTCAAAAGTTTGCCTCAGTATGTGCACAAGAACACTTCTTAAAAGAACAGTCCCGTGCGCCATAGCACACCTAAACCAGGTTGTGTCCTCTTTCATGTTGAGATTAACATCATAATAAGGATTTTTTTCTTGGTGAGAATAACGTAAAACACTGCTCTGCACACTTTTATTTATAAAGTCTGGATTTAGAAGGGATGTGGGGCACTAGATGTCCTTTTTTTCTATTTTGGTGTTGGGGGAGATCCAGTTTTATCTTCAGCCCCATATAAACTATATCAGTATAATGTTGTTGCCAAAAAAGCAGATATTAAATTTGGACAAGTGGCAGTAAATGGACAATAGTAATTTTTCTCACATTTAAAATTATTTGATATTCTCAGTGTTATAGTCAGGAAAGGCAGCTTTCTGATTCTATCATTTCTATTAAACTCCACTGCTTTAAACTAACTGGCAGTAGGCTTTTTTCTACTCACCAAGCAGTTTACTAATTCAGATAACTCCTCGGTCATCAAAGACTCCTTTGGTTTTACACCACAATCATTGTGACAGTTCCAGGTAAGAGTATTTGGCAGGGATTGCTCAAGGGTTCATTCTTTTCAGAATGTTTACTTTACCTGACATATTTTTCCTGGGTGCCACAGTGATTAGTCATCTGTAAATTATTTAAGGGTAACTAAGGAATACTATATTCTCCATATAAGAAACAGCTAGGGGGTGTATAATGAAAATAAATAAATAAAATCCCTCAGCACTGAAAAAGACATGCTAGGAGAAAACTAAAATAGGTTGCAGAGCAAGCAAAGCTCTCTGTAGAACTATGTGTTCATGTTCATGTGTATTCGAAGTAGGGCAGAGAATGTTGATTGCCAACAAGATTGCCTGAAAATTCTCACTTATAAACTGCTGTGAACAAGATTTAAAAAAAAAAAAAAAAAGAAAATCTTCACAGACTAACTGGGTTGATATTTTCCATGTTGGACTTCTTTCTGGGGCAAAACATTTGGAATTACTATGATCAAAAATGGTTTGGTGGTTTCTGGAAAAGGAAGTGAATATGTATTGATCTGTATAAAATTTTGTGCACTTCTCACCGCCCCCCCACCCCCAAATTGCATCTTTCTTTTGTTATTTCAAAATACTATCAAAATCTGCTGTAAAAGTGTGATTTTTCTCTCCTTCAAGTACTGATTCCTGTTGGGAAAGATGCTATTGCTTGATTTAATGAACTGAAATGATAGAGGACTGTAGCATGACTCTAAATATTGCCAGCGATGCTACTGAGCCACAGGCCCATGGGTAGGATTCTGTGCTGTGGCATTTGTGGAGAGCTGGATAGCTCTGAATTTTTAGAAACCTGGTAATTTAGAAATAAAACCTGAAGTTGCAAATTGAGAGTTTCAGATTGGGGTGAAATCTGGTGGATGAAAGCATGGACAGCACTCACTCAATGAGCAATTCAAATACTTTGTTCACATATTACAAATCCAATATTTTTTTACCCTCTTCTGTTAAGTGTGTGCCTTCAGGCCCTTTCTATTGCATGCTTTTCAAAACTTGCTCCAGAGACAGAATTATTAATTTCCTCCCAGGTTTCTGTATAGCACTCAACACTACATTGCTTCACAAACCATTAATGAAGTTATTTTCACAACACCCTGGTGAAATGAGGAGGAATTATTGTCCTCATTTGACAGATGGAGACTGGGACACAGTAATTCAAGGTTGAAAGTACCTACTAATTTTTGAATCCAGTCTGAGACATCCTGCTCCAATTTTTTTCAGACTATTCAATATTGGATACTGAGCTGAAAACACAGCTCCCTGCAACTTCAGCTCCATTTATGAGTGATCAGCACTTTGAGCCAGGCAGACCCTGGGTTTCAAGTCAGGCATGGAGCACACGAAGAACATACAATTGGTCACCATGTGAAAACCTTGGTTTTAAGAAACTTGTCCTGTATCTCATAGGCTGACTTTTGATAAAAGTAGGTATAGACTCAAAACTCTTCAGGGCAGTTTTTAAACTACCTTAAGAAGGAGAGGTTTTTTTTCCTTTTTCTTTCCTCCTGCATTCCTTGCTCATTACATAACTCTGAACTTTGGCAATGCACGGGGCAGCCCTTCTCATTATCAGGCAGCAGCCTCTTGCCCTGCATTGATTCATCCTGCAGACAAGTCCATGCTGCACTGCAGGAAACAGTGACCTTTTGGAAAACTCAGTTTGTGATTATATAGGAAGTTGTACGATGATGTGTTTACCAAATGGCAAACACTTCTCCTGCGTTTGATCACAAAGTCTGTCTGAGGTCTATCAATGAAGAGAACTACAGAGTGCTAATGAAATGGCAAGTACACTGGCATAAAATGGCTCTGAACAGTGATGCTTACTGCTTAACTGTACTGATTTTCTCACATTTCCCATCTGTCCATTGTTTTATCCCTACATCCAAAACATTGTAGAGTACAGATTACTATGTTTTGCTTCTATAGAACTTCAAGTGAATGGCCTTGATGAAGGGACCTCAGCTGTTCTGATGGAGTCCTTCTTCATTCACATTATTTGTGTTGTCACCTGAAAAAAATTAGTCTCAACTTCTTGACTTGGGCATGTTGGCTGATGAGAAGCTCAACATGACCCAGAAAGATGCACTTGCAACCCAGAAAAAGGCAACTGTGTTCTGGGCCACATCAAAAGAAGCATGTCCAAACAGGCCAAGGGAGGTGATTTTGCCCCTCTGCTCCACCCATGTGAGACCCCACCTGGAGTACTGAGTTGTGTTCCAGGGCTCCCAACATAAGAAGGATGTGGAGCTTTTGGCACGAGTCCAGAGGAGCACCACAAAGACAACTGGAAGGCTGGAGTGACTACCCTGTGAAGACAGGCTGAGAGAGTCAGGGTTGTTCACCCTGGAGAAGAGGAGGCTCTGGGGAGACCTTAAAGCAGCTTTTCAGTACCTAAATGGACTACAGGAAAGCTGGAGAGGGGCTGTTTACAAGGCATAATAGGACAAGGGGGGATGGGTTTAAACAAAAAGAAGGGAGATTAAGGTTAGATATAAGGAAAACATTCTTCACTTATGAGGGTGGTGAGACACTAGAACATGTTACCTAGAGAAGTTGTAGGTGTCCTCTCCTTGGAAGTGTTTAAGGCCAGGTTGGATGGGGCTTTAAGCAACCCGTGCTAGTGGAGAGAGGGAGAGCATCCCTGCCCATGGCAGGGTGTTGGAACTAGATGGGGTTTGAGGTCCTTTTCAACCCAAGTCATTCTGTGATACTTAACTATCTGCTTTATAGACTGTTTTCTGTAGACATCAGAGTTGGTGATCACTGACAGTTTGTGCATTGCCCACCTAGAATGTTGAAGGGAGAATTGCAATTTGTTCACTAACTTTTGTTTCTCTTAAGTGAATTTAATGTGTTTTATACTTTTCAATTTACTGAAGTGCTGGTAGTTTATTAAAATAGAACATTAAGTTGACCTGTATACCTGTATCACAGGACTGTTGTGAAGATTAATAATTAGATAATGTTTGTAAAGCACTTTTTATAAGTGAAAAGTGCTATAAAGTGCTAAGTAGTATTACTGCAGCATGATAGAGATCACAAAACACAAGTGAATTAGCTCTAGGTTTAATCCTTATAAGGCAAAGCATACCAGGGGCAAAATAACATTACAGTTATTTTTCTTACAGCCAGCACTTCATTAACTACCACATAGGGTTATATAACGCTGTGAGAGTCTAACTTAGTAAAGTTTATAATCATAGCAGGAAAAGTTCTCACGGGTTTTGCAGGCAAGACTTGTATGTACAGCCTCTAAGGTCACATAGAGTTCCTCCAGCTATGCGCAGTTAGTGCCTCCGGTTGCATGTTGGGATGTCACTGCTCACTTTGGCTCTCTCCAGTTTAACCCCTATCACAGCAATGTCTCTGTCTAGATTAGATAACACATTTCACTGAATACAGGTCTTAACTGCATATAAAGTGGCATTATGCCATTGAATGAATACAGTCATCAATATCTTCTCAGGATCTTACTATGTTTCTCTCACCAGCGCTTTTCCATAGACTCAGTGTCTCAATCTCTGTTTTTCCTCTAAATTTCTACTTATGTGAGAAAGAAATCCATCACTTGTTTTCTGGCTCCAGTCAAGGCTTTAACAGCTTCGAGAAAGTCAGTCAGCACTTTCCTTCCTCTTTAATGCTCTCTTATTGCTTATCTTACTGCAGGTGACCTATCACTACTATTGCAATCACTTTTTTTTTTCCTGAAGATGCCACAAACACAGAATATGTTCTCAAGTCCAGTTCTGGCACTGCCTATTTTCTGTCCCATCCCCTGCAGGACAGTCTTGAGCCAAGACCTTGAGAAGTAGCATTAGTTACTTGGTATAGCTACCTGCTGTTTTCTGAAAAGAGGAATGTGAAGTAGCCTTGTCAAAGAAGTGCTGTCTCAAGACTTTTGAAAAAGATCCATTAAGAAAAATTACATGCCTCTTTCAATTGGAATTAGTATCTCCTAGGCTGGTTGGTTGTAGGGGTTTTTTGGTTTTTTTGTCTTGTGGGGTTTTTTTGTGAGGCTGGAGCATTTATTTATTTTCTGCCTTCCCTCCTTCCTTCTATAGGAACTGTCAGTAGACAGCCTCTTAAATCCTGACTGATGATATGTGGACTGACTCTATCATTCCTTCTTAATTTTACATTGGCCCCCCTAGTCTGACTGAAGCATACCTCTGACCTATCTTTAAATAAAAAATGTGCACCAAAACACAATGTCCTCTACTGCAGTTCATATCCAAACTTCCGTGGTGAGTTTAGTGCATTTGTTTGCTTCTGAAATGTACAATGTGTGTTAAAATGCCAGATCTTATATATTGAGTGCTGAAGAGAAACCAGTTACTGAGCACCAGGTACCTGAGCTTCAGAGGAACAATTCCTGTACATCAGGCAGGTGTTTGTCAGGATTTAATTGCAGTTCATAAAGGAAATCTGCAAAGCACTATGCTGGGTGAGGCTTGCATTCTGCAGAGGTCACAAAATAATGGCTTCTTAGTGTCTTTAGATATCCTCAACATACCCTGCTTCAGGCAGTCTCAGGAAGGTGACATTGGGGTGCTCTGTAAGGACTCTGCCTTCATGGCCATGTGCTGACTGTGGCAAATCCCGTTACTGTGTGGGTTAGAACAGGTGAAGGATGGAGAGACCCACAGCTGTGTGATCTGCCCTGGTCCACAAGGGGATTTGTTTGTGCAAGAGGGTTATTTCAGGTTATCTTCTGGGACTTGTCCACGTGGTAGCTGTGTTGGCCCTTCTTTGGGATGCAAGGTAAGAAGACATGAATCTGTGCCTCTTGTGCATGCTGGTGACTTGGGAAGGTAGATATGAGAAGTGCTAGAATGAAAATGTTGATGAACAGGCAGAAAACTTGATTTGGCACCTACTTGTGTATTTCTATTATATTTGTGGTTCTGTGCAGCGGTGGGATTTTTGTGTGGGTAACACAATGAGGAGCAGGAACTGTACCTCTGTAAAGGAAAGGGAAAGCTCCACCTTACCCAAATTGGAACCAGCTGACGCCAAAAACCAACAGGGTGGAGAGGGGATTATTTATAGTCAAGCCAGCAAGGGGAGGATTATTTATAGCCAAACCTGGAAGCAAGGCGACAGGTGGTGAAGAACACTTGGGTTGGACAAAGACATCTGCTGGGAATGTCAGCAATACAAAGGTAACCCTGTATCCAGTAGTAAATGATAGGACAGAAATTGTAGCTGACCTGGAGGAAGAAAGGTTGCACAGGCATATTTGAGGGAAGTAACAATGTGTCAGACAAAGGAATTAACTAAAAGCAGGCATGCAGCCAAAAATAAAATCTGTGTACCAATGAGAGACTTCAAGTCGAAGTAGGTGAACTAGGTGTCTGGGGATGGAAGAGGACTGACCTTCACAAAGTAAGTGCAACTCAGCTGGTAGAAATGCAATACTGTAGTACATAATTACTAGTTGGACAGAATAGATCTGATGGGGGAATAATTCAGTTCATGGCCATAAACAATATAGAACAGAGCAGCCATGAGAATGGGCTGTACCTTTTCTGCGATTCAACCAGCTAATATTTCTCAATGAAAAGGCATGCAATAACTTGACAGGGAACTGCTGTTGTTCTAGCACAGTATTTTAAAATGTTTTAGGAATATTGCAAGCATTTCAAGTTCTTCTAGTGTGGGGATATTTTTAAATCAGAAGAAAAGCCACAAAAAAATAACGGTAAGCCTAAAGTACTTGTTGCTTGCTCAATGAAACTATGCTGAAGACCTGATTGTTGTTCTCACTAATGTTGCTTGCTGTTACTCTGGCATTATATAATGTAGACAGAAATGCATAGAGACCTACTGCTTGAATGTAAAGAAGGGTTAGTGTAAATGAAAATTGTTCCCTGCCTATGAGAATATCAAAGAGGTAGCATTTACCCATCTGAAAAATGGTTGTATGTGACAACAGGGCAAGGTTCAAAGAATCACTTTCTTCACAATTCAGGTGATCATGCTGAAGATCAGCTAGTTTTTCAGACAGGCACAAATGGAGAGCTCTCAGTCATACATGAATTGCCTTCAAGCTATCTCTCTAAGTAATAGTGGCCACAGTATAGGTTTTATGTCTTTAGGATGAAGAGCACAATAAAGAGTTCAACACTGGAAAGCCAGTGGTGGACTATTTAGATCATTTGGAAATGTGTTTTGATGTGATTGCAGTGTCTAAAGCAAATTTGATTGGCTAGAACAATCTGTCATGTTATCTTGTATTCTGGTCATTTTCTATTTTAAAAAGAAATTAATGAAGAAATGTAAACAGAAGAAACCCAGAAATAGTCAAAGAAAGTCTTCACTGTGGGTGAGACTTCTGTTTTTAATTCAAAGTAGGGAAAGGTACAAAATGAGGAACTCTAAAAAGGAGAGGAATGTTTGGGAGGGGGAAGGGAATGATTGGGTAAGCAAGAAATACAGAACTGGTCAAATGAAGTTTCACGCATCTCATAATTAGGTTGTAGAAATTCCTGCTGTAAGATATCATGGGACTCAAGCATTTAGGAGGATTGAAAAAGATCAGACATTTATATGGGCAATGAGAGACTCCAAACTACATTCAGTAGAATAAAAACATTAATAAATTAAGATGTAAAACTTTATGCTGTGGGCAGGAGCCAAACATGTGAACAAATGTTCCAAGGAAACTCCATGCCTGAGGTGATTACTCCATAATTTTCCCATTGGAGTTTTTTTGTGCTTTCCTTTGTAGCAATAGGTACTGATGCCATTGAGGATCTGTGATGAACTCTGGGTTCCCTTGCATTTATGCCTGAGGGGTGGATGGCAGGGCGCGGGGAGGAGGGAAGAGGACACCACAGGAATATGCTCCTGTTCAGGGCTTCTCAGGAGGAAATAACTTTTAGACAATACTAGAGAGCACAAGCAGAGTAACCTTGCTGTAACACATCAGGGTCTGGCTCCTCAGTTGTGTGGAATAAAGATCTAGTCAAGTTAACCTTAGTGTTCAACGGCCCACAGCTGAGCCAGGAGTGAATTCTGTGCCATGCAGAGTCCTAGATGACTTCCTGCAAAACCTTTGTGGTTTTGCCCCCATCTTCTTCTCCAAAGTAAATTTATTGCTTGAAGTACATGAATGTGTTTTTCCTTCTCAAAAGCAATGGTTCCTCATATGTTATCTGCCTCATGCTGGCACGCTGCAGGCCACAGGTTGCAAGTGGTCTGTAAGTGGCAGTGCATGTTGGAGCTGTTGCCTTGGCATCTCCATGGAGCCCCCAGCCTGCCAGGTGAACCAGCACAGCAGGTGTGCTTTCCACCCTGGCACTCCATCCAATTGGGACTGCATCTAACCACATGGCGGTCTGGTCCCCTGACCCCTGTTCTGCATGAGGAGATAAAATCGCTTTCCCAAACCAAAGTGAGAGAATCTTCCCAATTAAAAATGGTAGTAGATTGCCACTTTTTTGCTGCTTCCCCCCTCCACCCCAACAGGTAATGTATTTAATACTGTCTTTCACTGTTGCTTGACCCTATGGCTGCTGTAGCCCCTTCCAGGCACTGAACTCATCTGAATGGCAATGTGGGCAGAAAAGCCCAGTAGCCGCACTGTATATATTATTAATTTGAGAAGGAAGAAGAAACTGCTTCACACTGCCTCCTTTTCATACTTCATATCTCTAAAAGTAGCCAGTTAATTACATTCCATGGTTACTGCTATTGTAATGTGCATATTTGAAGTGCAAAGATGATAATCGATTCTACACTCTTGACTACACTATTAATGGTTTCAATACCCACATTGTGTTTACATTTTGCTTTATAACTAACACTTAGCTGTTGTGGTTTTAACATGTAGTAAGTAATTCAGTGAATACTGTCTCTATGTAATGCCCTTGCCATTTCATTCTGTGGTATTAAGTGTTGTTTTTCTAAGAAGGTTTTGAAATATGGGGCATTATGTATGAGTTATGCTAATTTGTTAGGGCAATGAATACATTAATTTCATTAGTAAATGGCCTCAAAGCAATAATTACCAGTGTAGGTGTGTCAGAAACGATCATGTTCAGTTTTGCCAGTTAATTATTAAGATTTTGTTCTAAGGGACCCAGATTTGACATCCAGCTTCAATTTAGCCATAAATAAAAGTCTGAAGTATTTCAGGCTGAAGAAATCTAGCCAAGAACTTGTTTTCCTCTTAGAAATTTCTACATTTTGTCTAATTGTGACTGCCAATAAGATGCCAAAATAATTAGTGTCAGTGATACGAGGTTTATACTATACCTCCCAAAAAAGGCACATCATAATGAAAATAGCAATCACACTTTCTCATTCCTTCCATCTCGCCTTATGTTACGGATGCTGAATTATTCAATGGCAGTATTACTTGCTAGCGCAGTATTAAATTTGAAATGGCTGCAGTTTATCGTTAAAGCTGAAGGGTTTTTAAAATGGAGTTTACTTCTAATGGCCTTAATTAGGTTTCTAAGTTACATCCATGCACTTCTTGAACTTTACATGGTTAACACTGTAAAGGAGACAAATGGAGGCACCTGGATTATCTTCCATAGATGTGACCCTATTTTTAATTACAGTGGACCTGTTGACAGCTCCTAATAGACCACTGTTTATATGATTTTAGACAACTTACAACTGTTATTTTTTTCCAAAGGAAACTTGGAAAATGTGTACATGAGCTGAGATACACATCTCAATTATCGAAATGGTGGCAATTAAGAATTCTCCAGTGTTTTATTTTTGTGGTCTGCTTTGTAAAATAGAGGGACAGGCACCCTATGTTCTCATCACTGAAGTTGCTTACAGTGTCTTTAAAAACACATTTTTCTGTTATCAATTGCAAGGTGGAACTTTTCAGATCACTACAGAATAGTGCTGGACTGTCTCTTAGTTACATCATCAAACATGATGCACTACTCATTGTATCATATGAAAATGCAGCATATCTGGAAGCAAAGGATGTATAGGACTCGCTACCTTTCCCATGAATGGACCTGAATAACAGCCAATCCAAGCAGATATTTCAGCTCTGACATGCACTTTATTTTGAATGCAGGACTCCAGCCAAACTCTTCAGATTTAGAGTGGAGTCCAGTCCAGTAAGCACGCATGCTGCAGCGTTTGCTCCCTGACCTTACTTCATAATCCCAAGCAGAGTCAGTGAATAATGACATTATGTCCAGCTTCTTAGATTTACAAAGAGTGGGTATCTAATTGTGGCTTTCTTCTTTTGCATGATTGATCACTTTCCATTAGTTAAGCTGATCTTCAGTTTGCCTTGGGACAGATATAAGCAAATGCAACTGATCTCCCAATGAGTTTTGGCATGTAGCTTGGCTGCCTGGTTACTTTACCTTCTTTCTGGTCAAGCTCCTGAGAAACCTAACCACATAAGAAAAAACAAGTACTATGATAATTGTAGCCCAGCATAACCATTTCTCATGTGAGACTGATGCTTTGCTGCTCCAGTATTTGTTTAGGTACTCAGAAACCAAGGGAATGAGACTGTTTCTGTCCCAGATTGTGCCCTTTTTCCCAAGATATTGGGAGGAAAATGAGCCTTCCTTGTATTTATTAGGCAATTAAGTGAAATGTATTGACAGTTTTCAAACGATTCTAGTGTGGCACAAATTTACCAGAGTAATTTAGGAATACTGTTCACCATAGAGATTCTGGAATATGTAGCAAAATGTAGACAAAATCTCTTCATAAATTTTACTCCCAAAAGATAAATCCCCTGGGAAATCAAGTTTTGGGAAAAGCTGTCAGTAGCAAGGAAATTTTTTTTTCTCCTCATGATCAAACATAGTAGTCTTTCAGGGAATAGCTTGCCATCAAGTCTATTACTTACATGTATGTTCTTATTTTTTGCCATTAGAATTAAGTTTAAACATTTAAGGATTGATTTAATATTTATGGCATAGTTTAATAAAAGTTTAGTGATGTAAGGGAGCTGGTTGCAACGATGTGCTTTGCACATAAGCCCCACTAGAAACTCATTTACTTACAGAATCAAATGCTAAGTAAAATAAACAGCTTGGCTTTCTACTGACATTTTATAGCCACCTTAAGGGAAAGGTGGGGAGGGGGATTGTGTTGCCATGTGGGTTTAATTCGTGAACTTCCACTCAGAGTGCTCAAAGGCAATACGGTAGTTGAGCCAACTTTCTCTGTTAAATCAAAAAAAAAAAAAGAGGGGTTTTTTATTTATTTTTTTTTTACCAAATACAGGGGATCAACTGCAGCTGCAAAGAGGAAATTTAGAATTATCATCATACCAGTATCAGAAGGTCCTTTATATTTACAGCTTCATAAAAGTTCACAGCTAGAGTATTTGCTGCCAACTCATAAAAGAACTAATGAAAATTTCTGCAGATTTTTTTTTCTTGGACAGTGATTTCTTAATCCCCTAAATCCTGATGAATTCTTATATTCAAAACATTTGTAAAAGAGGAGGGAAAAGGACTTCTTGGTGTTTTAATATGGTAGGTCATACTTAAACTCACAATAGGACAATCTGTGCTACAGTTTTACTTGGGTAATGCTGCCGTACTCTAAGTGTACTCAGCAACACCGAGAAGACGACAACCGTGTTATTCAATGTAAAAGAAAGAAGTTATAACAGTATATTGTCTGTGTGAAGATAAATTGCTGTATTGATTGGGTAAACTTTAAAATTTGATTTACAATCATAACAATGATTATTGCTTCAACATTTAATAAACCCTGTCATTAAGCAATCAGTTTCTTTCAGATAAGTAGTATTTGTCAATAATGAAAACCTTGTGTTTTAATGTACCTCAAAGGGTGTTGTTACTCAGTAATTCACAGGTTCTCTCAATTTTTGTGACTAAAAGCAGAAAGCTTCTTTTATTTACATTCCTAAAACTATGAAAATTATATCAATATTTTTCTCTCCAGCTGCTGTGGAAAACTGTTCCCAAAAGAAAAGCCAGGGATAGTAACGAGTTAGGTGAATATTTATAAAATCTGAGGGTAGTATGTGTGATTTTTCTAGTTACTGATCATCTTCTCCTCTACCACATCCAGTCATTGTTGTCTTTATAACATCAAGTCTGCTCTACATTTGTCACTTCTATGTTTATTGCTCTGTCCCTTCTTCCCTGCAACCTTATCTTGTTGGAGGGAGCATCTCCCAAGAATAGCATATATTTTTGAAGTTTCATACTTAAAAGTTAAATCTGGAAGTATCTTTGAAATTATGTAGCAAGAAATATTCTGGTTTATAATAATAGAAAAGTGTCATTTAGTGCTACCAGACTAGAGAGGGTGTGTTTCAAAACCAGGATGATTCCAGCCCTATTGCTGTAAAATGATTTACCTCTCAGAAAGTGGAGCTTCCTTAGTCAAAGGAGCTAAACATAAAACTCTAGTTTTGTATTTAAACATACATTCCTTTATTAGTAAAGTGACTTGCATAGGTGTGGAAATCACAAGAGATTCCAAAGCTTTATAAAAAGCAGAATCATTTAGGAACTGTCCTTTGTAGGTGGACTGTGGAAGGGAAAAGAGTGGCAAATATTAGGGGGAAAAGCTTCTTTATTTTCATCATGCTGGTTCTATAGCTTTCCAAGCTTCTGAATAAGGGCAGTGTCTATTCTTTAGATCTGTATACTTGTGAAAACTTGTGAGAAAACCTGCTATTTTTTTTCTGCCAAAGAGTACTAGTGCAGTGAAACCTGACCTCTTTCATATATCTGAGACGTACCTACCAGAGCTGAGCCATTCTGGCTGTCCTCTCAGCCCAAGTCATTTTATTATTTTGTATGCAGCATGCCTCAAGCTGTGAAGCTACTTGTTGAACTAGGCTGTGTTACTGTTTGACTGAGAGGAAGACAAATGTTCCATATTATCCTTAATTTCCACATAATTGTTTTAATCTTTGTTTTATAATAAATGTATAAAAGTGCCCTGAGGGTACTTTTTTTTTTTGTTATTGTAGGTGTCTCATTTAGAGTTCAAGCAAGGTGGGAAATGTTCAGGTCTGCTTTTTCTTTGTCTCACCTGAATGGTTGACAAGGTGCACTCCAAAAATAAAGTATTCAGCCTTTCTCATTGCAGAACTGTACCTCCACATGTGAAAGCATGCGAGGCCACATTTCCTATCCATCTCATTCTGGATATGTTTAGCAAATCAGATTAGGACAAGTGACAGCTTTGGCTGGAGATATGTGCTCCTGCCAGCTTCACAAAGCATGTAGCTGTCGCTGGGGTATCATGTGTTCCAAGCTAAAAGGAGCTAGGAATTGAGGGAAGAAGGAATATCTTACTTGCGACTCAGCGTTGCTTCTTGTCTTGCTCTTGACTGCCTGTTTATTCAAAGAGGCCAAACAAATAGTCTTACATACAGAAAATTACAGTCTCCAGAACTTCTGAAAGGTCAAGATTTATAGGAAAACACACAGGAGTCTCCTATGGAGTCCTTTCAGGTTGGCACTCTACCTAGATGGTTTATGCCCAGTTAATGACAGCTTGTCTAACTTAGTACCCAGCTGTCTGCAGCCTTCACTCTCAGACTCTCTAATTCATAGTGGCATTTTCAGCTGTGTCTTTGTTTTAGGGGTGGCTACTTCTGATGCCACTGTATCTGTACACCTGAGCTTCACTCACACAGGCCTGCTAAGGTGAGGACTCCAGCAGGACTACCCAACCAAGGTGCACACTACAACACAATTCCTTCACACGAGTCTAATGGAAGGGAGTTTGAGAATCAACAGAGCATAAACTGATAAGGGGGTGAAAGAAGGTCCTGGAGAGTTTTTCTGTCTGATGCTGTAGCAGTTACAATAGTTACAACCTCTCTGCAGAGTTTACTGTGAAATATTATCCCACTGTAAAACATCTGTGGGATGCCCCAGAAATCCTATGAAAATAGGATTTCTAGCATTGTATAATACATTTCTATAAGGGCATTCTTGTGTGGTTTTGATGGGAGGTAGTACAGTTCCTGAAATTAGTGGGGTGGGAGTCTTGCCTGTGCCTGCCTGACAGAACAGAAAAACACAGAAACTTTAGATAGTTCTTTCACATGTTGTTTTCAAGCTTGAAACAGAGCCTCATCTTCAGGGGAAAAACAAGCATCCTGATTTCACCAGATGTTTAGTTCCATGGTCCCTTTAATAACAAGCCCAGTGAAAAGGGGAAAGTCGTATGAATACATTTTTTGACATTTTGTTTATTAGCATTTTATCTAGGCTAGTAGTAAATGAATAGACTTGTCAGCAGAAATCTCTTGGTGAAGCAAATAAAGAATCTTAATAGGCAGGGAGAGCAGAACTAAAGGCAAATTGCTCACAAAGAGCTCTAATTTATTGGTTTCTTTTTCATGAAGATTCTGTTCTGGATTCTGGCTTTGCCAGAAGAAACAACTGAATGATGACAGGGATTCTCAGAAAGAAACTGTGCTGTCTAGTAGGAAAGGGGAAGACTTGAGCAAAGAGTCTATTTCTTTTACTGCTTTCTTGAAAATACTTCATACCACACAGTGAATAATTTTCTTAGTTTGATATGTTGGTTTCAGTGAACTGGCCAAGTCTGCATTTGTAGAAGGGCTGTGATGCTCGATTCCTCTTGTAGGTGACTGGCTGTGGTAGAAGAACAAGTGAATTTCTCTGGGTCTCCATTGTGCCAAAGATGCAGGGCCCTGGGTTCAGGATGTCAGCTGCATGGAACATGGGACTTCTGGCTTGTGTACACACCTGTACCCACTGGTGCTACTGGCATACTGTTCTTGGGGCCAGTAGAGTTTCTGGGAGGTACATCACTGTCTCATTTCCTTCCTGCCCCCCTCTAGTTATCCCAACCTATTCTCCCAAACCAGGAAGAAGCTGCAAATTCCAGGGTTAAAATTTTGAAATGTGTTAGGAATATGCTTAGTAGTTACAAGCTGGACATTTTCTATTTTGTTGTCGGCTGTGCAGTCAATACCAATCACAAATGTAGAGCATACAACTGAAGAGAGTTGTATAATTAGTAGAAATAAGTGTTGTCCACAATGCATTCCTCCCAAATCCAATGGTGCAATAGAGACTGTATCTGTGGAACTCTTCAGCCAAGTGGGCATGAGACGCTGTCATGTGTCACAGTGCATTAGAAGTAGCTGTGGTCTCTTTCTCAGTAAAAAGCTGTTGTTTACCAAGATTACTAAAACTCTTCTTACCTAACCCATTCAGCCTTCAGTTTTATGTTGGTAGCATCAGAGAAAGTGCTGCGTTTTCAAAAAAGTAATTGCTGAGTGACCTCATAGGGCAAGTTCATCCTCTTATTCCTTCCCTTGCCTTGGACAAGCAGAAAGGCACAAAATGTAATGATGCATCCTAAAGAGAGCTTGAAGTTAAGATGGAAAAAGGTGGAGAGGAATGGAATGAAGTAGAATAGGACAGGTCAAATTATTATGGGGAAATATTTTGGGGTTTTGATTAATTGGATTTCCTTTTCTAGTGTTAAAGTAATTCTCTGAGCCTCCATCAGTGTCACCTGATTTTGTTAGAATGTCATTCTGAAGTATTGAAAAAAAAAAACAAACTAAAAAACAACCACCCTCAAGAAACCTCAACAACCAAGGAAGAGAAAAATGCTGGAACATGGCAATCTAGAAGTTGTGATATTTTTTATTTGGTGCTTTATTGGTATTTTAATTTATTGCTTTATTGGAAGCACACCTGGCTTTCAGGTGGAAGGAGGAATGAAAGAACAGATTAAGACACGTAAAGATAGACAGTAGAACTGGTTTGATTATGTAGACTAATTGCATGTTGGTTTTTTGTTTTTCTGTCTCCTCTAACTTGTTCCTAAAATGAATTCCTTCCATAAATCCAGTAGAATAACTACTGTTCCAATAAAAGCTTGTCAGGCTTTCTATCCTGCTGGAAGAACAACCTTAGAAAACAAAACAACTGTTGTAGCAACTCAGGAAAGGTAGTTTCTCCTGCATTGCACGTTTTCTTTGTCCCAGACCCTGACAGAAGGAAGACAGTTCTCCAAGAACATCCTTTAACAAGGTTGTAACTTTACATAATGTTTCAAGGAACTGTCTGACAATAATTCATCCAGCACCAGTCATTCATCCTATTGTAATACTCTTTGCAAAGGGCCCTGTTGGCTCTCTACCCCATTAACCAGGTGCAGCACCATTGCTGAGGCTTCACTGCTCTCCCCTCGTGCAAGTTGGGGAATTAGCTCCTCACTGTTCAGGAGATTCAAAGCTTCCTCCAGTTCTTCACCAACTCCTTTTTGTTAGGAAGTCCTTTCCCCTGTGCAGGTGTAATTCTACCTTTCTAAATGGACAAGAAAACCTTTTGACAAAATCTCTACAAACAGGAATTTTGCTGAATATAACTCTCTTTCTCCTGAAGAAGAAGGAAAAAGGATATGTTTGTTACATTTCTTCACCATGAAGATGCTTCTCTTAGGTCAACAGAGACAATGTGATGTGCATGGGAAGGTTCTGATATGCAGTAATTTTACTATGCTAAAGCTGCTGTAATTTTTAAGAGTGATGTTTCTGGATGGAAACTAGAGACAAGAAAGTTTATAAAGTTTTTTTGATTTAGTGAGGCTGGGCAGGAAAATGAGGAAGGGAAAAAAGACTTGATGTCTACAGCTGTTTAGTCAGAATCTCCTGACATGCTCCTTTGTTAGGCTATAAGATGAATCACAGAATTGTAGGGGTTGAAAGGGACCTCAAGAGATCATTGGGTCCAACCCCCTGCCAAAGCAGGTTCCTTAGGACAGATCACACAGATAGGCATTCAGACAGGTCTTGAATATCTCCAGAGATGGAGACTCTACAACCACCCTGGGCAGCCTGTCCCAGTGCTCTGTCATCCTCACTGTGAAAAAGTTCTTCACAGAATCACAAGGTTGGAAAGAGCTTTGAAGATCATCAAGTCCAACCAATCCCATCCTAAGCTAAACCATATCCCTGAGTTACCTCATGTACCCTTTTTTTAAACACATCCAAGATGAGAACAAGAGTAAGTTCTGATACCAGTTTTGAAGGTGCCAAAAACTTTTCCAGATCAGAAAAAGCTTTCCCATCTTTCAGGCAGCCAGAGGTTGTCTCTAACTTAGTAGAGGCCCTTGCTTACAACTTTGAAGGCTGAATAGCTTGCAGCTATTTGGGTTTGGGGTTTGGGGTATTTTTTGAATGGGGTATTACATTTATGAAAGTTAACATTAAAGGCAGCCTTATTTATCAACAGGAATATCAAATTAATTTCATATTGCTAACTTGAGTAGGGTGATGAAACATTTAGTTCCTTTCAATAAACCAATCTCTAAAGATTTAATGAAACATATAATTTTATTCCCCCTATTTCTAGTTGCTTCTGTATAAAGAAAAAGAAAAATGCGATCAAAATATTCAAATATTGTACTTTTTTGTCTAGACACTTGTGTTTTGGTGTGGAAATATATAAAACTTACATTCTGTAAGTTGCCTTCTCAAACTAGTTTTTATAACACTATTTCATCAGACAATCTTAATTTTCTGCATGACGTTGTTTCAAGCCGACACAAGAACTGGACTGTGATATTTGTATATTCAACTGTGTGGCTTAACAGGGTTTCTGCTTGTGTATGGATTTATTTTTAAAAATTTATTTTTATTTTTACTTAGGGGAGTATAAGAAACAAACCCTTCCAAAAGAATATCCCTGGCTCTTAGGTGATTTTGCTCTTCTCTTTTTAACCAGGGGAGCTTTTACTGGACTGTTCTAAAATATGCTCTAGTATTATAATCGAGGGATTATTTGTTCATACATTGAACATAATTGCCTTTTCTTGCAAGAATGCAGTGTATATTTCTTCAAGGAGAAAGGGATGTTTTAATTTAAATTGAAGACAGAACAAGGACAGATTATCATTAGAACTGGGCGAGGGCAGGGGTAAAAAAGGCTTCTGACTTAAGTAGTGCCAGTAATGTACCACTTTGATTTAAATTCCCCAGGTAAAAGAGGTTGCATCGGAAGGGATGCCATGCTGGATATCTATGGAAGAGCTGTGAGGGTCGATCATTTGATATGTGAGAATTAGTGCATAAGCAGTACTTCCTGCTGGAATATAAGCAGCCTGGCAGGCAGATTGCATGTTTCTGTTCCCTGTTTTTCCTCTTCCCCAGTCTCACCACAATGAATTGAATCGAAGCCTAGACAGAAATGAAACACTCCTGTTTTGTTACTGTCTATGCATGGACTTGATAAAGCACATCTCAATCATGATGCTGGCTGTCCCCTCAGTTATCAGGAACTGGCTCTGCCAGTGATCAGTCTGTCCACAACAGTGGACTCTGTGGGTCCCTGTGTGCACCTATGCTGTGCTCAGGTGCTTTATTTGCTCACCTTTCCACAACTGAACTGTAAAGCCTGACGACAGTAGGTGGTGGGTTCTCCTGTCTTCAGCAACTGAGACAATAAGCACAATCCAACAGAAAAGTGTGACAATTTTTTTTTTTTTATGTACCAATAGCATTCTGTAGTAGGAAATTCTATTGCTTGAGTTTTGTTCTCTTTCACTTTTATAATCCCTGGGCACAAAACTTAGGGGACTTGATTTTCATAGTATGCTGCAGGCTTGATGTTTCACCATGGGTAGCGAGTTATGCTGATACCTACTGTAGGTGAACTGGTGTCTGGATCTGAGGCGACCCCATGGCTTGGTCTCACTGACCATTACCTTTCAATTCAGTAATTTTACTGCACTGATCAGGTACTCAGAAATTGTATTTTTCTGTAAATGCTAAGCATGTCACTGCAGCTACGCTACAGGCTCTGTGCTACATGTTGCTTTTTAGGGGGACTGTTATTGCCACTCAGTATTCTGTATTATATTGTACAACAGAAGTCAGACTCTGTTTTTTCCTGCCTAAGCTAGAATGAAGCTTGCCACCCATTGCCCATCTCAGTGGTTTGTGTGGGAAGTGTGCTTGTGCAGGACTGTGGTCAGCAGAGCAGAGCTTTGGCAGCTCTGCGTAATGATGTTTAACAACATGGGAAAACCTGCCAAATCTGGTGCTTTTCCTTGCCCTTAGGAGTCAGACTCTGTGAGCAGGCACTTAAGCAGTGAATGGGAAGGGGAAAGATGCCCTAATTTCTTTATTCTTCTATGTGAATGATGTAGGTCACAAGTAAAATCTTTTTTATGACCTGCAATATTGGGATTGTATCTATTTCAGAGCTCATTAAGTTTTGATAACTAAGGTGGTTTAATGACACGCTGTACTGTAGGGTTTTTTTTCTTCAGTATGTATGTATATTTAACATGACAATGTTTTACACATGTAATTCAAATGGGAAATATTGGAAATAAAAATTAACTGTTTTCTTTTCAAGAAAAGAGTTGGGGACTATTGTCCCTTTAAAGGTAGCTTTAAAATATTTTTAACTGAACTTCTCTTTTGTCTCTAATAAGTGCTTTCTAAAATCATACCCTAAAAATGTAACACTTCTCTTTTTCATCCCCTAGCTTTATACTATGTGGTTGTCAATTTAGTCTCAATTAGTCATGTCAGTGTAGTTTTCTGACCCCAGAAATCATATCGTTTGTGATATGGCTGGGAATTTGGATAGGAATTGCTAAGCACCAAGAGGGTGGGTTTTTCAAAACCCTTCTACTGAAGACTGTGGTGAGATGTTTTATGCCTGTACTGTCTGCAGTAAGGAGAACCATAAAACATGAAAATTCTAGACCTGCGTATTCATATTCGATGGAAGTAAATTACATTGCTCAATGCAAGCGTTTTCCAGCTCTAAAGCAAGATCTGTTGTGTTTCTCTACCTTTCTTTTTACACGTGAGATAACTGATTGTGTATAGAGGCATGGAGTAGTGCTCTGGCCTTTCATCTCTGGAGACAGAGGGATTTGTAAATTGGATAAAGGTCAGTAGGGAATGTTAGTTTAGTTGGTGATGTCAGAGGAGTTCTTCTCTAGATCACACAACCACTGTGCAATTGGCAAAAGTATGGTAATAGGCTGCGGTCTGTCAATTTAATGAGATATCGAGGGGGATCAGAAGGATCGAGAAAGGTTTTTAACATCCACTGGAATGCTGTGCAAAAATCTCTCCCAGAAAAAGGGAGATGCTTTAAATGTAATGCTGAAAAGGAAATGTGACTTATTCTGCCAAACTCTGGTCTGAGCAGAAGTCTACACCGGGTGCTGTTTTGTGGTATCTACACATGGGAATTTGCTCAGATCATTCCAGAGAGGTCAGAACGTGCCTTTGTCATCACACCATCTTTCATCTGAGTGCACCTTCACCTCACAGGGAAAAACTAATAAAAGGCATACAGACACCAGGGTGCCTGGTCCAGTTCAAAAGGCTCTCTGGTGTTTTCAGCCTGTTTGCACTAACTGGTGGACGCTGCAATCCTGGGACTACATGTTACCAACAGACTCTCCTCAGACAGCTGAAGAAAATGGTAAAATTGTAGTGCTGTTTTGGTTTCCTGGCACTTAGTGTTGCCCTACCAATAATCAAGTAGGCATAGCCTTTTTGTGATCGTGCACGCAGCCGTAAATTATTCTCACAAATAACTAATGTATTTCGGATTGTCCAAAAGCTTTGCAACATCTGTATCTGTGAACATTTATCGCTGAATGCAGTTCTTGTGTTGGTTTTATGGACCACTAAAATAACAGTCACAAATGCAGCTGCAAGAAGTTGAGTTGGGTTTTTTGAGCAAAAACGTGTTTTAAAAGTTCTGAAATCTTAGACTAATGTTAGGCTATTAAATAAGCATACAGTGTATTGAGTGATAGTCTGGCTGCAGGTGTATGTCTTTGCTCTGGTACATGTCTGTGTGTGCTGGTTTTGGCCTGGGCTGCACACAGGGCACTGGATATATTCACAACCTGACTGCAGGCACAAAATGTCACCATGTTGCATCTTTCTATTACTTCTATCAAGTAGGGATTCGCACATGCAGCTACCTTTGGAAGTGGACAGTGTTGTCATATGCTTACATGCACAGACATACAAACTGCAAATATTCATCTCATTTCTTCTAGGGCTTTTTTGGTGAGACTTGTTCTTTCTTTTCTCACAAAATGACTGCAAGCACAGAGAGATTTGAGTGTTTTATCAGCATCATAAGTATTCCTTGAGAAGGCTCCCCACATCTTGAAGTCTATAGCTATGGAAAATAAATCCGTATTTTGAATATCAATTTTTCTTTTAACCTATTTGTAAATGATTTATTGTAGTGGAAAGTCAGATGATGATAAGATAACACTGTTTAGAGGTCATTAAGGAGTTTTCAGGAAGTTTCTACTAAGGTACTGTTCTTATATTGTCAGTACGATAAGAAAACTAACAATTTATGTCAAAGTTTGCAAAATGTGTTTGTCTGATAAACAGTCTGCTCAAGGGACATCAATCATGTTTCCTTCCCAGAGTATATTGTATTTTTCATGCACTGAACTTCAGTGACTCTGCACATTCATGTGTTTGATATTGCAGCATCTTAAGCAGCATCTTTGCTGCTGTAGTGGCTGTAGTGCAGTGTGCGGCTTGGTGCCATGTACAGTACCAGGCACTAATAGCCAGAAGCCTTTCCTTCTGCAGAAGCTTGTGATTGTATGTTCTTCTTTAGCCAGGAGAGAAAATGATTGATATGATCTCCGTTCCTGGACCTCAGACTATGTTTCTTCTCTTGAAGAAAAGATAAATTTGGTGTGGAAGGTGGTCAGAAGAGAGCTACAACAAAAGGCTGCCTTTCTGAAGAGACAGTCTGCACCAATAGCACTGAGAAGCATATTTAGCTAAAACCAACTAATATATAGACTACATAATCTACTTTCTCACTGTTTTTCTTTAACGTGCATTTCAGCTTATTACAGTATAAATCACTTTTCAATTGCCTTGAGCTGAAACAATGCATCTGAGCCTGGGTTAAAAGCCTGTAAGTGCTTCTTTACTTGAACAAAGTGAAATCAGGTTACATTAATAGAAGTATTAATTAATTTGCCCTCATTTATTCAGTAGAATTAGCATTATTGAAAAGCCTTTACCATCTTCGAGTACGGTTACAGTGTATGCAGGTTTAGTGACAGAGTTTCATCTGTAACACCTAGTGATGTGTCAGATAATGTAGAAAATTATTGTCCAATTTGGAAACCTGAGACATTACTGAGAAATGCTGTGGGGTGCGTTATAATGAAAATACCAATCCACATTAGCCATGGTTGCCATAAGCAAAAATTTTAATGTCTTGGCCAAACCTACTTAAGGTTCATGTAATAAACTCACATTCCTAATTTTATTAGGGATGTGCCAAGTTAAGCACTTTGCTGGCCTTTGGACAGATTTATAGCTTGACTTCTGCTGAATTAGTGTTGACTGACAAGAGGGCATTGTTTTATAGGATGCTATTTAAATAAAAACCTGCAGGGTATTTCTGTAATGTTGTCACTTCAAGTCCAAACTGGAAAAAAGAAATGTGTATTAAGGAGGAATCTTCATTAGCTTTCACGAGTTTAATCAAAGGCTATCAAAAGCTTCCTTATAAGGTACGACATTGTTATGCACAGGGACAAACCTCATCTTTGTTCCAGGTTTTAGTATTAAAGCAGTCTATTAGACCTACTGGAAATTGGGGAGGAAAAAATTCCTGCTCACTTTTACTTGGCAGAGTTGTGTGTAAAGAATAGAATGTGATCCTATTTCCCTCTGAATATTAGAATGGCAATTGATGATAGCCTTTTCTACTTTGTAACTTTATTATGTGTATGTCACTTGTTCCTGGCAAAATGTGTCATCTTGTATTTATTCATTGGCCAGTAAACATGCTGACATTTTCAGATGTGAAGCAGCCAGGTTGGTGATGAGAAAAATCATCCTTTCTTTACAAAAATGTTTGGTGGAACAGTCCTTCCCATTAAAATAAACAAACTTTTTTTTTTAAAGAAAGTGCATCTTCTAGAGTTAAAATTAGACTTTGTGTAACTGTTGTGATTCAGAGCGCAAAATATTGACCCAAACAAATATCACTAATATTAATCTGTCTATCCAGTCCTCTCTTGCTATATATTTTTTTGTTTATGGGAAGGACCATGCAGCCAGGCCACACCTGTATTACTGTGAGTAAATTGCTCAACATCTTATCCATAGTCACAAATTTGTATAGCTGAGTTGACCAGTTGTAAAAGGAGGAGAGTTATTCCTGCTTCACTGAGAGACTGAGATATTTGAGGAATGGATGTGACTGCAGTATTATGTTGAGCTTCAGAAATATCATCTGACCAGTAGAAAGCCTTGCTTTTTACAATTAAATTATGAAATATGTGAAGGGAGTGTAATTAGCACCAGAATATCCTTATTTTGTGCATAATACAAACCATATGATATAAGGAAGCAACTTCACTAGAGAGATTGAAAAAAAGGCAGGGATTGGTGTTATAACTTGTCAAGAATACATAGAGTTACATATGAAAGGTTGCACAATAGATTGATTTTAGGGAAAGAGATATTGTATATACTGATTAAAGTCTATGTAAATCAAATATTGGAAATATGCCAGTCATACCTAGCAGTGTCACTCATGCAATGGATCTCAGCTATGTCTCACTGATTTTCTTAAGCTTTTGGTAGCTATTACATGCTCTCACCCCATCAGCTGCTCAATCCAGCAGGAGTAAGGTGGGAGACGGAAATAATGAGAAATCAGCAACAAAATCGGAATGTGAGTTCTGACTAGTAGAAGAGCAGCTGAGGAATAACTGATGTCAGTGTAGTTTAAATTCATGCAGAGAATTTATTGGACTGTGTCTCACCTGTTTAACTGTAAGTTTGATATGACAAAGAGTTTACCTCACACTATATTTGATCATCATTATGTATTACTTATAAAGCTCCATTGTTGTGCAGGGTACTTTACAAAGGAAGCTTAATTAAAGGGTTCTACTTCAAGCTGATGAATGCAATAATGGAAGGTTTACAGAGCTTTATGTCACAAAGCGTTGACATATGTACTGGGGTGGTTGTGTGACTGCTGGTCAGTGATGGAGCCACCACAAAGCTGACATGGGAGTGTACTTAAACACGTCTTCATTCATGTAGTATTCACATTAGGTGATAACTGGGTTAAGAACCTGTTTAAAATTGTTCTAATTGCTAGTTGATCTTCTCCATAAAGGAACACCACCTATGTTTTTATCAGCATTTGAACTAGAAAAAGGGATGGAGAAAAGGGTGTTTTAGATTCTCTTTCTTATTTTGCTTTTATGTGGGTTAGTATAATTTAAATACTTCAGTATAATTTAAACTTCACCTACTGAGAATACCAATTAATAGACAAGGAGGGTATCTAGATCTGTGAGTCCTTATCCTTCTCTTAGTGCAATCAACTTTAATTGGGAGCAGCATTGCATGCTAATCTAAGTATTTTCATATCATCCGATAGTATGTGAGGAGCTTGTTTGGATATGTGGACAAAAGTCTGAGCTTTGTGAGAGAGCACCGGGTGTGTTTATTTTGTGTTGGTGGGGAAACCACTTCTTCCTTCTGTGCATCAGAGGGTAGTACATACTTCTTCTGTTTATGTGTCAGTGTATTCCATGGACAGAGGTACTTCATGCCTCAAGTCCGTGTTTTCCAATTCTGCTCTAATTAATAAGCATTAAACTAAACTTCCAACCTCACAAATCCTCCCCTGACAACTTCACACCCTATTAAACCCTAACTTTTTTGTCCCTTAAAAATACTTCTTTCCATAATACAGTACTTTATGAATATATGTGTCACTGCTAGTAGAGTCTACTGTAAGCCCTCTTAGTCTAAGAAATGTGTGTTTTTCCCCTAAAAAGTATTCAGAAACATTCAGAAGTAGAAGGCTTAAACTAAAAGAATTATTATCCTTTAAATGCATGCACATTTGCCTGTATAACTGAAACTGGTGTATATAGTCAGGTACTTGTCACTTAAATGTGTATTTGCATATTGCTACCTCCCCTGTTTCTAAAATGTTAACCTCCTTATATTTGTGTTCCACACTGCTATGCATTAATTCCTTTTAACATGAAGAAAGCTGTATCTTTTTTGTCAAATATGAAATAGACATGCATGTGACTATTGAAATCTGGACAATTAGAAGCTGCCTGACAAGCAGATCCAAGCTCTGTTGAATCTCATTTTCTTTCCAACAGTTTCAGGAGAAGCTAGATCAGGCTTAGTGAGAAGAGGGGAGGAGAGAAGGATCAAGCATGCAAAGGAGAGTTCCCCTCTAAAGTGCTGTAGAAATCTGAGTGCAATCAAAGCACTTGCTCTTAAATACCACCAAACTCAAGATTCCAAAAAATCACAATAATTCAAATCTTGGAGCATAGACATCCATATGGTTTCAGAAGCTTGCCAGCTCAAGAAAAATGTGTAGGAACCAGGTCCTGGGAGCAGATTCTCATTCCTGTTCCCTGTACTACTACTGCTTTTAGCCAGGATCTCTCTCTATATATACATCATCACCCTGGGGGTAAGGAACAGAAGTTAATGGCCGAAACATCAGGTGCTGATACCGTGTGCTGCTTCTATTTCTTCTTTTTATACTCGTATCTTTTTCATGCTGATCCTGCTTTGACAGGAGAACTAGAGCATAGACATGTCCAGAATATCCTCACACCGCCTGGTGGTTGGTATACTGCCACAAGGTTGAGGAATTTGGGGTGGCCCTAAAAAGGCTGATAACTTGGAGCCTCCTATTTCCTGTATGACTAGACTTTGTGAAAGAGGAACCAGCCTCTGTGTCTTCTCTACTTAGGTATGAGCCTGCCATTGAAAAAGCAATGGTTTTTTTATTAACTCTTAAACCTGGGAGATATATCAGGACTGTTATTTTGAAGGGCTAACCCCAAATCTCAAATCTAGAATCACCAATCTTCTTGCAAAAGAAAGTGGTGGTGAAGACTTACATTGATCCATATTTTTATTTCTAAGGAACATTTTTGAACTGCCCTTCTATTTTTCTGGGTTCCATTAAGTGTAGCTTTGATTTGGATTCAAACTTAAATTCCTTTTGATAAGCGGTGCTAACCAGTCTTCCTTGCATGCTTCTTGGAGGGGTTTTGTTTCCCTGACAGGTATATGGTCTAGCTTTGCACAATCTGTTAGTCTCCTACTTCTTTCATCTGTCCCATTAAATTTACTTTTTCTTCCCTGCAGTCTGAAGATGCTCTTGCACAAGTGATGTCATCTTTAATCTGATTTTCCATTTGTATCATGGAAGCTGCTAACCATTCTTTAAGTAAAAATACAACATGATTCTAATATGCTAAGGAGCTCCACGGATAACCGTATAATTTCAAAATGCTACTGATTTTGTTTATATGCAACATAATCTTTTACAGTTCTTAGTCTTTATTTGAAGCATTGCAAAGTGGATTTTTATGAAAGGTATTATAAAAGACTCCTTGTTTTTTCATAACAGATTTGAACATTAACTGATCAGAGTTCAGATAAATAGTCTTTACTCTCCATTAAAATATTAAAAAGCCTTTGGTAGGAAACTGGCATAAAGATCCTTCATTCTTGTTTAATGAACACTTGTTGGCAAGTATAACACTTTAATAGCTTTGCAGAATGAATTTTGTGTGAGCATCCTCCATTTCCCTGTCAGATACTTGTCCAGGTGCTAGGAATTTATTGGGGGAAGCATATTTTTACTCATTAGTTCTGTATTTGATTACAGAACAGTAAAATATGAACCACTAAGTCTCCAAGGCATTGCTGTGTACATTGAGGTTAGTAATTGCATGTCATTGTGTTTTCCATTGGAATTTATATGGACAGGTAGGATAGGTGCTTCTTAAGTAGGTTTAAAAGCAAAGCAAATTTGTATTTAATCTTTTTTGCAGGCATATTTTCCCTAATGGAGTAAAGGTTAGGCTAGATGATACATTTTAAATATAGTTTTGATTTATTTTTCACTCTCTTTTTTTCTTTTGTTGAAGTATGAGGTTTTCTTTCTGACAGATTAAAGGAAATATATAGTAGCTGAAAAATTTGACTCTGTACATGCTAATATAAACAGAAAGGAGGAGTTGTGGTATTGTCAGCAATGGGTCTTTATGAATATATGTTTATACAGAATATGTAGACAATGTTTCTATGTTTGACCAGCTTTTAATGCTATAGTTATGAATGAAAATCAAGCCGTAGCTCTAAGGACAGGTTTTACTCGAGCAGAATAAAAGAATCCCGTGTTTTAATGTTTAGCATGCCTGTTCAAGAACAGCTCAACATCCATTTAAAAGTTTGCACAGTAAGAAAAACCTCAAAAAAAAAAAAAAGAAACTGATTAAAAAAATTAATAGATTTGAAACATGAACTTCTTTTGGGTCCTGTTGAAGGGTTAAATAATGCCAAATGTGCCATCCTCTCCTGTATAAAAGCACTCATAAATGCATTTTCCAAAACTGAATCTAATGAGGTACTTAATAGTCACAAAACTGGCACATTTGATAATTAATGTTCCTTACTGAATTTTTGCTGATGCAGTGTAGTCTTAAACAGAGAGAAATGTTAACTCAACATGTACTTGAACCATCAGCTGTTTGGAAACTTCCCTTTTATTGATGTGAAATACCTGTGTATGAGTGCCTAACAAGAGGCCTTTGTTAGCACACCTTCACCTTAGTGTGAGAACTGTAGGAGTTTCTAGTTTGTTGAGTATCTATGTCTGTACAAGACATGCACTGTTGTGTTTGTGCTCAAAGGAGAGGCGGTTACTGTGCCCCGCTGGCAAAGACAAAAGTGTCCTCACTTCTAGTCATTGAGTGAATCAGCATTCAGCTGAACTCCCACACTGACATCGCGAGCAGCAGGTGTGTGTTGTGTGCAATCGGACCAGGAGCATGCAGAAACAGGATGCAGTTACCATGCCACTGCATCGGTGGCTCTTCTGTTACACCAGCTGATTGAACTCGCATTGTGCCACGTTGTGCATAGCTGTTACTAGTGCCATGCACCCGCTTGTTCAAAATTGTTGAAAGATGATGAGAATAAGATGTAATATGTGCAAAAGTAGAGATTTACAGGCTATAAGAACCAAAAAGCATCTATTTAGAAGTAGAATGAGAAGACCGCATCTTAACAATGCAGGCAACAAGCAATGAAAATAGATAGGATGTTTAAGTTTGAGAAATAAATGTTGAGAATGGGTAGTAAGTACTTTTTTCTGTCTCTTTCACAGTCATGTTCTACCGCGATAGTGGCAGGCTGTTTCTTTGCTGGTAAATTCCCAGTGATTTCACAGTACACATATTGAATACACTACATGTTACAGAGCTGAGATTCAGAGGATTTTGAGGGAGAAAGAAATGTTGAAGGGTAATTGGAGCCACACAGGGAGAGTCGAGGAGGGATCAGGGTAGCAAAAGAAGGCTCAGAGAGGATTGTAGAGGCTCTAGGGAAGCTGAAAGTGGATCAAAACAGGACAAATGGAGGTAGAAAGGATCAAAATGCCAGGGAGAAGGAAAAGAGAGGATTTGGGCTGTATAGGAGTTTAGAGAAAAATGTGTGATCAGACAGGATCAGACCAATTTTGTATTAGTTGATGCAAGGTCAGGAGGGCAGGAAATAAGGAGAGCTGGAAGAGGTATTTGGATCCTAAGTATATGGAGGAGGAAGTAAAAAAGAAGCAGAGAAAGAATGAGAGCCAAATAAAAAGAGCAAATATTAGAGCTGCATGAGGAATACAGTAGAAGTCAGAGTATCAGGAGAGCTGAGTGGGGATCAGAAAAGAATTACATGAAGAGCTATCAGGAAAGCCAGGAGTGGGTCAGAGAAGCTTACAGAGATTTGGTCAGAGTGGCCAGAGGGGCAGAACAATGTGGCACGTTAGCCTATTGCACAGCATACCTCAATTAGTTCAAAAGCCCTTACGGAGCATCTCAAAGGGTAAAAGTACCAAGAATATTAGCATGTTGTTATATGGCAGATTTGATTTATTAGCAGAAGCAAGGCTCTTGCCTAATTTATCTCCTGTGAGGATTGGGATGCTTGGATGTTGTCCTGGCTTCTGCTTCAGAATCCAGCAGTGCTTTCTCAAGACAACTACAGTCATAAGGCACAACCTAAGGATTTTAGGTAGTTTTCCTTTTGAATATCCCAGCATCTGGAGGCATAAGCCAGGGCCTCTATATTATTTGAACAATTTTTTAAAAAATAAACTGACATCTTGAAGCAGACAGATCTCCTGAGGAAGTCTTTATGCAGGTGAATTTTACCTGAAAAGCACTCTTTAATAAATGCTTGCTGTTGTGGACTACAGTAACATAAGGACCATACACTGCCTTGATATAGTGAATCTGCTTCTGCCATCACTAAGCCAGAAAGGTCATTCATTTCATAGTCATTTGCTATGGGATAGATAATTCTGGCAGATGCCATAACTTGCCTCTAATGATGGCATAGGTTTGTCAGTCTTCCCAGGATATAGCATGAATGTTTTTGAGAGGAAAGCATTCTGAGAACATGCATTCTCATTTTGTCCTATTCATCCCCACTCAAAACCAAACTGAATGGCATTAATTATCACTTCAGGTAGTAAATCAGTTTCTCATTTGTGAAAGGAATGCTTCATCTTGAGTTCCTTTTTGTTTTGTATAGCCAGAGGGCTATTACAGATGGTATTGAACTCATAAGAATCATTTTAGTGTTACTCTAGCACAAAGCATAATATAAATGGATAACCTTGTTTTTCTAAAAAGCCATGAATAACTGTGACTTTAAATTCAATGATTCTCCTCTGTCCTCCTCCCGCCAACTCTAAAAACATGTATTCAGAGTCTTACTTAAAAGTCAAGGCAATGTGCTGATTGACTGTACTGACATAATTGTGTTAATGACAAGACACTAAGACTATATTGTTAGATGTCGCTTATCATCACTATTTATTTGGCTCTGTTCTGCCAAGCTTGAGTTATACTTCTTGTACACTGTGGTTTGAGTCAGTCACTTAAACTGCTTCAGTTGAAATAACATTTTTTACAAGTCTTTTTGCTGGAGTTCAATAGAAGGAATTCTTCCAGAGCATCATTAAACAGGGTTCATAGATGGTCCTCACTGGAAGACACAAAGTTTGAGCACTTAGAAAATGAATTCTTTGATCAGTAAAATTATTAATGAAACTACTTTTTTCTCCCCTTTTTTCTTTTTCTTTTTTTAATACATGTATCTGTTTTTTCTTAAGTTAATACCAATAATTCATTTTAATCTACAAAATATCTCTTCTCTACAGTCACAAATGAGGTCTTGCAGGTACCATCTCAAACTTTTGGATATTGTCTTGTTCAATGGAAAAGCATGCAACAGGAAATGCAGACAGTTTTATGCTATGTTGCTTCTATGAGTCATCAAGGTTTTGACTTACATTTCTTTTTAGATTATTCACAACCACTCAGTGAAAAATATCCTTGCTGTCTGTTAGCGGATGCTTGATATGAATGTAGTTCAACAAGTAGTAATGTTTAAACAATACTCTGATCATGGGAGGTATAAAAAAAGATTTAGGTTAAACTTGGTGTTATTCTTCCCTAGCCCATTCCATTCTAAGAGAAGCATCATCGTTAAAAGGTGAGCAACAAATAAAATATGAACAGCTAGAAGTCATAAACAGGATCTAACTTATTCAGGGATGGAAGCCATTTCAAGGTTGCAATTATTCCACATTGTGTGGGGGTGTACCTCTTTCTGACTAGTGCTAATTGGGAGGCATAAAGCTCTTTCAACCATCCTGATAAATTCAGCACTGAGGTGGTTGTTCAGTATAGGCTCATTTGGCCTGCTGTTTGTAAACCGAAATAGCAGGTGACAAAGTTTATATTATATATTTATATTAGTGATGTCAAATGTGAAATAATAAAAATATTTGGGCAAACTTTGTCAAGACTTATTTATACACTGAAAGGGCAATTTTAATAGGGACTTATAACTATAATGTCTGTGATGTTGCTGAGGAACCACAGAGGTGGGGATCTGAGTATAATTAAGTAATTCGTAAATTCAGTGCAAATGTGGGCTTGCTTCAGTGTGACTGGGATATTCTACCACACAATTCTTTCCAGGAACTGGGACTCCTACAGGATACTTCAGTATGATTAATTAATAATAATTTTTCATATAGTGGCCATAAATGCCTTGAATGTAGTATCAGATAGCTACAAAAATATCCTAAAAACATTATAGGTCACTGCTATCATAATTGGGAGAGAAAATTTTACGCTTGTGATCAGATTGATAGCAGTCAACCTTCAGTTAAACTGTCAATGACTGTAAAGTAGCCAGTTATGATGGAATGCGTATATATGCATTTAGATTCATGGTCTAACTTGCTAAGTCATTGTATTTGACTTGCATGAAGTAAAGTGTTAGTAATACTCAATACATATGACTATCATATAAGAAATTTTTTTTATTTTATTTTTGTGGAACATTCTGACTGTGTAGGAATCAAGAAGCTTGGCAAGTTAGCTGTTCTGCAAAACGGTTAGGGTAATAAATCAGTCTAGTTCCATTCTCATTCTGTGATAGTATTGAGAAATTATAAAATTATGCATGCCTTCTGTCTTCATATACACATGCACCCCAAGTGTGTACCATGTGCATGTATACATAGTTAGTTGTCCATGTACACACATGCAAATAATTGGGAGATTTGCTATTTTGCCAAAGTAGCTACTCATCATGACTTACTGCATTGTAGAGGTTTGAAAGGCTATTGTAATGCCTCCTTTGCTGTTGTCTCAGGTCATTGTTGGCTTTCTTTATAAAATTAAAATCCTGGTTGGAACTTAGATAACACTTCACTGTGTCTGTCTATAGTGTTGGTGTAGTCTGTTATAGAGGTAGAAGGAGGTTGTAAAGTTCAACATAAAATTTTAATTGCTCCCAGCCATCGGATGCATTAACCATGAGCAATCAGTACAGGTTTAAGTGTGGATATTAAGCTGAAGATTCACTGCAGCCTTCCACCACATGGGATACCAAAGATTTGAAAGATTGGGACTTTGGGTTATCAGATCTCTCGGACAGTGAATGCATCTTGGACTCTTGTATACGATGCAGACCTAATTCTGCATTAATTCTTATTAATTCCATGAATTTTTATATGAAGGTAAGAATGTGTATTTTAGTATGTAGTGTAGTATTTCAGATAAGCTTTTTAAATTTCCAATGTTAAAAATCCAGATCTCTACTTTTAGCCTGGGACAGCCTGTTCCCATAAGTGGGATGCAATTGCTTCTCTGGAGAGCACTACACTGGTGGCCATTCTAGCTTGTTTATTTTGTGTAAGTGTAAGCTTTGGACCTGAAAACACAAGTGCTTACCTCTGCATACATGTAGTTTCACTGAAGTCTGTGAGGCTGCTGATAGTCATTAAATTAGGTCTCCAGTAAGTGTTTCCAGCCTTAGAGTCTTGGATCAGGGGAAAAAGATACTAAGAACAGATTCTTGGTTTTGACTTTTCATTAAATCATCCTGTGTAATTTCTGTTCATCTCCACAACAGAATTCTGTTTTTTCTCCTCATTTAGATGTATTGCTTTTGGTTTTGTTTGTATTAAAGATAGAATCTCTTTAAATCTTGGTAGTTATTTGCTTTGGGTTCAATGGCCCTCATGCAGGAACCACAGATGTATTTTTGTCTTGGAAAAAAAAGTATTAATTTTTCAATTTTGAACTAAGGGTTCATGTCAAAGATGAAAGAAAAAATAATTATTTGTAAGCTATATTAAACATTAGCCATTAAAAAGGAAATTGGAACATGTCATGTCAAATATTGAGAGAGAGAGAGAGAGAGAAACAGAGGGAGTGAGTTGAGAGGCACATTCCTTGAAGTAACTAGAAAGAGTCTCCTGGTGAAATGGAGGCATCCTGGGGATCACCGACTTTAATTAAGTAGAAATGATCAAGGCACCAGGGTACTTCCGGGGGATTAATGACTGACTGGGAGACTTGATGGCCTCAGGCAAAGCTGTAGGCCATTAACCCCAGCCAATCCTTCGTTTTTCAGGAAATGCCCTGTGCCAAGGTCATTTTTGCTATTATAGCTAAGGATGAATCTTTTTCATAGTCTCATGAGAGTCATGGAGTCCATGATTTTTGTATTGTTTTTTTCCTCTTTTTAATATCTGACTTGTGACATATGGGGATATTTTCATTAGATTGCCTGTGCTGTGTCAAGCTCTTCTCTCACTACAGTTCTGGTCTGAATTCTATGAAAATTAGTACACGAACAGCCCACTTGCATATTATCCAAATGAGCATCTAGGGATTAATCAATACCCCAAAAGCATGTTGGATTATTAAATCTGATCCCAAGAATAAAAGTGCAGCCTTTAATAAAAGTTATGTTAGTGAAAACAGTCTTGTACTTTTAGCATCCTATGGCAGCGTTTCAGAAGTTGTTGTATGGCTTTGGCATTCCTCTTGCCATTTCTTTTTTTCTGAGAGTCTGAGGGATCGTGAGATGTATCAAAACTTCTCTTCTCCCCAGTGAAAGAAATGGCTCCAGAGAACATGCAACCGAGCAATATGTTTTTACTACCAACATCATCTGCTCTTGTTTCTTGGATACAACCTGTCCATCGTTCTTGGATTCTTCATGCCCAATAGCTACCCTGCAAAGGGCTTCCCATCTTAGCTCCCTACACTGTGAGCAGAGACACAAAGCGAAATTGTTGCCGGGGATTGAAACCAGGTTTAGAAAAGCAAGGGAGCATTAATGTTGTCCTCACACGGAGTCCCACCACATTAATAAAAATAATGTAGATATTATTGGGCATTGTTGCACTTGGAGGAAGAAAAGATCTCTAGAAAATGTGGCCACTGCTGTAGTGTTCCCAGACCCCAGTGCCTTTATCTCATTTTTACATCGGCAGACTCTTACTGAGCTGGGGACTTTGTAAGGTTGTGCATCCTGGGAGGTGAGCCAGCTAGCTAACCAGACTCTCAACCCCCCTTTTCACCCACCCCCTTTTACTGGAAAAGCATCTTAGAAACAACTGCTAAAAATAGAATTGTTGATTAAAATAATTTAAACTAAAAAGCTTTTAAGCAATAGATCAAGCTCTTTAGCTTTATGAGCTAAAGGTAATTAGAAGCTGTCCACTTAATACTCTTGACACAGAATACTGTTGCAGCCACGTATAATTTTATTGCTTATCTGCAGAGGTCAGAAGCAAGGAACAGACCCTGTGTCTCGTTTAAACACTTCTGCTTCAGCTACTGTTCCTATTCCATCTTATCTTGAATAGCTCATGCTGAAATCAATTCATAATATTTTGCTTGTTACACTTAGAGACGTTATCACCTACGAAGCATGCCTTAATAGTAGCTTGGAAAACTCTAGCCAGCCTTCTGTACAATATACATTTGTCCTCGGCTCAGAAAGCAGCTTACCTGGAGAGGAGCCAGCATGGCCAGCTCAGAGGAGGCTGCCGCAGTGGCAGACTGACAAATGCCTAGTCTTACCTGCCTGGAGCAGCCCAGCATCTGCGTGTCTCTGTCCTCTGTATTTGTCTTACCTTAATGGACATGTTCTCTTTTGACATGGCAGATGCCAGCCTGATTCACTGTAGTCCGTTGCTGGTCTCTTACTCACTTGTATGCAGTGTCGGTCAGTCTTTGTATATATCTAAATCTATTTATGTGTAATATCCTGTATGCTTCCATAAAAGCAAATAAGATCATTTTGCTAGTGACTACATGAATGATTCTGATATAATGATGGCAGGCCATAAGGCCTAATAGTCTAGTTATTTTAAAAATTAATGGTGACTTTCACAATTGGTTTCTATCCAAATCTTTCTGTTTAATTGGTTAGATACACACTGGACTTTGAATTATTGTATGTAACTACCGTTGGGAAAGGAAGAATGATTATTACTGTTGCCGTGCTTGCCATTTTTCTGGTTTCTAAGCAGAGAGAGGGAATCCTAGTCCTTTTTTTAGTGTGAGTTTGGGGGAGAGAGGGGCCTGAAACAGTGGAGGCAGCAAGTGCCTGTATACTTCCAAAGATCCACATCAAAGTGGAGTTTTCTTCCTATTTGTCTGGAGAACCAGTGGGATGCTCATTACATTCCTTCACATGACTTACCGTGTCAGGTGAGTGGGATGTTTGATTTTCCAAGTCAGGGCTGTGGAAGGCAAAGGTAAGGTTTTCTTAACTAGAGGAGTAATGGGTAAATAGATGCTTCCACTGCATTCAAGGGGTAGAATAAATTATCTATGTTATGAGGGGGGAAAAAATAGTTGGATAAAGTAATGTGCCAGAACACTTATGTTTTTAGGATACCTTTAGTCAAATAAGACCCAAAAGTTCTTCAGCTCATTTTGAAATGAATTTTTTTGGATCAGAAGCTGTGTTAGCAGCAGCACCACTATACACAATGCTTTTTAAGAGGAAAAGTGAAGAATAACTTCTGCAGTTGAAACTGCAGGGGGAATTTTAGGTATGCAGGATATAATTACTAGAACTGGAATTCGGCCAGGTCACTGTGATTAATCTAACACCCGTATTCTTGTTAAAATTGCCATGGATTTTTTTTAATGATCAAAAGTGATTAGGAGTGGACTATAGCTTTCTGTTTCACCCACCAGAAATAAATGCAAAATAACAAGGAAGCTAGATCTGTAATTTGATTTGTAGTCCATCAGCCATTGATGTGGAATTGACTTATAAACATTTCAAATAAGAAGCAATATATTTAATCCAGAATTTATTTTTTTCAAAATCAAAAGAAGTTTTTGTGCTTTTATATATGTATATATTTATTTATATATAGGCACACACGAAATATGTTTGTTTCATGGCAGCAGGGTTGTTGTAAGCAATGTAGTATGCAGACACTGCTTTTGTGGAAAGTTCAAGGATTTGTGGTTACCGTTCCCCATACTATGAAGTCTACTTGTATGACCTGTTTCTAAGTAGCAGTATGTTTAGCATGAACTATGTTTGTTTCATCTTACTCTGATGTGCTGCAGAATTCTCCCCAAATCTCAGCATCACTGCTTTCTTTGTTATGTATTTATTGATAACAGTGATGAAAATGGGCATAATTTAGAGTTTCTTCACAGCTGACATCAGTCAAAATGAGTCCCTTCAGACTAATGCTGTACAAGTAGGACTGATGAAAGCTATCGAAATGGAGTTTTCTCCTCCCAGAGCAATTGACTTCCACTTTCCCAGACAGACTGACCCCTGCCAGCACAACTGACACTTGAAATCCCACAGCTAAGCTTTATGGAACCAAAACTCTGACCTAGCAAGCAACATTTGAGCTTGAACTGGATACTAAGGATCAGAGGTTTATTTAAGAGATAGATCCATTAATCACCTGTACCACGTAGTTGCTTTTGCAGTGTCTCTTCAGAAGCAGCATCCGTAGAAATGCTCTGACCCATGTTTTGCAATTTAGAAAGCAGAATATAGCTTTTCTTCCTTAATATTCCAATGAGATTTGGTAGCTTAGCCAGAGATGTAGTACAAAAGCATTTATGGTTCATGTTATATTAATACTGTGGCCTGATTATCAAAAACCATTACTCTTGGTTATCTTGCACAGGCTGAACTGAGCTGCTATAAGTCAGGCAGACTGCCTGTACGCAGTATGTTCTGTGTTTATGATAAGAGTATTTTTAGTGTAAAAGGGAATTTGTAAAATTATTTTCCTTTAACAATTGGATTTATTATAAATGTGTGTACTCTGAACTGCTTTTCCATGTGCAAGGGAAAAAGCATAAAGAAACTAGACACTCAGTGTCACTAACCTTTCCTCACTCTGTTTTCTAATGGACAGTTTTACCCCTGGTCAGATGTAGGGGTCTGAATTTTGAAACAGATGCACTGTTTACTTCACCCTTGGCAGAGACACAATAAGCTGCTTGCTTTTCTTCTCTGTTTTGTTTTGATTTGTTTTCTCTTTTAGTGATGTGCCTCATGGCTCCTTTTTTATTGTAATGATACTGTATTATATACCACAGCATTTCCCTATGGAGTAAAGTCATTGTTTCAAAGTTCTTTGTGGAGATGCATGCATTTAGGATTTTTTCCCAGCAAGGATTGCATTTGTTGTAACCTCTAATGCTAATGCTATTGTGGTTGACTTTTTTAATTTAGTGCTCCCTTACAAACAAGCCCTGTGAAAGTATCACAGTGTTTGTAGAAAGAGAGTAAAAGAAAGAAAAAAAAAAGAGCTTCTAATAAAGTATTGGGCTTGGTCCCAATACTAATTTTCCTGTCCTGGTTATCTGTTTTTATTACACATGCTAGTCCGATAGGGATGTGACAAATGCCATGTGCTCTTAGTATCCAAAGCACATGGGAATAGGTTAATTCATATCTTCCAATGCAGCTCTGCAGTTCTCTAGCAAACATAAATACAAGAATACCTATATGGTGCTGTCTCTATCATCTTATCCTGTCCTTATTGGAAGAATTTTCTGAAACCTTTGTTTCAGGCATTTAGTCTTTTCAGCATAAAGTCATTAGAAAAGTATTTCTGACAAATTGTTTGAAATAGTCTCTTATGCTATGTTTTCCTCTTCACTTTAAAGAAACTGTTTTGTATTTGTAGCCCTTTACATTTTAGTCTGACAATCCTAAAAGTACTGAACACAAAAACTAGTCTGTTATGGGGGAAGGTTTCCTGGAGTTTTTCTTTCTTTTTTGTTATAATTTGCATGAGAAATACCAGACCCCACAAAATTGTTACTTTGCTATTGTGACACTGTACAAGTAGCTGTTTCCAATGTCAAAAATTATAATGTGAAAAGAAGTTTAGTAGCAGCGAGTGGTGGGGAGGGGAGCCCACTGCCAGCCCATCAAAGTTTCATAGCAAACTCACCATCATCTGATGGAGGAAAATGCATGCACCAACTGGGCTCCTGTCAAAGCTCCACAGAAATAGGATTCAGCAAGTAACTGGAGCTACCACACTATATGTTGAGTATTATGCCACTTTGTTTGGTTTCTAATGAAGAATTAACATGTTTTATATATGATAGCTGCTAATTGCTTCATTATCCATGCAAATCAGAAAGGCAAACTGTGCCTTATCATAAAATCAGTAACTAGGCCATTTAGAAGCAAGGCTCTGAGAAGCATTATTATGTCCATACTTCTTCTTTGGCTTGTGCATCCTTTTTTATGGCTTCGCATTAAGTTGTAGTGTTTTCTCCCTGGTCGTTTGTTCCTTTAGATTAGTCTTAGGTTAAAATAAGCTTATTGCTGATAAATTTGGGGGAATTCTGTGGCTTCTGCAGTCAGCCAGTCCAGCTGGAGTAGAGAAACCATTTCTGTCAGTGGTAAGCACAGGTTGACTGGGGGCAAGGGGAGGCGGGAGGAAAGAAGCAGAATGATCAAACTGGATCTGCTCTTCAGCCTGTTCCCTTGTGAAGCCAGGGTCAGTCCTCTCCTCACTGACAGTTCTGGGCCCAGTGCAAAAGGGGGTTTCTGTATGTGACAGCTCTCTGGTTACAGCGTCGAGCACAGGGAGATGGGCTGGTACATGTGCCTTCATGTGGCAGTTGTTGCTGGAGGGCTCCTTCCAGTAAGGCCTCAATACTTTCTGGCCTTTAGACTATCCCATCCCTAAATTCTTCATTAAATAGGGGATATGAGGGAGGAAGAGTTGAAAACCTTTTCACATTACTCATCCCTTATCTTGCGACTGGTACCTGGGACTTTTTTTGACACTCATCTTTAAGCCTGGTGGTTTTCTGCCAATAGGACAGAAAACTGATAAATGTTGCTTGGGTTTAGCAAATAAACCAATAAAAATAGTCAAGCCATGTGCCAAAAGGAAGATGAAACCTAGAAGGAGAGGCAAAGGCATGTGTAAAATCCTGCAATGCAATTTTAATTAGCGTGCCAAAAGCAGGTACTGCAGGTGTATGAACTAGGAGACTGGGAAATATTTTACTGTAAACATACTTCCAGGCTAACTAGCAATGCTAATGTCAAGGTAACAAAGAAATTCTGCCTGCACACTAATTTCTCACTGCAGCTGTTGGGGTGTTAGATTAGAAGTCTGTATACCTTTCCCAAGAATATTAAAGCAGACTGTCTAACCGCCTGTGTTTGTCCTAGTAGCCTCATTCTTGCTGCTAGCAGAGCATGTCCCAACTGTTGTCAATTTATCAATGTAACGTGCACTAGTGGGCACAGTTTGAGCAGCCATTAGGACAGGTGCCTCTATCCATCACAGCCAGTCACTTATTCCACCTTGTCAGGAAAACTAAATGGAGCTTTTGGAGAAATGTAAACAACTCTCTAATGGACAATCAAAGCACTACTTTCTGAAGCAAACAAGAGGAAGGAATCTGACAGACGTTCTTAGACTTTTAGTAGCATTTTAAGTGTTAAAAACCTTTTTAATATGTTGCAATTTAAAAATGGGAAAAGGGTAAAAACAACGAAGTCAAGTATGTACGCTGAGAAAATTGGGATTATGGCCATTAACATGCTGTGTGAAAAGAGCACTTCATCCTTTACAGAAATATGCCTTAGTTAAATTCTGGGAGGCTGCCAACCTGAAAACAACAGCAAAATAGGGCACCCCAAAATAAATCAGCTCAGCATATCTGCCTGAGAGGGGCTTTTCTTGCAGGCTTTTCATCTTGATAAAAATACGTCCTCTCCAGCACACAATTAGGCAATTTCATTTACCAAAGAGCAACTTTGAACTGTGGCAGGTTTAAAAGGTACCGTAAAGTAATGATGTTGATACACATCATATATACAACTTACATAACAGTGAAAAATGATTCTCCAATGTAATCCCAAGTCCTTAGCAAATGTAGATGAGCTCTCCTAGCCACGCTGGTCATAGAGGTAAAGAGGTGACAAGGGGCAACCTGAGTACCCAGGCCTCAGAAACGATATGGTATAGAGCCAGTGGCACTACTAGACTGGCTACACTGCAAGTGCTGCATCATTTGCTCATGTCACTTTTTCCTATTAATTGGAGGTGATGATGGGTTTTTTTCTCTAGAGAACTGATGATGAAATTAGACATCCTCTGTGAAGTGTCTCTGCCTTTGTTGCCACAGCGCCTTCCCCATCATGGGGAAAGGCAGCAATCTGTGAGGAGCAGGGGGATTCTATCAATCTTGTGCCATGCTTGTGCTTCATGGGCTTTTTGCAAACCTAGTAATTAACTTTTGTCAAGCTCCATAAAAACATTAACAGGGTCCTGCTGGCCTTTGCATTTAAAGCAACGTTATTACTTTTTAAATACAAGGCACCCAGTTCTTTCAGCAGAAAAAGATCTTGCCCCCATGGTTTCAGATGCAAAGTTACTGCAAGCACTGAAGCAGGAGCCCTGTGTAGGGTTTTTAGTGTATAGTTTATGGATTTAATTTCTTTTTGGAAATAAAAGATAACTTCCAAAGAAATGACATGAGTACAGAGCTTGTGTAATCTCCTTTTGCAGTGATTTTTCTTTGATTGATGTGCCATTAATACTTTAATTGGTAACAGGTGCAGCTGATTGTTGGTTCCTAAGCTGAAAAATCTGAAATTGAACATAAGGCTCTGATAAATTAATAAACTCCTCTTCTCCAAACAGTTGTTGCTGTGAAGGAACTAACTTTCCATGAAGCGCTGCTCCATCAAGCACACTGAATACTTTATGTTAAAAAGCAAAATGTTACTTAATGATAAATTAAAATTACACTAACAGGCAAAGATAGAACATAATAATGACACCCCCTTAAGGAAAAGAAATCGCTGGAAAGCACTGAGGAAGATATCTTGTGAAATGTGTTGTTTCTGTTGGCGCATCAGGGTGGCCATTTGGATTCCCTATCACATTATTAAAGACATCTCCATCCATGAAATGAAAATACGTTAGGCATACGGGGATGGAGTGGGAGGAGAAGAGGTTGTGTAATGGATATTGCATGTAAAGTTTTTTGTCTTTTGCTACTATCATCCCAAAATGTGAATTAGACCTCAGCAGTGGCTGTAAAATCAATGAACGTGAATCTTTAAAGTGCAGCGGGTAAAATTTACCTTTGGAAGACAAGCAGATGGCTTGTACACCTTTGAAGCACACGTCGGGTTCCTTTTGGAGAGACAAAAGTATGGTGTAATTTTCAGCAGCCCTTAGCCATGAGTACATGACACTCTTCCTCCCTCATCCTTCCCAGCCCCACAGCCTCTAGATGCTAGGATTTGTGGCCTGGGTAGGCTTTGCTATGAAGAACAACACTGCAGTCTTCCCTTCTGTGTGTTGTCTCAGAGAGACTGAGGGTTATTATTGTAGATGAAATAACATACAGTGCTCCTTTGTTAGTTGGATGCCAAAATCCTGGACATGCAGCTGTTCCTGGCAGACCAGTGAGTCACAGCCCTGTTACAGCTGAGAGAATGAAGTAAGTTTTTCATTTCATGAAAAATTCTTTCCTCACTGCTAAGATACTGATCATCTCCCTGTGCTCAGGACCTATATCATAAACTAGTAGTTCTCTATCTGGTTCCATATGGATTATAAATTAATGAAAATTTGTGGTAAAAATGGGTCAGTTTCTTAATACCTCTGAGGTCCAGGCTATGATGGGTGCCAGAGAAATCACTGGTGACTTAGCAAGTGATTTCATTGAGAGCAAAACCAAATTGTTTTTTGATGTCTCATGCTGTATTGCGTGGTCTCTGGTTTTTATTGTGGATTTTGCAGACCACAGTAGAAATTGAACAAAGGTGTGCATTTACAACTTACTGTGCATAAAAGAGGAGAAGGACAGAAGAGAAGTGATCGCCATTAATAAAAAACCTGAGCATAAATACATGGTGACACCTTTTTAAAGGGCTTTCAGAGACCATGTTGAAAATGTTATGCTTGCTAGCAGAGCAGAGTAATGGAGGTACACTCTACAGATGGAGCTTCTAATCAGATTAGCAATAGAGCAGTTTGAAAAGTGCTTTGGAATAAAAGGCATTATATAAATGCAAGCCATTATCACTATGGGGTGTATTTTTTTCCTGATGTGTGTGCATAATTCCCTCTAGAGTTAATGGGAGATGCATGCATGCATTGAAGGGAGACTATACCTGGGAGTGTGCTGCTTTTCTGCTAAAATAACTAGGAAGATAAAATTGGTTAGAAGGCAGAAAATGGTAGACAGCTTAATTAAGGTATTCATTGAACACCAAACTGGTGTATGAAAACTTTGCCACTGCCTTTCCAAAGCTGTACGTTGTATCACAAAAAGATAATGGGGTGATGGCAGTTGAAGTGATTCGACAGGTAAATGTAACAATATAAAGTTGGTGTATGCTGTGCCCAGTTGTAATTCAGGGCCCTACTGAATTGATTGATTGATTTGTTGAATATTTAAAATGCTCCCCAATTCAGTGTCTTAGTAATATATGTTTTGTAGCAAATACACTTTCTAAGGGTAAAGTAAATTTTATCCAAACAAAAAGTATAGTATCCTACCTAATTCCTGGAACTTCCTTCTACTATTTACATGAAATCCAGAAAGCAGAGTTAACTGTAATCTTTCAGGTTTTCAATGTATTTTGGAGTCTTCTTGCATTAGTTATATGATCTCAAGTTGTTACTTAGCTAGTCAGTAAATGAGATGGTCTGAGCCATCCTGCAAAACCAAAAAAACCACTCCACAACCCAGCCCTTAGCAGAAAATACTTCGAGAGAAACTTATGACATCTACTTAGATGCCAAATATTCACTTCATTTATGATTGTTTTTACATGACTGGAAGCAACTACATGCTCAGTTCCCTCCCATTGTTATTCTTTAGTGCAAATCTGTCCTCGTGCATTTGATTTTGAGCAGGTCTCTAGCTCAGACAGCGTACACCAGCTCTGCTTGTACCTTCTCACCCCAGCAGCCATCTCCTTGTCATGAGCCTCATTAGAATTACAGTCTAGAGCAGGATTCTGCGACAAAATCCCTCTCTGAGTCAGCACCTATGGCCGTTACAAGGCCTACAACAGCTGTGATAATACCTCAGTGAGCCATTTTAACCTTTTAGAATAGCTGCACAACTGCCATTTGCTTATACGCCACACTGACTCTAAATAGAACATATTCTTTCTATAAACCCTATTAGTAAAATGACCAGATTATATAGGAAACCAAAAAGAGATTGTCAAGAATGCTAGGCAGATTTAATGTCAGGGCTGAGAAAACTGAAGTTAAAAATACAGAGTACAATGGCATTTGAAGTAACACACATTTATTTTTATTCATTAAGTGTTTTTCTGGCTAACTTATTAGAGAGCCCACTTCATCTACTATCCATTTTGACAATGTAGAACTGGAAAAAAAGAATGATCTGTACAAATGCCCCAACATGTGTTTACTATATATCACGCATGATTGCAACCACTCACAATAAGGTTAGTGGGGAAAACTATTCCACTGGAGTTAGTGAAATGGCACTAGGCTAAATAAGGTAGTTTAAAAAAAATCTGAATCAGATCCATTGTTTATGGAATAACTTATTAGTATCTGTATGCTAAGGTTTTGTCAGGTGTTTCATTATAAATCCTCATTTTGGAAAGTTTAAAACTCCAGGGTAGCATTGTTTTAAATTACAGGAGCATAGATTTTACATAACTATAATGTTTGGTTTTTTTTTTAATCCTATACCTAAAATATATATTTATTCATTCAAATGAAGTTTGGCATGGAAGCAAGCCATAATGAGAAACAATTGTAGTTTGGATTTTTTTGTGTTGGGTTGTTTTTTGTTGGTTTTTTTTTTTAATAAATATATATTTTAATATAGAATGGTTATTTCATTTTTTAAACTGTTTACATATGCTTGGCAAATGGAACAGCCAGCATACTTACAAAAGCTGCCTTAGCAGGGAGCATGCCCAGTACCTGAATACAGTCTAAAACCTAAGCAGTGGTATGAATAATCAGAAGGCAAGCTGATTCCCTCCTCTGAATTTTAGCCCATGAAAAAGCAATCTGCTCCTATCAGAAGCCAGGGAGAGCGTTTCCAGTCAGCGACCAACTTTGCAGAAGTCATCTTGGCTCAGCCTCTTGGAGGCTCCATTTTGCGTTGCCCACCAGAGCTGCCACCTGCAGACCACCACCGCCTCTTCCTGCCTTGGCTGCAAAAACGTGCAAGATGCATGTTCAGCTCGGACAAGTCTAAGCTCTACATGGTAGACTGCTCTCTTGGGGAAGATAATGTGTGGCTACCAGCTGTCAAAACCCAAATTGCTCCCAGCCAAATTTGGTTGGGAGATTAATACCTAGGTGCCAGATAAATTATGTTGAAACTTTTAGGACTCCTTCTCAATGGCCATTAGGCTTCAAAGCTGTACTGTAGCTTTGTTATGATTTTATCTGGTGTTGCTATTTGCAACCATTTAATATTCTTTTAACATTCACTTGGTGAGTACTTTACTCAGATACCTGGAATAATATGTTCATCATGAATTTTTGTCTCATCACCTGAAATTCAAATTCTGGTTTAAACATATCCTGAACAGACATGAGTAGCTGCACTACTTTTGTTGTGGGTTGTAGATAAAAGTGTAAGATTGTACATAGGTAGTACCCTTCCAAGCCTCAGGATCCCAGACATGTACCCTGTATCCGTGCATCGCATGCATTTTGGCATGCCAAAAACATCAGAGAAAAGCTGGCATATAAACTTTCAAGGGGAACCATGCCCATTGTGCAGTTTTCCCTGTTTCATTAATCCCAGCCAAATTGTTCCTCACCCACTGGCAGCTCTTGCTTTGTGTGGTTAAGAAACTGTTTTCCTAGAAAGTTGTGCGTGAAGGCCTACATGCTGCACTGCAATAACCACTGGCTCAGTTTGTTTTGTAATGTTATTGCATGATTAAATGAGTTTCAATACAAAAAGTTCAAGTCCGTTGTCGACTTTGGGGAGCTGACAGATGCAAGTATATTTTCTGAGTAACTATTTGTTACACAGTAATGGTTTAACTTTAGAAATAAAACTTTCAGACCCAAACTGAGCCCTGTTAGCAATACAGATTTTGTCTAACATACATAATGAAACCAGCAAATTAGGTCCCATGGCCATAAACCTCACAGAGGGAAAGCAAACAGAGCATGAATCAAAAAGCTTTAGAAGGCAGTAAACTATTGGTAACTTATAAATTAAGGCTGAAAAAAATCAAAGTATCAAACACATTTAGCTGTTAAAATCTGCATGCAGTTAGAAGAAAAAGCTGAATTCAAAGCAAAATATGGAAGTGTAAGACTCCTAATTTAAAATAGAAGACTCAGGTCAGTATAAGCTGTGACAGAAACACAGACATCAAAAGTTAGATCAGATTTTGGTTTAACTCATTCCCATTTTATCCTTCACTTGTGCAGTTCATCAGGACAGTATAGCACACAGAGCATTGGCACTTCCCTTGCTGTCTGCAACTTTAAAGCATAATGTCAACCTTCACTTTTAATTTCTTGGCTCTGTCTGGTTTCTACCTTAGCCTTTACTTCATTCAACTGCAGGTTTTTTATTTTGCCTCAAAAAAATCTTTAAAAATCTATGTTTTAAAATCCCCCAAATACTAGTTATTGACCTGATCATATAAGTGTAAGCTTTAAACACACATATTGACCTAATTAAGTTAAAACCTATTTAGGGAGTTTTAAAATATGTTTTATTGCATCACGCTCTATAAGAACCTCATCATTTCCATTCAGATTTAGTTTATTAAATACATGTTTATGCATTTTTAAGCAGCTATCGTATGACTCTCTTGCAATAAATGTGGCTATACCATTGGCAAATTTGGCTTGTGGGGTTTTTGATCTGACATATCACTAGAGCTAAGAATTCTGCATGCTTAATAACCTTTATTCCATGGGTTTAAATCACAGTGAAATTTAAAACAATAAAGAATAACAAGCGATAAAATAATTTAAAATGTCCGTATGTCATTGAGCTTGTATTTCTGCCTTCAGTTATTGCGTGCTTTCAAAATCAACTACCTAAAGCATCCAAATTCCATTTATTAAACTGAGGTCCAGCAAATGCTTTTTATTTATAAGTGTAGAAAACAAGCTGTGAGGCCAGTTCATCACAATTTTGGGTGGGGGAGAGAGAGGGAACAGTGCCTCTTCGACTCAAAACAACCAAAAGGATTTTGGTTTTGACAATTCGTAAAAAATATTTGCTTTTAGGCTGCAAGCTTACATGCCAAGCTTCAGCCTGGAACTCACTTTTGCGATTGACTTATAAAGCCCCTGAAAACAGGGGTTTCAAGTGAGAATGCTGACACAGCTTTAAATACAGTGGCAAGAAAGGAGTGCTGTAATGCATATAACTTGTTTTTTCTCATTATTGCTTTAAAAGAAGCCGCTTGTTGCCTGCCCCTAGGCATCAGACAATGTTTAAAGCATGTCTCATCATAGTCTTACTGCCAGGTGTGTGCGAAAGACCTCATACAGACCCTTTGCTGAAGTGAAAACGGTAACTCAGATAGAGGACACTGAATTATTTCCTGATCTTTAATGGGATTTTTTAATCTGAGACATACAGGCCCACATGGTTTGTATGAAATAGAAAGGCATACAGCTTATGTCTTAGCCGTTCTTTAAATCTTATTTTAAGCTATGGTCTGCCAGTAGAACTGGAAAAAAAGTAATGATGAGCTGCTTGTGCAGACTTAAAGTGCAATGCAAATTGCTAGGAGAAGATGATGTGTAAGAATCTATATTGTTTTTGGCTATATTTATACCCTGACTTTTTAAGGTGGCTTATTAAGTGTTTTGCAGTGAAAACAGCTTGCAATGTGTGTTGCTGTAAGTGTGATACTTTCCACATTATTTCATTAAGAAAAATATCTGATAAAGAATAGTTTTTCAGAGAGCTGAACCCAATAACATACCAGTCCTTCAAACCTGAAAATGCTGAAAAACTTTTTCAAAACTTTGCCACAAGTTAACCAGTGAGGCAAACCAAACGCAACGAACACAGAGACTGCAGGATGGCTTCCTTCTTGTTGAACAGATCAATTAAATATATGCTGTACTGAGACTTACAGTGCATAATATTCTTGTGTTGAAGCAGCGTTACATAACTGGAGGGTGCAGAGACCAATATAAGTTACGAGCTTTTTATAGCATCAGCAGCTAGACTGAACAACAATTGAGAAAATGTGAGATGTTAAAGGGAAGGGAGGGACAGAGCTCCACTGTTCTCTATGCTGCTTAGGCTTGGGCTTTATTTCCACCTTAAAATCTTTACCTGGCCATGATCTGTTGTTCCATTACTGGAGGGCAAAAATGGGAGGAATTGTCTGGGCTAAATTGCAATTAGGCAGCCCTGAGAGAGGCTGGCACCAGTTAACTTGGGATATTGGAGTGAAAAGGCCCGTAATCAGCCTTCGGTCATGTAGAACAATGCATAAAATTAAATTGACATTAATGAATAATTGTGTAATGAAAATGGAAGAGGAGAGTTAATTGCATGTTACAGTGAGTGTAATGCCTAGATAACCTTGCATTTAATGCTATTCTTAGCCCTGCTGCCAAGACTTCTACAGAGCCTCTCTCTGCAGGAAGTCATTAAAGCTGTGAGTAGATAATGCAGGCTCAGTGAAACCTAAGTGGCAACAATATAACAAGAGTTTCTTTCAGACCTTAGTGTTTTCAGAAAAAAAAGGGCATGTTGAGGTAATTTGTACACATCGGAATGAAAACAGGAAACTCGGAGCAATCTATTTGTAGTTTGTCCAGTTCCACAGAATTTTCAACTATTGTTGAAACCAAAGTCAATTCATAGAATCAAAGACCAGAGTAACCATCAGTGCTTGCAACACAGTAAGCATCCAGCTGTCTACAGCTAAAACTTTGTTTTGTTAATCACCTAGAACAGCAAAGGATACAAAACACTTGACCTTAGACATAAGACGACAGTGGGAGACATCTTCAGCACTATCCTATTGACAGACCTGGTTTGTGCTGATAAATAAGACTCCAGAAAAGTAGAACTAAAAAACTTCTGTGTTTGGTATCTTTGAAGGTTACAAAAAATTACTGCTTATATATACATAGAATCATAGAATGGCATAAGTTGGAAGGGACCCCAAGGCTCATAGAGTTCCAACCCCCTGCCACAGGCAGGGCCACCTGCATGGATATTTCCCAAAATATTTAAACCGGTATTGTCCATAAAACAAACTTCCTTCCCTGTGTTTCTCTTCATTGGATTTTTAAAATCTGATTTCAGAATAAGGGGTGGGGGACATGGGGGCAGGAGTTGTGTGTCTGTCTGTTTTTAACCTTTCAAATGCCTTGAGAAAGTTTACTTCAGCAGAGATACTGGGTTTTGCCTTAGGGACATTGGTTGCCATCATGAGGTATTGATTACAGTGGGATTATCCTTCACAGAATTACAGAATCACAAGGTTGGAAAAGACCTTTGAGATTGAGTCCAACCATACCTGTCCTCTACTAAACCATATCCCTGAGCCATATATACCCATCTTTTAAATACACCCAAGGTCAGCGACTCAACCACCTCCCTGGGCAGCCTGTTCCAATGGCCAATAACCCTTTCAGTTATTCTTACTAATGTCTAATCTGAACCTGCCCTGGTGCAGCTTGAGTCCACTGCCCCTCATCCTATCACATGTTGCTTGGGTGAAGAGACCAACACCCATCTCTCTACAACCTCCTTTCAGGTAATTGTAGGCAATAAGGTCCCCCCCGTCAGTCTCCTCCAGGCTAAACAACCCCAGTTCCCTCAGCCGCTCCTCTCAAGATTTACTCTCCAACCCCTTCACCAGCCTAGTTGCCCATCTCTGGACACACTCCAGGACCTCAATGTCTTTCTGGTAGTGTGGGGCTCAAAACTGAACATAGTACTTGAGGTGTGGCCTCACCAATGCTGAGTACATGGGCACCATCACTTCCCTGGACCTGCTGGCCACGCTGTTTCTGATACAACCAAGATGCCACTGGCCGCCTTGGCCACCTGGGCACACTGCTGGCTCATATTCAGTCTGCAGTCAACCAACATGCCCAGGTCCTTCTCCACTAGGCAGCTTTCCAGTCACTCTTCCCCAAGCCTGTAAGGCTGCATATGGTTGTTATGTCCCAAGTGCAGGACTCTGCACTTGGCATTGTTGAACCTCATAACAATGTGACTCTGCCTATAATATAGACTTTGCAATCAGGTTAGAAGAACTAGAAGAAAGCTTGCCTTGTGAAAACCAACCAGCCTAAAGCAAACAATCAAAAATCCTGAAGAGTAAACCTCTTCAATGTATGTTTTTGTAGTTGCTTAAACAATATATTTATATTTGCATTATTAAAAACTAAATAATTTTCATCAAATCAGTGGTTTATTGTTGCTGACTTGACCCCTGCATTGTGATTCTTTTTGTAGAGACAAATGTGGGTAATTAGTTCAGTAATAGATGGCTTTTTCTCTGGAAAAATGATCAAATACAGAGGGCTGTTCTCTGTGAACACTGCACAAACTGCATCCTGTTATATTTGGAGTCTTGATTTAGGCTTAACTAACTCATCATTTAGATGAACTATATGAACATTTGGATTCAGTCTCTGTAGATAGGTTAATGGCCTGCAGTCATCTTATCCAGTGGAACTGCCTCCAAGGAAAACAAGGAGCAGAATGCTATTTGCTTGGATGATCTTGATTCTTGGGAAAGCTAAAAATTTGCCATATTAATTTCTGCAGTTCTGTCCTTATATTCTTTAAAAAAGGTACGTGGAGTTGATGTTACTACTAAGGATGGTATAAACCCATCATTGGCTGGGATCCTGACTCCGTGGACATGAATGTGAGACTTGACAGAAACTGTAGTGAGGAGTTTCATGGGCTGTAGCTACATCTGAACCATGGCTGTAAGCAGCCTCTTTAAAAAATGTGAACTCACCAATGGTGTCATAATCTTCCACTCTTAACAATATTTATGAGAAATTTGCAGCTAAGCCACAAAAGCTTTTCTAAACTGCAAACTGTTAATAAATAATAGGAGACAGTGAAAGTTGTCTGTGAAACTGAAAGGCAACAATACATTTGCAAAGGAAACATTTTTTCCAGTGTATAATTGATCTGTGTACCTCACTGTAACAAGTAACATAGATGAAGGCTGTAATAGCTTTCAAAAAGGATTTAGGTATGAGTACAAGGCAGTGCACAATTAAAACAAATAACTTTGCTATAAGTTAAGAGAAACTTGTGTTTCAGAAGGCCCTTCCCCTGCTGCCCACTCTTAGGCTTTTGGCAGCTTCCTCTGGGGGTCGCTGGTAGCAACTAGTACCAGAGGGGCTGCTAGGCTAGCTGGAGCACTACTTTTTCTGTCATTACTGTTCCTTTGTTCCTGTTTCATGATTTGGTCCCTTCCCATTATACACCTCAGAAATACAAATCTATTACTGATTAGTGTGGCCATTGGACAATTTGAGGCAGACCAGACAATTTAAATTGTGACATATTTTCTCATCCATTTTTATTGCAACTGTTGAATCTTCACCTTGCTTGTAAGTCTGAGGAGCCCTTCAGCATCTTCTTCCTGTCCCGTGCAGCCAGTACATTTGGCAGGTACTCTCGTCTCTCTCCAGTTAAAGCCTCTCCTGTTCAAACTTTGATGGAGCCTCACCTATTTTTGTTCCGTTACAGACATGTTTCCAGGAGACCCAGGTATGGAGACAGCAACTCAGTTTAGAACAAACTTTTTATTGTTTTCTGCTAAGCTGTTGTGCATGACAGCGAAGACACTTTGTCCAGTGTGCTTAAGAGTTTGCACGCTTATGATCCGTACGTTTCTTTCTAGTTTCTGTGCTGTGGTCTGAAGGTTATGGAAGTGGGCTTCACGTAAATCATAGCCAAAGTTTTTGGACTTAAGTGTCTAAATGCAGTCATGGATAGAAGTAACCTGTTTATAATGAGAAAACTTTGAAAGCAGTCCATTTGCTATTCCATGATTTCAGTGGACTAGTCAGGTTTTCTGAACAAGTTCTGAGTCATGAAATGCCCTGTTGAGACTATTTGTTGCACAATACAGGGATGCTTGCTTTTAAGAATATCAGTGTAACATGGATGTTAAGGTTAACAATATGCTTGCAACACAGCAAGCATCCAGCTGTCTACAGATAAAACTTTTGCTACAATGCTACAATGGACCCTGTGAATAGAAAGGACAAATATGGGTGGTAAATAAATCAGAGCTTGCTTGTGAGAGTATATATATGTGCAAAGTAACGAGCGTAAAATGTTCTTACTGTGGATGTTAATGCTTTCATTAGAGTGTGAACAGGAACAGATGCAGACAGGCCTAAATGGAGACCATGCAGTCCTGTGATTGCCGTTGCCTCAGGTGATAAGGGCCCACGTACCACCCTAACTGGCTCTCGGGGAGCACAAAAATCTCCTCTCCTTGCTCCCATAGATACTAGACCATCTATGCTCTGAGAGTGAATTTGGAATTCAATTCAGCTGAATCCTATTTTAAAATTCAGTTTGGAATCAACTCTGAACTATTCCTCTGGATTGCTATTTAGGTTGTGAATTCACATATCTTCTTTCAGTTCCCATTTATACTTCACCTGCTGCTTAGTGTAATGTATGATAGAAATGGCTTTTTGTTAATTGCTCGGAGACTTTTTTCCAACATGTGTCACAGGCCCTGTGTTTCATTCATCTTTCCCATGGAATGAACAAATTAGAAGTGTATTAATTTCCTTTCTTAAACTGCCTAGCATGTGTTTTAAGCTGTTCAAACAACTGAGCACAGAATTGTCACATCAGATTATTTGAGATTGAGGGAGAGTGAAGAAACAACTAAACTTCTGCCTTCTCCGACTCTTCCCCTTCCATGGTAACTGCAGTAAGGACAATGAAACAGTGAAGTCACTTTTAAGTCATTATTCTTTTTATCTCTTTAGGGAAGCATTAATTTTTTATTTTCATTTTCTGCATTCTTCTCTCCCACATTCAAAGATTTTGTATAGTTTGGTAAGGTAGAGCTCTTTGCTTTAAAGTATGTGGATGTGAGTCCATTTTTGCTGTTTGCTTTGTGCTAGTACCAGTACATTAGCCTCTGTGGATTTTGTTAATCCAGATTTACTTGTGTGAGAGTTGACTCTGACCCAGAATGTGCCTCATGCAGTGCATTTTAAGGAATGGAAATGTGTTTTCATGAATTTTAGCTGAAGCTGAAATAGATGTTGAAGCTATAAAGACAATATGTGAATCCTCCAATAAGGCCCATAATTACACTGACTAGAATTCAATGAAATAACTGAACAATATTCAGCAGGAATCTTAACATTTGGCAACTTTCTGGGTGGCATAAATCAGTATATTTAGCAGATGTTTTCAGCATGTTATCATCTTTGTATTTTGTAGTTGTGTTATGGAATTGATCTGGTGACTCACAGACATAGGATTTTGCTGAATTGCTCAAAATTGTGAGTGGTAATGGTCTTTCCCTAATTCACACATTATTCTGACCAGATGACTTCTTTGTTTCCTCTTGTATTCAGAGGGATTTGTAGACCTTGCTGAAGGTCAAAACAAAGCAAAAAAGCAGTCAAATGCAATTTGAGTTGTATTAGAATAGGTTATAAAATAGGGGGTGGATGGGGCAATAGTGCTCCAAAGCATTGGGAAAGAGTTTTAGAGCTTGGCAGGATTTTTCTGTTGACATATTGCTATCAGGAGTGTATGCTTTGCTGAAGAAGACTGACTTTTTCTTTCCTGGGCTGATTAAAATGTGTTTGACAAGCATGTAAAGAGGATAAGGATCATTTGATCATGTACTCTTTAAGCATCTACCATTAGGAAAGGAATTTTGTGGAGGTGCTCTGTAAGACGAGATAAAGTATGAGAACCAAGTCAGATAATTGCAGTCATCAGAAAGTTTTTTTAATAGTCAAAGTAACTGACCATCACAACAGGTTAATAACACTTGTGTGTTCCCTTTCACTTAGATCATTCATTAATTGTAGAGGTTATTCTGAAAGTTATGTGCTAATTTTGGTAAAGAAGGTCTCCAAAGATGACCACTGAGTCCATGGCACCCAGTGCTGACAGCTTTAGTAACACTATTTGAAATGCAAACAGCTGTGGGTGCACAGACGCTGCCGATTAAGAAGTGCCCTTATCTCACTTCTGCCACTGATTTCTCTGGAAATATGAGCAGGTACCTCATGAAAGGAATCTTCCACATTTTTATAAAGAATATTTGCTTTCCTAGCAAGTCATACTATGCCTAGACATTTACATGTAATTTTTATTGCATGTTCTCTGCTCTGGTTGGATAAGCCTTCCTATTTTACATGGACATGCATTTGTAGAAAAATACAATTAAGAAAGTAACTTTTGTCTGATGTCTAAAGGAAAGTGAAGGAAAAGCATTTTTATACTGAAATTTTATTACTGTATTTATAGAACATCATAGAAGTGGAAGGAAATAATCTTTTGCTTCAGTTTTTCACAGTCTTTACACAAATATATTGATTTCCCAGAACTGACTAATCAATTAAATTATGTTTTCTGATCTTACTCATTTTTAATAGCTCTATTATTCACTGTATCAAAAAATCTAGAGGATGATAAGATAATAATTTTCTCTTGAAACTATGCAAGTTTCTGAATTAATTGTCAAGATACTGAATCGAGACACACGTTGGTATGACTGAGGGGCTAAATCGGAATCTTTATTATTCAAGCTTGCTAAACCCAGTTCTGTGGGACAAATGAATTATGGCTATAACTGGAACCAAAAGGATCAACTACTCACGTGTAAGCAATTGCTCTCTCTGAACCTAAACACTGCACATACCTTCCTACACTGAAATCAAGATTCTAGTTAGATTAATAAATGAGCTAAGTAAATAATAGAGTTGTATAACTGAACAATTGATTAGATTAAAGAAATTCAAACCTTTTCATTAGGATAATGTTTTTTGGATAAATGAAAGTTAATAAAATACTATTTAAGTAGTGCTCATAATGACACTTGCTTTTTTTCCTGTAGAAATCTGCATATGCTTTAACCAGTTTTTAAATACTTTGCATGTCTCTTACAAGATATTTGAATTACCTCACTCCAAAAATGTTAATGTAGTATGTTGTCATAGTAATGTCCTTTGAGATCAGATATTTGTTCATTTCACCTTGTTAAAGCAAACCTTTCAGGTATCTTCTCATGGTGAATATGGTATATGTTGAACAAAGATGAGTATCTTTTAGGGTCTATGTACATGATTATATAATCTTTATTTAGTAACTAGAAAGGTTGAGTTTTCTGCTGTTGTGCAGTTCCTACAAACATGCCAATGATTACTAGAGATTCTAATTGCAATGTTACAGGCAGCTGGAGATTGTTATTATCTCCTGAATCTGTAGCAATTATGCAGGATGCCGCAGCAGTGGTAATTTAAGAAGAATTCTTGTCATTATCGTCCTAGCTTGGTCCAAAGTAAGTGAGGAGAGTGGTAGTGTTTCATAGTGGGAAAACACCTGTGACTGGGTTGAGTGGACATACACCATCTCAGGTTTAACTACCATAGCATGCTGATGCTCTTCTTGCCTTATCTTCCGTACCTGTTGAGATTTCTTGCATATTTCAGTACACCCTAAGCCTGTGTGTATGAGGTGGTTCTCAGATTTCCCTTTCCTGGGATGAAATGCTTATAAGGTACTTGAGAATCAGCATCACTCTGCTCCTTACTGCTATGGGTAAGTTGGTAACTATCCCTTGAGGTTTGAAAGATTCTTTCATGTTGTTTAGATTGACTGAAGTGAACACAGCTCATTTGTATTTGCTTAGACTGGAAAATGGGGTCAAATTTGTGTGAAGTACTAACACCAACAGAGGGAGCTTTTTTTTATTCAACATTTTGCTCTATCTGTTATTGGTTGATTGATTGGTAGCTAGTTTTGCCTGGACAGTGACTCAGGACAACAAAAGCAACTGCTGCATAAAGGGAGTCTCTGTCATATGTGGCTGTGCAATTGCTCAGATTGTAACCCCACTTTCCCACCACATCTGAGCATTAGCAACTGTACCTGAAAAAAGCCTAGCCTCCTATTTTAATGCCACCTTTTATTCTGTTGTCACTTTTTTAAAATTTTCATTTCTGTAACACATACATCTTAAATCACAGGTCAAAAGATTCTTTAAAGTATTTAGGTGGTTAAAAAGACAAATGCTTAGCAGAATTTTCAAAATCACTGAAGTTAAGTACTTAAATCCCATAAATTGAAATGGAAGTCAGGATCACAACTACCTCAGATATTTTAAAAAATCCCATCCAGTTCAACTTGGCACATTTGAAAGTCTGACCTTCAAGGCTTGTGTTTTCTGGAGACCCAGAAACAAAAAATATTATTCAATTTGCAACAATTTGTCCATAAAAAAACTTAATGAGGTCTACTTTTATATCATATTGTTATTAGTATTTCACACACCATCACTCTCACTTCATTTCTTCCCTGGAAATTGCCAGCAAGTAGGTTAACTTCAGCTCATGCCCCAGGAGCAACAAGTCAGAGATCTACTAGAGAAGGGTGCTTGAGAATTAGGAAAGGCCTTGCAGAGAAAGTTCTCTCTCACTATTTCTCTTTCTAAACAAGGATGTCTTGTCCTTAATCTGAGTCAATACATGAACTTTGAATAACAGGCTCTAAAGTATCCAGTACTTCCAAAGGTTTGTAATTTTAGGCCAATAGTTTAAGTTTAATTGCATACATTCTCTTATCCTACCTGTGAAATTAGGGGAATGAGAGAAATCAAAGGGGACTTCATTCAACCCAAACATCTTATTATTAGTGTTTTCTTTCTCAAATTAACCAAAAAGAAGCTCAAATGGCCATGTCCTAATTTTTCAGCTTGATCATATTCCTTTTATAAAATTTTATTACTCTGAAGGGAATTAAACAATTACCAGGGTACAAAATAATTGCTTTTTATTTTGTTTCATTTCTTGTGCATTGTCTCTTGCAAGCGAATTGAACAGATCTTTAGCTGGAGTTGGCAGGATGACATAGGGATAGCAAGAGTATAATGAGAAAGGAGCTGCTCATTCAACTAGGTGGAGAAGGCTAGGATTGCACCGTAAAACACATGATACCTCATAACACTATCTCATTTAAAGAGTAGTGTATCAGTTTAAAGCTTTAATGGTCGGGTATACTACTTTTGAAAAAACCCACAAACAAAACAACAGCACAACACTCCAAAAGGCATCTTCCAGAATCCTGGGGAAGCTCTTAACAGTGTGAAATGTTGTGATCTGAACTATAGGCAGGGAAATTCCTCTACTGATTAAAACCGTTGTTTCCAAATGTTGTGATCTGTAGTCTTAACAGAGGGCAGATAAAGTAGCAGCACTCTTGGGAGTCACCAACAGTGAACTGAAAAGTTTGCCTCTTGTTGCTGAAAAGATGTGCATTGTCTTAGGATGACTTCAAGATAGGCATTACATCTTATCTTTTCTCATTCTCCACTTAAAGCTCCTTTTCATGTCCTCTGGCTCATTTCCACATTTGTGCACTCCTTTCAGAGCCAGCACGTAGCCCTGCCCTGACACAAACTGCAGTGTTTGTTTCTCTCTGTGTTCAGAACCTCTTGAGAGTAACCTTGCCCCAAATGAGTCTCTCACCTGTCCGCAGAAGAGGCAGTGGAGAGCTGGGCTTGAGCTACCCAGCAGCCTAAAAAAGAGTATAAACCACATTTGCTTCGGCTTCATGCACTATGTGCACTTCTTACTGTCATCTGGAAACCCTGATCTAGCCAATTAGGGGATGGAGCTGAAATGTTAGCAAATTACAGAGAGAAAGCTCTAGAGAAAATTCCCCAAGAGGAGATAATATCAGAAAGTTTAAAGTGTCCTCTCTCTCATTAAGCACCTTTTACCTGAGCTTAGCTGAGAATGTCAATAGAGTGCTTATGAGGAACAGTGGCACAATCATATATTACTTACACAGGGTGTACCTGTTTCCTGTCATATTTGTAGCTCATAAATACTTAACTCTATTGATATACCCTGCAGAATATAGCTAGGGATTAATACAAGGACTACACAACTGCCATGGTGCCCAGTGGAATCTATAACAACTTTATGTTAAGGAACGTGTAAACCTCGTTGTCTTCATATAAATGACAAATGCTTCCTGCTTTTTTTATTTCCCCATCTCTACTGTGCTTTAGCTGTGTCAATATTGAAGTGTTTGCTCTGCATAGAGATTATTATTCCAGTTTGGAATTTTTATGAGACCTGGGCCCAGGCCTGACCTTTCTTACATGAATTCTGGCACTACCTCGCCATGAACACTTCCTAATTGCTGATTACAGCTTATCATTACAAGGAGACACTTATAACTAGGGAATTGAACCAGTATGTTTGAATCTGTTCTGGGTCAGATCCAGCTGTGATTGAAGCTGTTTTAGTTGAGCTCTGATTCTGAGCCAGTTGCAGTTTATTGTTCAGTTCAGACTCTCAGCACAGGCCTTCAACAAGGGGAAGTGTTAACCTCTATCTCCTCCTGCTCCATGAGCATCATTTTTAGTCTTGGATCTGTACTGGATTTTTTTTAATACCTTAAATTTAGTATAGGGGACCATGCTGCTTGTGAGAAAAAAGTGATGCCAGAAATACAGATGGGGCCAGCACTAGCCGTAGGAGTGGAAATGATAGAAGAGTCAGCTTGTTGGCAGGTAGTCTCCTTAATCTCCCTGGTAAAAACCCAAACCTACTACCTGCACACATGTATCTACTACCTGCCACTAGATATGGTGGTGGTATTGATGGAGGACACTAAGGCTAGCTAACAACAGTGTTTTCATCCACGAGAAACAGGAGTTGCAAGAAATTTATCTGGATTTCACCTTAGCTGGTTCCAGGGAAGAAACTTTGTGACCATCTGCTGGTGCATAGTATGGAAAGGGAGTGCGAAGGACAGACATGGGCAGGGTGGTGGTTTTCAGATGGTTTCAAAGTCGAGCTGTCCTCTTGTTACACAGAACCTGCCAGAGGATGCCGCTTTCAGCTGAACTGCTGTCCTGAGCTGGAAAGGTCTCTGTGTTGCTTCAGTTCCGGGTTAGGATCTGGGATCAGCAAAATTTCTAAAGTGAGATTTCCAGGTTTGGGAAACATTTTGAACCAGTTAATAGTTCAGATCTAGTTTGGCTTTTTCTCATAATGAAAGAGTGAGAAACAGGACTGCCTTGTTTGATCACTGACATTAACTTTAAATAAGACACTGAAAAAAAGTCCTATGTGCTCTATTCTTTAGTAAGTTTTTATTTATTGTTAGTAAAGTCAACATCACAGATGATTTCATTGTAATGAAAGCGCATGACTTTAGCCTCAGTGCTCTGAGAGGGCATTCACGTGGTTCTTGGTACAAAAGGGATGGCTTTTTGTGTCTTTGAATTCCTCTCTTGTCTCAGCCAAATTTCTGCTGGAGCAGCTCTGTAGTGAGACATTAAGTTCCCTGCAAGAGTTTGGGTGTGGTATGTTGCTCTCATTACATGAGATCCTGTTTGAAAGCCAAGCTTCTCTGGGTGCACTTGCATAGTGTGCAAGGCCTAGCCTATGCTTATATTGTTTCACGTGGTCTTAGTAACAGTTGTCTCACTGCTAATGGCACTCCCCTGAGATAGTGTGAGCATTGTCCTAACCCTGGGACTAATACAATTTATGCCTCTACTTTGGTTTTGATGTGTAAACGAAAAAGACCCTGTGAAATGCATGCCACTCAGTCCATCTCAGAGAGAAAATGTTCACATAGTGTCAATCACGGTCTGATGGAAGTCATCATGGTCTCTGCAGAGGGAAACACTGCCACATTGACCTCCTCTACCAGCATGTAGCGTGTAGATAAAGAAGAGCCACTAGAGATACTAAACTCAATTTTCAAGAAGCCTTTGGCAGTTTTCCTCACCAATCACACCTGCACTGATTCTGGAAAAAAGTTCTTTTACAGATTGAAATCTGGTAAAAGATAGTAGTCAAAGGGTAAGGTGTAACCAGGACTTTTCAGATTGGGAAGATTTGACAGTTTCATCTCCCAGGAACTGGTGCTGGGATATGTTCTGCTCAACATTGACATTAGTGACCTGGAAAAGAGAGTGAAATTCCCTTGGAATGTATCTCCAAGCATGCCATTACTGTACTCTCTTGGGTTGCCAAATGTTGTCCCAATGATGGGGAAGTCCAGAATAACATCAGGAGATTGGATAAATGATTGAAAATCTGGCATAAAAGCTTCAGTGTACATCATTGTAGAAGTAGAAAAATAATCTCAACTACCTATGTGAAGCTGAGCTCACTACTGACAGGTACAACACAGGAGAGAGATTTCAGAGTCATCATTGACAGTTCTCTGAACTCATCAGCTCCGTGAACTGCGACAGTCAAAAAAGCCAGCAAAATTTTGGGCATCAGCAGGAATGTTGGTACAAGACAGAGAGTATCATTTGATCATTGTATAGAACAGTGTGGCCACATCTTGGTGTATAATTCTGGTCTCCACATGTCGAAAAGGACACAGCTTAGATAAATGTCTTTTAATGAGAGACTAACAAGTCTTCACTTTGGAAGGGAGGAGAGGCAGGTGTAATGATCAAGTTGGGAGGGAACTGATCATAATTTGCAAAGCCACAAAGGTAGCAGATGGGCTGAAATGCCATTCGCCAAATCTGACAGAGCTAGAGCTAGAGGTACAGATCAAAAAACTGGAGGATCATTTTACAGTAGGTTAAAGGAGGTACTTCCTTGTCAGACAAGTAGTGAACTTCTGGAACTTGCTGCCATAGGTCAATGTGGATGATAGTTAGACTGCTGCCATCTTCTTAGTAAAGTCAGAGATGAAATACTCCTATAGCATTGGAGTGCAGCAGTTATGTCTGAGAGAGTAGTGAGACTGGCAGAAATAAAATAATTTTTAAATTTTCTATAAGGACGTGATGTTCAGCTCTTAAACACTCTTTACTCTGTAGGGATATATACAGATAGAGATACTATATACATTTATATTTATATGTCACTCTAGCTCTTCTCTTAGGGAAGTCCCCTGCCCTCCCACATAGCTATAACTCTGTGACTACCTCCTCTTCACAGTCTGCACACACCAAACAGAGGACATCTTCCAGCTAATGAAATCATAGGATTTGTGGCTGTCAGCAGCAGAAACCTTATTGATATTTCACTAGTTTTTTGTTATATATGACACTGGGGTTTTAAGCTGTAGTTTTGCTCCCTCATGGAGTACTTTTGGAGACTCTATCATGGAATGGTTTCATAGTGTCAGCAGTCTGGACAACCTGTATGTTCTCCACTTGGATTTACATGTAATAATTTCTCTCTGGGAGGGTATTTCCAAATACAGTGTGGAGGAAAAAAAAAAAATCAAATATTGTCTGGTTTGGTGCTTCAATGGGAACAGTAAGAAAGCAAGGAAAGATGCACATCAGCTTGCCTACTAGAATTTTAAGTTATATCTGAAGGTCTGCAATGAGCAGGAGAGAGTGAGCTGTGAGCTGTTACTGTGAACAGGACAAGTGTCCTTCATGGCTGATCAGCCATCAGCTTGGAAGGTCTTGTATCCCTTATTAACAATTGTTACTCGGAAATGTTGCTTCCAAGGAAGGCAGGATGCTTACCACCTGTGCTTCTGGTGGCATCAACTGGTACACCTGTAACGGTGTCTCACATTTGCTTATGCAGTCTTTTTTCACTGTTTGCCACAGAGCTTTGTTGTATTGGTATACTCTTTTTAGCCCCAACAGCCTCTGGTCACAATAGTAACTCCTTCCACTTTTTGCCCCTTCTCTTCTGAGAGATGTCTTGGTTGTGCTCACCCACCCGAAACAGTCGTACATGCTGTCACTTCCAAGTTGGGTTCCTGCATTGTACTCCATACAAAAGCACATGGTCTGCCAGTGTGGTAGCGTGGGCCAGTTTGAATGCATTCCACTTGCACAGCTCTGGCTCCATATCTGGGTCTGGATGGAATTCAAGCTGTTGGATTTAATTAGAAAGTTGTGTCTATTTTGGGGCCTACTTAATTGACTTAGCAATAGCCCTTGTACCCAGACCCTGTCCTACTGTCAGCGTACGTGCCTCCTGATAAATCTCAAAGTGCATTTTGGTCACTGGAGAGCAGGTTTTGTTACACCATGCCACTGGCTGCTGCTGTTAGAGGAACATTAAGAAAATAAGTAAAACAAGATGTAGTGAGTCATTTAGTGTTAGCTGGGACTTACAGGCTAGCTGTATAGGCTACTTACAACAGAAGAAGTTACTACAGAAACTTCTGTAAATACATCATTTTCAAGTGCAGTTCATGCAGTTTCTGTTGCAGACCATGTAAGAAATGGTCACTGCAAGCATTTCATTTAATATACATCTCTCTAAAAGCAGAAATGCTTTGAAATGAAAGGGACAATTGCAGGAAGTTTTCCTAGTGATGCAGTTGGCTGGAAACCAGAAGCCAGCACTGTTCCTTGCTGCTCGACTGCCCTGTGGTATCAGCTGGACCATGTGGCTTCACTTCTCTGAGTATAGTTTCTCCATCTGTAAAATGAGAGCACTGCAGAGCAATTAAAATCTGTGGGTGAAGGGACTCATGTAGGAGTTGCCTGTTTTATGCTCCGTTTAAGATAATACAGGCAATTGTACTGTAAGACAACCTGTGCATCTAGAAATGATCTGTCATTCACACCTACTTCACCTCTCAAAAAGGTATCAAATACTCTATTAACATCTTTTTAATGATGCATAGACAAAGATTTGTGTCACATAATTCTTCTATCTGTCAGGATATAGGTCACCAAGCCAATAAAATTACTAAGACTGAAAAAAAAGAGCAGTGTTATCCCTCAGGGTTGGGGGTTGGGTTTGTTGGGTTTTTTTAAAACAGCTGGGCTGTAATCATATTTGGGAAGATCTCAATGTCTGTAATTTTATCCAATAGCTGGAAGCTGGTCTGCAGAAAGATGTTGCTTTTTGCATACCTCTTGCAGGTGGCACCACTCTGTCTGCCTTAACCTTCTCCTCCAGTTAAAGGATTTAAAGACAATCTTCTATCTTAAGAAAGTAGATATGAAAGAATACCTGTCGTGGTTTCACCCCGGCTGTGGGCTGAGATCCACGCAGCTGCCTGCTTCTTAAAGTAAAAGAGCAGGGGAAGAGGGAAAAAGGGAAAGGGAAACAAGGGAAGGGAAAAGGAAGGGGCAAATAACTCCAAAACCAAGAAACTAAGAGGCCCGTGGGTTGGGATAAGGAGAGTTTACTAAGATAACAGAAAAATAAAATATAACAATGCTAACAGGACTTTAGAACAAAAGAATATGAAACTATTGATCCCCAATGCAGTTTCTCACCGAACCACACAACTCAGGCCGTACCACCCAGAGCTGTCCCGGAACCCGACCGTTCCCCCAAGAAGCACGCGTCCCGAGAGGAAGCACGCGTCCCGAAACCACCCCTCTCCTTCTTCCCAACAGTCCCCCGTTTTCCTAGGCAGGACGTAATTGGCATGGAATACCCTCTTTGGCCCCTCTGGGTCACCTGTCCTGGCTTCGCCCCTCCTTTCTCAAGAATAGAGAAATAGAAGAAGCTAAGAAAGTCCTTGACTGTCTGACTGCAACTAAGAACATCAGGGTGTTATCAGCACTGCTTTCATTTTAACTCCCAAACACAGCGTTCCATCAGCTGCTACAAATGAAATTAACTCTATCCTGACTGAAACCAGGACAATACCCCAACTTTCTTGTCTGCCTTGGTGGTGGATTTGGTCTGAGTTCCAGCTGATGCAGAGTTACAGTTACTGTTTTGCATGAAAAATAAGGAAAAGGATGGCAGCTTTTGATACCTGCCATCCTTGATATTACTGCTGGGCATAGTGGCCTGTCACGAACAACTGAAAAGAAAAGATTTCACATTTATTTTCTTCACCATTTTATTTGTTGGCATAAGTTTCTTGAATGTTAAAGAAAATGAAATCATGACTCAAGATTTCTTTTTTAATATTTATTTTTACCTTGGCACCTGTGGAACACAGTGCGAGCTATTTGCGGAGCAGAAATCACTATTGCCAGCCTGCTCTTCCATAGTTTGTATCAATCCTTCCTATTTATCAGGGATGGTGAAAAGTTGAATGTTGAATCTTGTTACAGTGGTTTGCAAAAGTGTCTGTCCTCCAGAAAACTTATGTCCTGCAATTTTCAAGTTTTTCAGCTTTATTCTGACAAGTATAAGCATTTTATTTACAGCACTCTACTAACATATAGCACAATAGTTGCTTTAAGAGTTTAGGGGCTTGTGTATTAGTCTGCTTCCTACAAAGTTCTGCAGGCAGGCTATAATAAGTTAAATTGTGATGCTTTAACAGTTATGGACCATATTGAATCTTCTCTATACTAGTGTGTAAAGGCCAGAGAAAAATTTCTATTTCTACACCAAAGGAACTCAAAATTGTGTACAGAGACAGCCTACCAGACAGGTAATAGAGAATGAAAGAATGTTTTATGATTTTGTTTCATGTTAAATTACTTGCAAAAATATATGCAGTTCACTTATATGGCAGGAAAAATGCTTCCTACTAATTTCTTTGTGACTCCTGCTGTTCTGTACTGGAGAGGCTGCCTAGACAGACAGATAGCTATGGGCAAGGCTTTCCACAGGTTCCTAGTTCTGCAGCTGTTAATCTATTGACAGTTGCTCTGTGGTGGGAGTTTCTGAACGAGCACTTGCAAACCTCCACTTTGATTTTTAGAGAGAATGAACACATTCAAATCAGATCAGATTTCATCTTTCTTGAGTGAATATATAGTACCAAGTAGTGTCAAAATTTATGGTTGCTGTTTTTCACATCCCTTTTGTGACCAAATATCTTGGTCTAACCACGCCACATGTAAATCAAGACTAAGAAACAAGAGGTAACAGAAGGGATGTGACAGGTGCTCATCCCCCTGAGAGCCTAATACTGATCTCTAGTGTCTCCACACAGTGTAAAGCAGAAGAGATCATCTTCCACCTTGCACCATGAGCCCATAGACTCAGGAGTACTTGGTCCATTCGGGGATAGCCTCTGACCTGAGGGCAAAGCTGCCTGCCCTCAGTCAAGTCTCTTACATGGAAATAGAGAAAAGATGACAAAACTGATACTACAGGTCCACTGTGCACACAAGGTGACAGAAAAGATTGGCACCAGGATTCCATCCTCTGATGCGCACAGGAAAATAACATTGGTGGGTTGGGGTTTTTTTATCTATTGTGAAGACTTCCTTCCAGGAAAGGAAAATGAAATTGTAAAATGGAATAATTTTATGAAGTGAAACCTCAGAGGATATACGTTGGATACTGCCCCACACTGAAACCATATCCAGGCAGCTGGTGCAGTACACAGGTTGTTCATGGTGCCTTCTTTCCTAGCAGGGTTGTATTCTGATGGACTACTAGGGAAAGCCATTTCCAGTCCTGTGCAATCTCTTTTTGAGAATGCTCTGCCCTCAGAAACAGTGGAAGGTTTATGGAAATTACAGTGGATGCAACCAGATAGTTAGTGCATGCACAATAAAGCAGCGATTGCAGGTACCAAGGAAAATTAGGCTTTTCATAACTCATGTCACTCTTTGCAAGAGTAGATAATTCCAACTGTTGTCCTTGACCGAATCTGTGCTGCTGAGCACTTGTCCAGCTGGCTGCTGCCTTAAACCCCAGTGCTGGCTCCATTCCAGCAGGGAAGTGATTTCCATAAGCATATCGTTTATAAAGTGCTTTGGAATCATTCAGGATGAAAGATGCTATGTAAATGTCATGCACTGTATTACTTTCAAGACATTAATAACACTTTTTTCTGTTACTTCACCTATCAGATAAACTGAGGACAGAGAGCATGTTCTGAATTTTTTGGTTAAGGCACTTTTTTCAAAAAGTGTATGTGTTGTTCACAGAGCTAAGCTCTCTGGTGCTGCTGATCAGGTGCTAAAGCAGCAAGTGCTTCCCCTCCCATTCATATGTCAGATCAAAATTTGTACTTTGGCATCACGTACAAGGCAAGACAGGGGCAAACTCTGTCCCCTGGAATCTATAATTTGGGGGAGGGGGGGGATTACTTCCCCCCAGCCACTGTTCTGGCTGGTACAAATGCTGCCATCAGCTGCAAGTCTGCAGGAGGCACAGTCCTGTTTTAAGGAAGGAGCTGTGTGTTCTTTGCAGCATATCCTATGACCCCAGCAGCCTGCATTTCTTATTAGGACTATTGCAGAGGCAGAAACCCTGAGCAGGAGCCCCTTGTCAACACAGAGCTTGTCCTTCAGGACACTTGGCCCTTGAGTTGCCGGTATCTTACTGTAAACTTCCCCAAAGCAAAGAATGAAGGATTCTAGGTAAAGAAAATCTTTCCAGATATACAACCTTATTTGTACTTACACAGACTTCACTGTGTTTCTTATAAGGTCATGCTGTGTTTTTTTAATATTTTAACAATCTGTAGGATACTCTCAGAACCTCCTTTCTGGTTTGGTTTTTTGCTTCACTTTGGTTTTTTGTTCAAAAGAAATGTATAGGTGCACCAGAAAAATAAAGCCATAGTCATGAAGCTATCCAAACAAGAGGAGTGGTTCCTCTGCTTTTTGTCTTTTGGGGTTAATTTTAACCTCAAGGAAAGGTTGCCTGGGATTTTAAACTTGAGGTGGAAGTGTTGGTCAACTTCAATTCTCTGCAGTCTACCTCTCTCCCTCCTAGCTGTGGTATCACTCTGCAGAACATCAAACATAGAGGGCAATGGTGACCTGTGTTTTTTTAATCTCAGACTAAACGTTTCTTTTGTTTTGTTTTAAAAATGAGCCCTTAACTTCTGTAAGCTCCATTCTTCTCCAGAGCTTTGCAGAAATAAAATACATCAAGAAGGAGGAGGCATAATATGACAAAAGTAGTGGTTTTATTGAAAGAGAGCTTTGTGGTATTTTGCTTTTGAAATGTGTTTAACACAGAGTTTAAGGATTGGCAATTTGTTTAAAGAAATGGGTAAAATATTTAAAACCACCACTTTATTTAAACTATTGTGCCTCCTTCAGTAAACATTCAGTACATGACTGAACCCTGTATGAACTTGCGCTTGTTGCTGGTTAAATAGATTCTGAGCTTAAATGAAAAGGGGCTGCTATTGAGAACAGGACAAAAAAGTTGCATGTGCTATTTTTTTTTTTTTATTTGCCCACACACAAGCTCTTACCTCCCAAAATACTGCGTTCACAGGATCTTTTATTAAAACACCAGGGTTTTTTTCCTAGGCCTCAAAGTACTAAACTGAAAGCAAGCTGTTAACAGAAATGAGTAATTATTGAAGCTCTAACAGGCAGCTTTCATTGAAGTTGATTACAGCAGCCATATAATCACTTTTACGGATGCTGTAATCACAGTAGCAGGGAATGCTTGACTTGGTTCTTATTGTTTTCACTCAGGGTGGAGGTAGGGGGCCTGCAAGAAACCCGTTTTACCACCTCGGTACAATTTCTGCTGTAAAGGAAATCTACACAGCACTGAATGAAGCAGAGAATCATTTATTCTTTCTTTATTAGCATTTTCTCCTCCCTCACATGAGAGTCTGTTGGAGTCAGGAAATTGCTGTTATTCAATATGCAAGCCAGAGGTTGTAATGACCATTTGGGAGGGTATGACCAACAATTACAGCCCTTAATGAATAGGAGTAATCTAGTTGAGACTAAACACCAGTAGCAACTCTGGTGCTGTCTCTGGTTAAATTAAAAGAACAGCAATGCAAAGGAAGTTAACAAGAATTAATTAGTTAGATCGAACTGAAAACCTACTCATTAGTGATGTTATAGGCAAAGTAAAAGCCTATCTTCAGTGCAATTAGGTAGACAAATGAATTGTACAACTGACTGATTCACACCTGCTAACAGCTAAGGGCTATAGCTGGTATGTATGGGATCCACTTTTTACAGTTCATGCATACTTGCATAGTTTAATGGATCTTGCATTCCTGAATTAGGCTTCATTCCTTCACATTTCGTTCGTGTATTTGATCCAAACATTGAAGTATTGCTTATAGATTTTGATGCAATGTGACTGTCTACAATATGGCTTTTAGAAGGGTCCACTGCATAGCAATGTCTGCTTAAACCTCACTGCCATACAGAAAGGGTCTCAGTTTGCAGATCAGTCTTTTTGGGGTTCTGTTGTTTTGGGTTTGTTTTCTTCTTAAATTATTTAAGGGTTCATGTACTTGACCAGCTCTCGATTGTGTTGAAAGTGGACAGATCTGCACAAAAAGTTTGTGTCATCAGTTAAAAAAATAATCCCAGGATTCAGGATTTGGAAAGTGAAGAAAAGAATTAGGAAGCAAAGGAAAATGCAAAATCCTCAGAGCTGTGGAGTAGCCATTAGGCACCTGAAGGTCTCACTGCCATCAGTGGACACTGGCTTCGCAGAGCACTCTTGGGAATTCATGAAATGCAACTATGATCACAGTGATCAGAAGAGCACAAAGAGAATTTTTCTTCTCCTCATCCTGCATTTCCTTTTCCTGCTCATGACATTAGTCATAGGCATAGGCCTGGGTAATGCCTGTGTGGGAACAGCAGTGCAGAACCAGGCTGCTGTAGCTGGCACACCCTTTTCTGTTCCTGCTGCCAAACGGGTTGGGATTCAGAGGACACAGTGGTTAATTTGCACACTGTGGTTTTCAGGAGGCAGACTGAGAAACCATGCAGCCATAGCTTCTTTCTGATGATATATTTTTCATTCCAGGGTCTTGCCTTGGAATTTACTGTTTTGTTAGTATTTCACAAGGACACACAGGTGTCTCATGCTTCATGAGGCTGCCACAATTGCCAGTTCAAGTCTATGTTAGGCAGAAACTCATTTTGTTCATTGCCATGCACTCATGTTGTGGACTTAACTCTTTTGGCCCTGTTTTGACACAGAGTTTTGGTCTAAAGAGCTTTTATTTGTGAGTAAGATTGCTCAGAAGCAAAGCACACGTGGTGAGAAGAGCATCTGAACCTCTGGTTTTTGAACAGAGCCCCTTCTTTTTGATGTGTCAGAGTTTATTTTATTTATTTATTTATTAGCTGTCTATCTTAAGGCGAAAAGTCCCATAAAGTGAGAGAGTTTCCACTGTAGAATTAATAGCCTCTCTGGCTTGGCCAGTTTCAGACTCTTGTTTTCATTTTAAAGGGGGAGGTTTGAATATAAAGTACTTGATTTAAAGATTTTTTTATTATATCTTAACAAATGACATCTCTTATTTACACACAAGAGACTGACTCCCTAAAAAGCTGCCTGGATATGTAAATCTACTGGCCAGATATGCACATAAAATGGATTTTTTTTGGTCTGAAAACCCAAGTAAATGTACCTATTACAACAGAAAGACCCCTTTGAGTCCTCTAAAAGCTTTTTTGGTGTATGGCTTCAATGTATGTTTATGGAGGTTTTTTAAACAAATGGAGCCAAATCCAGGTTTACTATAATTCTTTAGATGTGTATATATATTTGTAATCCAAGCTTTCATCCAAAATTAGGGATAGATGCAGTACCCTTGTTCTAGTGGGAGCTGTTTTGATAGAGGTCACTGTGGCTTTCCCATAGCTATTTCCATAGCAGGAGCCAAAATTGCCTCCACTAGAAAGAGGCATCTGAAGATGTCTGCGGTCAAGCAAGACGTCTGTCTCTTGACTCCAGGCTCCGGCTTGTGGGGATGCATGACTTGGCAGAGGGCTATATCTCTGTGAAAATATCACCTTCCATCAGCCTCTCCAAGCTCTGGATTCTCCTGGAAGGGCACAGGGCATTAATGTCACAAGGAACTGCAAGAAGCTGGGGGCTTCCTTCCCAAGTCTTTTTCATGCAGCCAACCTAAGCAAGGGGTTCAAGCAGAACTGCTCTAAAGTTGCATGAGAGCATTTGAACCCAGTGTGTTTCTTATGTTGGGACAAGGCTGTAGTCATTTGAAAGTGGTCAAATGGATTTTTATCAAGGTTTGTTTTTAATAAAGTTATTTCCTTGCTGACAGGCAGGTTTTAACCTTCTGGAAAGAGGGGTTTGTAATGGAAATGTTGACACAACCTCCCTCTAGGGGTGCAGTTGCATTGCTGCAATAATAGTGTGTGGGCAATACAGTAATAGGGCACTGACCCATAACTGACAAGAAGCAAGGCTCCAACTGCATTATAAAGGTCATTCTCTTATTTGTGAAAATGAAGTTTATTTTTTTCTCTACTCCCTGAGTTTTTTGTTCTCTTCTCCCTCTCCCACCCCCACCCCAAATCCAAACACTTTATATTTTTAATTCACTAGAGTGTTGAAAATTTAAGGCTATTTAAAATTTTAAAAAAAGCCCACCTTGAACTACAGGGATTAACCCTGACTCCTCTACCAGCTAATCTGTGTTCCACATAGAGTACAAGAAACAGGACTGCTTTTTTTGGCCTTTCTAGGGGGCCACCAAAGATAGCTACGGTAGTCTCAAGGTTGTCTGCAGTGGTGCTAATGGAGCGAGCCAAATGTAAAATGACTCTGAATCTCTCCTGTGCCCACCTGATCTCAATTGTCATCTTCCCTAGCATAGGGCAGGCCTGAAGCTATGAAAACTGTGAGCATAGGAACTGAACCCCATTTGAACTCGGTGTGCACAGCCTCTCCCAAGAAGTGACCTTCAGTGATTCTCTCGCCTTAGAACCTTTTTCTTTCAAATGTCTAGGAAGGAGTTCTGCATGCCGCAGAGACCAAATGGAGGGGCTGTGTGCTGCAGTCTGCCTGCGTAGCACCATCAAGGTGCCTTCTGGTGTCTGAGAACAGTAACCACAATAGTTGATGTCATGAGACTGATTAAAACTAACTGCCCTGCCTGTGAGGTAGAACATTAATTGAAAATGTGCAATTTGTACAATAGGCAGTAGTTAATTATCTGCTTCTTTGAACTGCTTGGTGTTTGGGATGGCTCTGCCTATGGGGACCAGAGACATGAAACAAAGACACAGGCAGTTTCAATAGGTAGTTGATACTACTTAAATGAGTAGAAGCTGTCTGTTTAATTCTTAGTGCAATTTTTAGATCTAGTTTATAGTAATACCAGTTAGGGTGCAATTCCCCTGTATAGGGATTGTTGCTGCTAGGATACACAAGATGGCCACCTTAATTTATGCTAAGCATCAGTACTAAAACCTGTTACTTCCTCTGTAAACAAATTATTATCAAGTGAGCTAAGGAAAAATCATTTTCACTTAGTCGTGGTATAGGCATTTAGAGTCAAAGATAAGCATTTCTGACTTAACCCAGTAGAGAGCAGTGGTGTGTATACACACCAGACACATGATGATAACATTAACATTTAATACACAGAGCCTTGGCTACTTCATTTGGGGGGCTTGAGGTTTTTTATCCTCTCCTGTGCCAAGTGTAATACATAGTTTGCAAACACAAATGCATCACACCGGTGCATACAAATTTAGTAAAATGGTTTATTTATTGGAATTCATAACCCAGTTCTTCTCTGTTTTCATCTATCAATGATAACCACATGATTGCTACTGAGTAAAATGTAAAATATCCGATAAACTTTGTCATCATTATATTCCAAGGATAAAAGCACAAATATTTGACTTAAAACATTTATTTACTTCCTAATTCTCTGGCAATTTTTTATGTATATCTCTCTAACTGTATCTGCCTACACAATGAGTAAAGTGTTCATCCATTGTTATCGTTAAGATCAGCACACAGTTAATCAATCACATAAAATTGTTTTATATCATATGCAAAAGATTATTAATGCCTTATTGTGTAAAAGCTTACCTAAGCTGATGTTCTCAAAACTGCAACATTTAATCACATTTGTCATATTTGGGGTTTTTTGCTGAATATACAAGACTCTGTAGCACTAATTAAAACAGTGTGCAACAAAGAACACACTGGGAATATACTTATGAAGAAGACAGATGCACAGAGAGTGACTTCAGTGGAAATTACTGAACAGTGATTTTTTGGTAAATGAAGAAAGATCAGTCCAAAGCAGAACTTTTTTATCTAAGGTTCTCAAAATGTCTTAGTAGTTTGAAGTCTATCTTGGACCCAAAACTGAACAGGAACTGCTAATATATGTCCAAAATCTCCTGAGATTTTAGCCCATGGCAACTAGTTCCACGTGAAACAGCTGGTCTAAGGTGCTCAAATACCACAGTGATGAGTAATGCGTAAGCATATGGGAAACTTGGTGAGTTTCTATTATGAAGGAAATGGCAACCTATGAGCGCTGTTAAATCTGCAACTGAGCTATAGTCCTACTTCACCCTCCAACTCAACCTTATGAGAGAGTTGGTCAGACATAGGAGTTGGGTAAGGCAGCCACATCACATAGCCCTCAGTGCCTTCACATGAAAGCTCACACAACTTGCTGTCTCTGCTGTATTACTCCTTGGGGTTTGGTCTCCTGGGCTGGGTGGTGCTCAGTATGAAGTCAAGCCAAGCAGAGTTGCCTGTTGAGGAAAGATGATCAGAAAAAGGCAAGATGTGGTATTTATATCTCCTTTGGTTGAGTTACATACAATGTTTCAAGAGGGTTTGGGATTCTTGGGTGTTTCTGGTATTTGCTTTAATCTACAGCTGGCTGATATGGGGACACTTGGTTGCTGGTGTCTGCTACTTGAGCTGCCTGTTTCTGTTCAAAGAGTGTGTCAGAACTGCCTGTTCATGGAAGAGCAGGAGCATGGGACTCACAGCAGAGTGCCCTGACAGCAGGCTATGCAGCATGGCCAGCTTCATAGGGTGCCTGGGATGGGATTATCAGTGACAAAACAGCATCAGCACTAGGCTGCTGGTCACCCTACATCTGCAAGAGCCCTGAATAGCTGAACTTGCAGCTGGTCCACAGCCCAGAGCAGAGCTCTCCCTACTAAGTGCCACTGACCAGCGGCTTGAACTGCTCAGTCCCTCATAGAAAGTTAGGGTTTGGAATGGACCTCTGGAGATGAGCTGGTCCAACCCCTCTGCCAGCGCAGAGTCACCTAGAGCAGGTTGCACAGGATCATGTCCAGGTGGGTTTTGAACATCTCCAGAGAAGGAGACTCCACAACCTCTCTGGGCAACCTGTTTTGGTGCTTCGTCATGCTCAAAGTAAAGAAGTTCTTCCTCATATTGAGATGGAATTTCCTGTGTTCTGGTTTGTGCCTGTTGCCCCTTGTCCTGCCACTGGGCATTGCTGAAAAGAGTCTGGCCCCATCTTCTCGACACATGCCCTTTAGATACTTAGAAGCATTGACCAGATCCCTTCTCAGTCTTCTCCAGGCTAAACAGACCCTGTTCTCTCTCCTCAAGGGAGAGGTGCTCCAGTCCCCTCAACATCCTTGTAGACCTCCTCTGGCCTCTCTCCAGTAGTTCCCTGTCTTGATCTGTGGAGCCCTGAAGTAGCTACAGTACTCCAGATGTGACCTCACCAAGGCAGAGTAGAGGGAGAGGTTAGCCTTATCAAAATCCTCTGTGCGGGAAACAGTAATGAGGCTGGCAGCAGGAGCTTGGCAGTGGCACAAGAGGTACTGTGTTCAGGCAACCACCACTGGCCTCACTCTTCAGCCACTCCACCTCGCTCCAGCTGATGTCAGAGCTCTCTTCCTTTCCCTTTGTGCTTTCTCTCATTACAACATTTTGGTAACCTGGTAGCTAATTAGCAGGCTAAGGCTCTCAGACAGAAGAAATTGAATCACCGACTTTTTATTTCCACAACCATTTGAGTCCATTACAGCAGTTCTTGTTCCCAGCCCAGCACTCTCCTCCCCTGTTGGTGCAAGGGTTGGGGCTCTGATCAGGGGAATGGTGCCAGCTAAAACTATCTCAGGAAGAAAGTGCTCGTAGAGTCATGGTTACACAGGGGAATGGTGCAGTCACAAGACCTAGTAACCAGCAGGTGAGTGGTGGCTTTAGAGTTTGTGGAGCAGTGGTGTTGGTAGGCTACTCTGTTCAAATGTAATGTGCTGTGGGGTCACCGAACGCAGTGTTCCCTCGGGATGAGTAATGCCATCAGTGAGTGCGGAGAGGGCGGCTGTGCTCAGGAAAATACCGATTCAGGAAAAGTTTAGGCACTGATTGTGACTTCCAGGTGGGCAATGTGGCTACTGCAGTCCTTACTGTATAAACAGGGCAGTGCTGAGCCGTAAGGGGGAGATTTTAACCTTTGGGCTCATTATTAGGAGGCTATGCTGGGAAACCATGTTCAGCTTTGGTATTTCTGTTTAAATAAGGAGGCTAAGTACAAAAATAACACTGCAAGTTAATTAAGGCCTGGACAAAATGTTTCACAGTGAATGGAGCTTCACAAGATCAGTGTATCAGAAAAGTGGCTGAGAGTGTAATGTATCAGTGTAACATATGTTCCAGACATTTCCAGGTATTATACGGTATTGGCTAGTAGAGAAAGGCATAGCAAGGACTGATGGCTTCCCAGACAAAGCATGGCAGTCTAGTTATAAGTAAGGCCCATACTTATAATGACAAAAGTGATCAACCACTGGGAGAGGCTACAACTGAAAAGGTTATACTCTGTAACCCTTGATTTCTTTTGCAAAAAAAACATCCAAGGCTTGGCAAGTAGTGCCATTCAAATGCAGTTTGCATTGCCCCATGCTCACCTTTATCAGAAGGCCTGACATCTTCCTCTTTCATTTACCTGTTCAGAGTTTCCCAAGCTGTTGATGGAAAGCAGCATGACACAGTGGAAGAGGGCTGAAATGCATTACTAAAAGTTCTTGTGAGTTTTACTAGTCTTAACTCCATGCAGTTCTGGCAGTTAACAGCTCCAAAGGATTAAAAACTTGGTTGCCTGTAGTGTTTCTGGTTAAAGGGGCTTTAATTTTCACAATGGTATTTTGTTTCTTTGCAACTGGGACTTGCAGATCTATCTGCATGAAAATAGGAAAATCTTACCAATAATATGGGTGTCTGTCTGTGGAAACAAAACCTGATGTGGAGTTACTACCCTGCCAGATGAAGTTCCTGTTCTTTCTTTTACTAGTAGTTAATTGGATTATTAAAATGTTACATCAAAATTAGAATAAACATTTCCTGGGAAAAGTCACATAACTTCACTGTGAGAGTGGTCCTCTTTTGGGTTTTGTTATGAGCATTTGACTTTGCAAAGAATTTTCTGATTTTTTTTTACCCCTTGGAACTGTCTGTGGGAGGTTTAGTTTGTTTTTTCTTCCCTGCTCTTCTGTTCCAAGTTGACATTTTTGCAACTCTACTCTGGTGTGGTATATGAGCTCCACTTCTCACTACTCCAATATATTTTGCTTGGGATAGACATGCATATTTAATAACTAGGAGAAGGATTCTTTCTAGATGCCACAGAATTGGATTATCATCCCATTAGGCACGAGGCCTCATGTAACCAGGGACACTTAACTTTTGACCTTTGTGAGAAAGATCATTTAATTTAACTGCTCTTTGTATACAGCTGAACCAGGTGAATCTGGGAAATTCTCAACTCAGTTTTATGTTTGTTTAACAAATCAGGAAGGGCTTTTAGCTGGAACAGCTGTGATTTTCATCTCTTTTGATACTATCCTAATACATCCTCAAATCCCTGCCTAAGATTTATGTCCCGTATATGGGAAGAATTGCAAGGAGATAGACAGATTAGATAGATTACACTCAACTATATGATATGGCTAGATGTTTATCAAAGCTCTGTAATGACCATATAAACCTAGATGATAACACAGATTTGGCTATAGCTCAATCCTTAAATTTAAAATGAAAATGTCATTTGAAACCCAAATGGAAGAACGCATTTAGCTCCATCTTAACAGTACACAGCAGGTTTTGGGGCACATGTGGGTGGTATGTGAGAGTTTCAGACCTCTGTACAGTGGGCAATCCCAGCCCACTAAGCCTGTGTAAGTACAAGCAACATGGATAAGCACAGACCACTCATTCAGGCATGTGAGCAGCCTTTGTACTTCCTGAAGTATGTCAGTGATTGCCTGGTAAAGCCTACAGGTTTGCTGACAAGTTGCAAAATTTTGTTAAAAGCAGTTATTTGAATCATTACTCAGATGCATTAAGGACATGGCTAGGTTCATTTGCAAGTTCTACATTTCCTTTGGGGGTATGGGAAAGAAAAGGGAAGAGACAAAGTGACAAGCAAATTTATTTCTGCCATCTTGTTATGTTTGCTTGCAGGTTTACTGGAAGAGCCAGGAGTTTTCTCAGTGGTTTTCTCAATGTCTTAAGCACATGCTTTTCTTTAGTAAAAAAATTACACCATTGTGGACAGCAATGTGGTTCAAAATCCCATATATTAATATAAAAATCTATGTAGATCTTTGTGGAAGCGGGTACATTTCTTTGGAGTTTCTTTCAGCTATTTAAAATGCATTTAATGCATCATGTATATCACAATGGGAAACATCACATCCCTGAATGACTTACATCTATTTCCTAATGAGGAAATTGAATTTTCTTTTCTACCAGCAGTAGGTTTCTGTTAGTGTGGTGTTTCATTCGGTAAAGTACTTAGGTACATTTTCTCTGGGACACCTAGTACAGTTCGTAGTTTCGTTTTTACACATGCATCATCTGACCATTTAGTAAATGACAAATGCCATTCATATGGCCTGTTAAGTTCTCTTTGCTCTTATGAAGTGAGCAGGAGCCCCATATGCCAAATAATGATTTGTCCATTCTGCTTCCATCATAGAAACTATTAAAAATGTCCTGCAAGACTTTCCGAGGGAGAGCTTCCTTCTTCATGACTGTGCTGTTCTTCAATAATGAACTTCCCTGTGAAGTCCAGATACTTATAGCTCAAAGTACTTGATTCAAAGCTGGATTAAGCAGTGGAAGACATCTCATAAGTGTCTAAAAAAAGTCTATCCATCTTTTTTAAATGCCTTTAGAAAACACTTACTTACAAATTTTCACTTTTTTTTGTATGTGAATAATCACACTGTGGATTATTTTATCTCTTTTCATTTCCATTGATGCTTACTTCTTTTATTACACATTTTCATTCTAACTTTTGAAAACCCAGCAACAAATGGGTGAAGATTTTACAATTCATCCAGTCTGTAGCCTCCAGCCCAAGGTATTATTAAATGTTCAAATGTTTTCAGGTATGGTGAATTCGATGAAATTAATCCCTAGAGAATAATTTGTCTAATGGACTAAAAGCTAGTGGCAAGGTATTATTTGTTTTTGTGGTATGTGAGCTTTGATTGATTGATTTCCTAAATATTGAAAACTCAAATCTAGGAATTTTTGAAATCATTTGACTTATAACAATGAAACTGAGTTTCAGTCTTCTATAACAGTATCTTTCATAGTGCTACAGGATGTACTATCTTAATAGCTAAGACAGTAAAAATGTTGAGCTTCTAACTGCTTCACTTTCTCTTCATTTAAACACATACTGAACTTAATGGCTGTGATGTTACATTTACCTGACTTTTGGCAAACACATGTCTTTGCAGGACTGTAGCATGTGTTGGTAGAGAAAGATAAATCTAGTTTACAAGGGTCATATGGCAGTCTGCATGTGCACGCTTCATCTTTCTTATGTTCTTACCAGGATCACCATGGCCTTAACCAAAAAGACGCATTCTGTATAGAAATCTGCCCTGTGTAATGTCAAGGGTATAAGGAAATGCAGCAAACTGCCTCATTTTAGCAGTAGATGTATGAAAAGATAGAGCTGTGATCGTTTTGTCCAGACTTATTTCTGTAAGTTAGCATGTATGCTTGTATTGGGTTCAAGAACTACAGATGAAGCGTAAGCACGTGCAACAGCCGTAAGATGCTAGAAGCTCCCAATGTTATTTAATCAGAACCTCTGGCTGCCCAGCCTCAGTTGACTCAGCATTATCACACACTGAAATTAGGAGCATTGGTCTTATAATTTGCCTGTGCTGGATCTGAGTTTTCACAACATGTAGTTTACACAATACTACTACTTATAGATCTTTCTTTTTTTCTACAGAAATTAATTGCCTGTACCACAATGATTTATAGTCAGACTGAACATGATTATTAATTTTCCTGATGATTGTACCAGTGGGCGGCAACAAATCTACTCCTGATAGGACCAGCTTTGAAATGCTGCGAAAACTAAAATGTCCATAAGGTAATAACAACTAATTTTTACCTTAATCAACTTACACTTTAAAAGAATTTAATATAGGGCACTTGTGCCTTGTGGGGAAACTTGTTTGAAACCTACTGTAAGGTGCTGAGTTATTTATGAGAATAATTATACATTTGTTACTTGAGTTTGTACTGGGAAATCAGGCTCTGAAATTAGACCAAAATACCATTAAAAATGAAGTCAGTGTTGTGTATGGTAGAAGCTCCAGCACTGAGGTAAATGGTATTTAACAAAGAAAAGAACAGCAGTTATCAGGAAATCTTTAACAGAGAAGAGAACAGTGGTTATTAGGGAATATTAAAGCTTGACAAAACTCAATTCGTATTTTCAGGCTTGTTTCTGCTTACTGATGCCTTTAAGCTAGAGGAGGATTACCCCAGTGCTTCTCTCAGCTCCCTGATGACATGGAGACACATACATGACATGGAGAATGCACACACATACATCCCTCTGGACTAACACCTTTCTGCATGGCATGGGCTGCCTTCCCTTTCCAGGCTGGTTCATAGCTCTGCTGAGCCATAGCCCTGGGCCCACCTTTAGCCTGTCTCCCTGGCCCAACACCCAAGCCTATGTGTCACTGAGCCACAGCACAGTGTCACTGCCTTCTCTGGGCAGAAGAGAGAGCTGGTCACAACTAGGTTGGATGGTCACAAAGGGTCCAGGTTATTGGATGGGTGAAGGTGGGCAAGTCTGCATGGAGCAGCCCAGGGCTGTAAAGCAGTCATGCACCAAGCACTAATTTAAATAGTCAGGCATGATCTCTTAATGTCTGGTGAGCTGTACCCTGGTGCAGAGGCTGGTGGGGAATCCTGGCAATGCCCACTCTAGCCCTGATTTGCTCTCTGGCTTTGGGAGGGTCACTTCTGTTCCTGGGCCTGACTATCCTATCTGCAGAATAGTACTTCTTCTCCTTGTAAAGCACTCTGATGTAAGAATGAACACTGCTGCCTAAGAGACAAGTAGCGACAGTATCACTCAGAATGGAAGACAGAGGTGTGACTTTTGTTGTAGAAACTTAAACACATTGTGCACATGGTCTGGTTTTCTCTTCCAATTTTGGACAAATCTGTGCAAAACACCACCCAGCCTTTAGGGGTTTGCAAGGCTTTGCTGTTAGACCATTGTTTAGACTAGATTTGCAAATTTACCTGTTGTTCCTCTTACAGAATACAGAAGCACAGAGCTTAGTTCTGCTTTGGCTTCTCTCTGGGAGAGCTTGAAGAGGAATCACAGAGCATATATGACATAGTGTGATCAAATGCCAGAAATATTTTGTTCTTTTTTTCTTCCCGTGATTAGTGGCATTATGCAGTTATGCAAATAATCTGTTATTTATATCTAGACACATTATGCAGTTATGCAAATATTCCATAAATAATTAATATTTCCCACAGTTATTTGGGGGGAAATATTCCCCCAAAGCATGTAACATCAGCTGTTTAATATGCCGCGTGTATTGTACACACTTCTAGTTGTGTCGTACCTCAGGTACCTAGCTCAGTGAGGCTCCCAAACTCCAGTGCACAGGCTAGTAGCAGTCTTCAGATTCCAGCAGGTCTGTGGCTGATCGTATGGAGTAGACAGTTTAGCTCCTCTTCCGCCTCCTTTCCATCTGCTTTGTTTTGATGTGAGCAATGGCAGAAAGTACTGGTGTCCCGGTGTTTCCTGCAGAATGCCAGGTACGTGGTGAGCTCAAAGAGAATTATTCATGCTAACTACTTTTAAACATCTCACTGAACTGCAATTCAGAGCAGCACAGGAATCTGAGAGCTAAACTGCCCTTGAAGGAGGGGACCCGGGTGCTTTCAGAGCACCTGAGTTAGAAGCCTAGACCTTAGAAGGGTGGAAAACACCAAGTATCTTTTTCTTCTGGATTAGGCTATAGGGATGCTGAGCTGGAGTGGGTGACAGGAGGCTACTGGAGCATCTTTAGTCATATAGTGATGTTATGAGGACATACATGAAGGTTTTAAGGGACGTAGTGGTAGGAAAATAGTTGTAAGCAGAAAAGGATATGAGCCAAGCAAGCGAGGAGTTGACTCTTCTGCTGATCAGCTTCTGGTATGGACTGTTCAGATGATGCAGTACTTGCTTGATTTTAACCAAACTGGAATGTTGGCTGTCAAAGCCCAGAGGAAATGGCTATTTCCCGCAAGAAAGAAAAATAAAAGAAAGTCCTTACTGACAACTTTTAAGCTTTTAAAACCATTCTGAAAATGGTTAAACAGTGACAGAAGCCCCCATAATTTCTTTCTAATCTGAGTCTTCCTGTTAGGAACTGGAGTAAAGAAGGAAGTAAGAGACAGAAAGCAAGTAGGAAAAGTACAAAAAGTGAAAAAGTAGAAATGTGTAAGTTAAGAGAATACCACACAAAGCAAAAGAAATTACAGATATAAACAAATCTATATGGAAAAGAAGGGAAAGAAGAGAAATAAAAGAAATAAAACAATAGAAAAAACAGAAGTTGTGACTAGCTGAGGAGAAAACTACAGTGAAGGACGGAAAACGTGTGGTCAGCAAAATAAATTAACAAGAACCAGTGTTTTGAAACAAGGGAATACTTGTGGCTGGAGAACACCTGAAGAAGGGAAAACAATGCCAAAATAGCTTGGGAGAAAGAAACTGAACAAAGGAGAGTGTAAAATGCAATAGAAAATGCTTTTAATGATGTATAATATTGTGTTAAGATTTAGCATGACTTTGGATGTTGGTAAACATGCCAGTTTTTCATGTAGGTTAGTATTGCCCAAAGTCCTGTGTTGCCCATATCACTCTTTGGCTATATTGCCTTTAAAAGCAATACAGCAATTTCTTGTCTTAGTTAAAGTCAAGGAAAATTTTACCATTTATGGTAAATTTATGCATCTATCCAGCTGCCCTCTTCCTCTTGTCCCTCCTCCTTCGCCTACTCCTTCATACTTGAGTACTGTACTAGATGAATAGGCACCATAAAGAGTAGAACTCATACAGCTCTCACATAAAATCCAGCTTCACAGTGTTCACAAAAGGTTATCTATTCAGGCTCTGCATATCTCCTGCTATCTAATGCAGACTGAACGCTCTGTTTACATTTCTCATATATTTTCCAATCTGCATAAGTCGCAGTACAGATTAATAGCCTTACAAAAGTTTGACCTTCCATTCATTTTGTGTTAAGCCTTCTGTCTGAGAGGACACTTTGTATTTAATGGAGCCAAAATTCTTTTCCCATCATTTCCCAGTGAGAAAAGTGTAATCTGCATGATACCCACTTTAGTAGCTGGCTTCCCCTATATCTCATGTATAGAATTAAGAGCAAAGATTCTGTGATCCACAGAGCTTGGCCTGGACTCCTCGTAAAGTTCATTGGGATGCATGTGTTTGAGCAAATCTTCCCTGATTTATTTCTGCGGGAATTTCAGATGAAAGTTGCTGGTTATGATAAATACAAATTAAAACAGACAAATTGTCTGACTTAGCTTTGAATTTTGGGGTTGATTCAAAACCTAAAGCAATGTCACAGATGTAAGTCGACAAATGAAGCTTCCATGAACAATAGAATACAGTATTTATTGTATTTTTAATTGTCCAAACCACAGCTCAGTCACCAGCTGTGAAGGAGAAGGTAAAGCACAGGCTTTATGCTCTGCTCTGATTTGCGCTTTAAAGCAAGTATCACCTAAGGCAGGGTGACACTGTGTGACTGCCCCTGCGTAGGCAGAGGCCACTAGACACAGGACATACCAGTTGTTGCTTCAGGTCACCTCAGAACCCATCCTTTGAGGAAGATTCCAGTGGAGGGGGTGTGCAATGGCTGCAGGAGCCTGGCTTTACACCCTGTGTGAGAGGTGCCTGCAGACAGCTAGTTAAACTACTTCCACCACCTCAGTGCCAGGACTGCCACAATGGGATGGAGGGCACCAAGCACATAGTTCCTGCAGCATAGGATGCTGACAGCCCAGCTGGAGGGAATCCGGTTGGCTTTTAATTTTAGCTTTATTATTTCTCGCCTTGTAAACAATAGTCAGTGTCTTGAGGAGAAGAGAGTGTGAGAAGATGCAAATCATTGTGTAGGGGTGATGGAAAGTTGGAGAATGTTGAGTTTTGTGGGAACTGCTAAGCACAGCTGCAGGCACTGAAGACAACATGTTATCTCTTAGTTAGGCTTGTAAAAGAAAAGGGAGTAGTCTGTACACACCACTATGGCAAAAGTCCTAAATTCTCTGTAGCCAAACGTGTCTCTAACATGCATCAGAGTCCCTGGGACATTTAAAGCAGACTTGTGTCCTGCTCTGAAGAGCCTGGGACTAAGAGGGGAGGGAGCCAGGTGTTCTGCCAAGATGGTGTCTGGCTTTTCCAGGGAATAGGGGAGGAGAGGTCAGTACTCAAGATCTGTCTGTGGACAGGAAGAAAGGTTGACCCTAAAGAGGATAAGCTCTTGGCTGCCAGATAGACCAGGAGTTGCCATTCTTGGGGCTAAACTAATCTGTGCTGAAAGTGGACGGATTTCTCTAAAGCCCGTGGAAGGTATGCCAGATCTTCTGCCAAGTGAGCCAGGGGTACTTTTCTAAGCAGTGCTTGTTGATTTGTTATCACTAGGGATTACTTTTTCAATAACTGAAGTGTGTCTGTTTCATTTTGGTTGTGGTTTGGATTTTGTATGCTTTGGTGGAAGAAATTAGTGGTAATATTGATTAATTTTATAATTACTTAAAAAATAAAGGTAATACAGAGTATTTACTGATGTAGCATCATATGAGAAAGAAAAATTGTTCTGGGGAATTTATCTGGAAGTTCTCTGCTATGATTTGTGCTCATTTTCCTTTTTCTTGTACTCTTTGTTAGAGATCTGATTTCTAGAACAGCGGAGATTTCCTTGAAATGAAAATGTTTAAAGGAATCCACTAACCATTGTCCTTGTTAGTTGGAAATGAATGCTTATTGATCAGAAATATTGATCTAGCACTTTAGATTAAAACAATACTTTTGGTAGTGCAGTCAAAAGAGTTTAAAGACTAAAGTAAAAATGTAACTTCCACTGGCTACCAAGTGATCGATCGTAACTGATACCACTGCCTTGGAACATAAGTTTACTGTGACATCTCTTATCTGCACTGAAGAGTTTGCCCTCATTGCTTTGTGCATTATGTATAAATGATTGATGTCAGCTTTAACATTTTTTAGAAACAACTTTTATTGTCTTCTGTGCATTTACAGTGCTGAAAATTACTTATATTAAAGAATTTCTCAGCCAAAATGTAGTAATTAAGAATAAGAGCAGTCTTCAATAGCTCCAGCCTCCATTGGCAGTTGCATCCCTGCAGCATAGCCCAGAAATAAGCAGCCTATGGTAACTCCTAAGTGACTGTAATAGGTCAAGTTTTCTCAGTTCCACCTTTACAACCTCATTCACTTCAGCAAAGGTAGGTAGGTGTGACCAGTCGCTTAACTTGCCTCGTATCCCTTGTACCAGAGCGAATACTTGCTAGTGGAAAAAAGGTTGGAAACACTATAAACAAACTGAAATGTAATGAATATTGGAGTCAACACTTCTGCTATTACAGTTACAGAAAAAGGAAAAAAAACCCCAAAACATTATCTGGATAACATAAAGAGCCTGGGAGCCTGTTGCCCATCAGAATTTATTGGGGACTTGATGCAAAAGTAGACAAATGAGGTTGTTAAGCGACCCCTTAACTGGAGGCCATAAGAGTTTGTGCAGCCGTGTGTCATGCCTGCCTCTAAAAAGCAATGTGAAATGCTCTGAACTAAAAAATCCTTGTGCCTAGCTTTCAGAGCAGCAGTCCTGCGGCTGTTAAGAAAAAATATGTGCCTGCTGGGACTGATAATAGCTGATCATCATCACCTATCCCATTGCAATGCTTCTCTGTACACTTTATTTTTTCAGCAAACAGAGAATGTATATTTTGCTTTTGCATGAGGCTAGATTACAAAAAATACTACTTACATAATGGTGTAGCAGTTCTTTTACTGCTAGCATATACATCTGCTAACGCACAATCGATGACAAATACCTATATCTCTCTATAGAAAAATACAAATATTGAATGAATTGATTCACTTGCTTTTCCTTGTAAGCTAAATGTATCTTTCAATACTGGTATGTCTTGCAAAGACCAGTAATGGAGACAGAGACACTCAATGATTCTCTTTAGACATGAAAAATTAGGAGGGAAGTATATTCAGCCCAAGATGAGAAGCTGAATATTTTCTCTGGAATGAAAGTGGGTTTGTATGTGAGTCTTGAGGCCTAAGGAACCCCAGGGCAAAATTAACTTAAAAATGGAACCTCGTGTTCATCTTCAAAATCTTAAACCAAGGTATTTCTTCCCTGCCTCTGCTCCTAAGCAGAAGTCATTCTCATATACTGCTCTGTTATTGCATGAACTCTGCAATGGCCAAGAGAAGGCCCACAGAGGGTAGAATGGCGATTCCCAAATCTCTTTACAAAAGCAAACTGAATTTAGAGCACTCTCGCATGTCATGGCAGTGGGAGCAACTCCGGGTTTCCAAGTTGTAAACAGAAGAAAAATTTAACCTGCTGGGTCTGATTCTTCACACCAGGCTTTCCCAATGAACTTGTGTCATGGGAATATCAGTATAAAGGCATGGAGAAACACATTCTCCAGATTTTGCAGTATTTGCAAAGAAATAAGGCATGACTTACCAGTAAATATCTGTCTGTGGTTTTCATTCTTGTTCGAGTGATCTTTCCAGCTGTTCAGACAGGACTGCTGATTCATATATTTGCCCATGTTTTGATTTTCATTTTAAGGCATCATTCCAGGCATTAATGTGTTAATTGTCAGGGTTTTATAAATTTTAGTAAAGCCATATTATTTTTGCATGGCAACTATTAAAAATATTTTTTGTCTTAATTTCACAAGGGAAGCTGAGACTTTCCGAGTTTTTCCCTCTTGCAGAAGGGAATAATTTAGATTTTCTTCCATCCCTGTCAGAAGTTGAACAGACGAACAAAACAGATTCTTCAGAGACAATTTTACACAGAGTTACATCCATCCAATTCAATTATAAATTAAATTGACTAACGAACCATAGCTCATTATGGGAATCAATTACTCAGAACTGTCTTTGGACCAAAAATGTGGAAAATAAAAAATAATGGTCATACTTCAATATACCAGATTGTCAGTGTTTGAAGGCTCTGTTTTTCTCTAGCTTGGCATAGACCATCGCCAAAAAGAAACGATAATCATTTGTTTTACTGCTTGTAGAGATGTTCCTGCTTTATGAAGACTAGTTAATTCTTGAGTTTGATCTCTTTGGGACCAGCACCTCAGGCTTTTCTGAGATGACAGGCCAACCCTGGAGTAATGTCATCACATGGGGATCTTTCAGATCAACTTATGCAAATGTGTTATTAAAAGAAGCCACATTTTAGCCTCTGGTACAACCCAAACAATAGTAGTGGAAAATGCTATTAAGTAGCATTGGAGGCATTTTCTTAATAAAATCATTCTTGTGACATAGTTGTAGTTGGCACACCCCTCTGGAGTGTTCTTAGCTGAAATAGTGTAGTAAAAATAAGTGTAATATAGACAGAGAAACAAACCCTGTTAGTTTAAGACTTGCGTGAAATGATGACGAAGGATCAAAGTCCCTAAATAAAGCCCTTAGTGCAGAGGAGCAGAGGCGTACAGAATAGCTGTTCAGTGTCATTTGGATGAAATACATTGGCCTGGGCAGCATGGAGGCCATCACACACAGAAGCACATGGTGGGTCGCTGCACCAGCACACAAGGACAGCTCCAGCACCACTCCAAAGCATCAGCCTGCTGGGAAGTGAGGAGAGAGCTCCTCCGAGGCTTTGCCAGTTCGCCATCTGCCATAGCTTCCCGGCGGCGGGTATGTGGAGGAAAGCAAGTCAAGTAAAACGCTTTTTACAGTTCATGTGTCAGACGCCCAGTTGCTGAAATGTCTAACAGCTAAGCATTTTCCTGCTATAACTCAATGTACATCATTCAGCAGGCTTAAAACAAACTTTTTCACTGGTGTTTAGCCGCAAATGAGATGATCCTGGTATGTGTGAAGTATGCCTCATTGCTCAGTTATTTAAAAACATTTCTAACTGGCATATTCTATAAAATCTTGTTGCACCTTCTCCCTTCGCTCCTCTCCCGCAGGCAGGGTGAGAGGGCTGTCTCTCTCCTTAGGGCTGGCAGTGCTATCGCATAAGCAGTATTCATGAATGGGAACAGGTCTGATGGGAGGCAGCCTGGGAATCAGGCAGCCAGTCTTAACCTGAGTTTGCTTTAGACTGAACGGTTCAAAATGAGGTTTAGCTGGGAAGTCTAATAGGTTGCTGACCTGTGCCTTCCTCGCCGCCATTATTTCATATAATCAATCAGAATTTTAAGATCATATTTCTGATATGCATCAAATGTTGAATATTAATGACCTGCATTAGGGACGTGCTCACTAGAATACCAGTGTTATCATATGCCCAAGACTTTTCCCCCGGGTAATTCCTTTTCCCTGCTGTACCCTTTTTGCACTGATAGGCAAAGAGACTTAGGCTGCATGAGACTGTCATTGCAGCCCAGTGGTTCTTGGCAAACTCCTCCACCACTTTAATTTTAACCAATTAGAAGAGCCAACCTTCCTCCGTTCTGCACTATATTAAAAGATATCACATTCAAAGGCTGGACAAGCACGCCGTTAATTAGGGGTGTCCAGCAAAGGGGCTGCCTTCAGCTGTCGTCAGGGCTATGGCAGGCGCCCCTGCCCACCTGTTGTGGGCAGAGGGCTCGGTGGCCGCGGCAGCTCCTGTGTGAGGCCTCTTGGTGGCCCGTGGGGAATTTGCACTAATTAGAATTAGTTGTCCCTCCACAGTCCGGCTCCTGACACAAATTGCATTCTGCAGCTTTTTGTTCCACTTGAGTTCACAGACAAAATAGCCCGTGCCATGTTTGAAATGAAGCAAGGCAATATGAAAGGGGTTTATGTAATTGGTTAATATACTTAAACATTTTAACTAATATCTTTGGTACTGGTTTCTCAGAAAGGAACATGTTTGCTTTCTTCTTCTTTTGCTTAATAATTATTTATGATTGCACTGTGGGTAATTTTAATATGAGCTTGTTCAGGTGTCTTTAAATCATTGTTGGGCTTGACTGCATGTGTAAGGAAACAAGTGACCTTTAAAGATGATAGTTTGAAGCGGAAGCTGTGGTAATAGGGAGCTGCAGAACTACACACTGCGGTGGCAAGAAGAAAGAGACCTTTCACACTTATCAAGAGAATAACTTTATTGAATCATACGACCAATAAAGAGAAATTGTTTTCAAAAAGGTGGAAAGGGCAAGTAAGGAGGTAAAGGGAACAGTCTGTTGATGAAAATATGGAGAAAGATAGATTGACAGCAAAAGTTGGGAAGTTTCACTCATAAGCCACTGGTGGAAATGAGAACTCCTGTGCACCACAGAGGCTGGATACATTAGGGCAGCTCATCTGCCTCAGAGGCAGTTGTGGTCACCTCGAAGGACCTACCTGGGAAGGTGGTGCAGTTGGTAACAGGTCTCTCGCCAAGCACTGGGACTGCGATAGAAAGGATGATTAACCATGAGTTTGCAGAGCTGCTAGAATTACAGCAGGTGAAATCCATATGACTGTGCTCCGCTCTGTGTTGGATTCCACATCCCGTACCTGTACCATGGGTGTTTTGTGGCTCTTTGTATGGGCAATACTTATTTCAGCATGAAATTGTAGACATGGACAGAAATGCTTTTCGGATGTCGCAGAACTAATGGGCACACGGGTTACTGTCAGCTCATTGATCACCCCAAATATTTTACTTTGTAGATTTTAAAAACTTTTCTTCACATGTATTTTCCCCTGCAAAGGAATAGCCAAAGTTCCAGTGAAATTATTTTATCTCAAATAAATGATTAGTAACTATTATTACATAAATATATTAAAGGCATGGGGTTTTTAAATTGCTAATTGCTGGCTAGATCCTGATCTAATTAACGTCAATGGCACATTTCTGCTGTGTGTAAGGGAAGTAGAGTAACTAAGCAATAGGCCCTTCTGTCTGTCTCTATTCATGATATAGCTCTGAAATTATAATTTTCTTCAAATTTAGTCATTATTTGAATTTCATTTCCTATCTAGTATTTATTGACATTACATTCCACAGCCTGGTGGTGCATCTAGACTCATTTATTAAGCTGTTGCTTAGTTATGATGATGGTATTTTGCCAAACCCATGCATTCAAAAAGCATGAATCAGAAATCCTAAAATTATGGAACTAGGCTAAATCATGGGATTTGTATTAAGTGCATTTTGGGTCCTTTTTTCTCTTTAGTGTTTGCATTCAGTGTATATATACACCGTGCACACAGAATGCACAGTGCATGTGTGTGTATTCATTTTTTGAAACTTTCCTCTGTTACAAGGGCTAGAAATACCATTTTTTTTAAGGCAGCTGAACCTCTTATCTAGCCATGTGACTCTAGAAGCTTACTAAGTATCACAAGTCACATCAGTATTGCAGTAAAATCAAGGTCCCTGGTCCTTTTGTGGTTAGTCACATGTCTCACTCTCTGGTCTTTTTGTTACTTGTTCTGAAATCAAGCAAGCATGCCCAGTATAGTCTTACATATGAACACTGTGTTCATTTCTGTGTGGCCTTGTGTCATTTTGAAATCCACTTCCTATAGATCCATACTGCAGAAATCCATCCCTGGGATGGCACAGTGCTGAACTTATTTCATTTTTGAAGATCTGCTCCACTGTAATTTTAAACCAGGGAGAAAAGCTGGCTTTTAAGAAAGAATATCTTTCTCTGTTTACTAATCCTTGTCCCACAGATATTACTCTATTGTCAATGCGTAAAAATAGATATGGTATTTGGAATTTCATGCCACTTCAGCCCACCACCCCTTTGTAATCTCTCGTCAAGGAGATTAGACTGGGGTAGATATCTGTATAGTGAGTAAATTACTTCTGCTACAAGCAAACTAGGAGGTTAACCAAATGCTCAGTATTGGCACCAACTGCTGACCATGTTAGTCATTACCACTTAGGATACACAAGGTGGGTTATGTTATCACAGCAGAGGTGCCAACTTAGTTAACTCCATCACTGCCACTCTACAAATGGGATGTAGTAGCTGAAACAGTTCAGTGGTGCAGCTTTGCTCTCATATTCTGTCATTTCCAAATATGAGCCTGACCGCCAAAGAGGCAGCAGCAGCCCAGGGGCTTAGGTATAGACAAGAAGCAAAGAATTCCTCTCAGAAGCAATCAGACTCTGCTAGCGCAAATCAGAGGCAGCCAGTGAGCACTTAAGGGTCACTTGTGGTTCTGCCCCTTTGTTCCCTACTCTTTCCTTTTCCTAATGGGAGATGCAACCCACAGAAAATCCAGACCCATCCTAACGCAAGCAATTTTCCTATTAGTGCCACATGCCTTATTTGCTGTTTGGTAAACCTTGTCCCAGCAAGAGACCCTCAGTTTTGCTTGGACAATGCACTGTATTAAAAGCTCTCAGTCCTCCCCAGAGGTTGAGCTCTGTTGGGCAGAAGGAAGGAATTGCAGTGCTGAAGCAGCTGGCTCAAAAAGTATTTTAGTTAAGAATAGAAGTTGCTAAATGAAGCACAGAGCAGATGGTCTGATTCCAGCTTTAAAAGCATACGAAGAGCTCCCACTTGAATTCCTGCATTTTCAAAGATTTCTGGCCACAACCACATCTCATTTCTGTCACCTATTTGGGGTATGGTAAAATTAAAACCAGCGCTGAGTCCTAGAGCACCACCAATATGTCATGCAGCCTCTGTGTATTCACCCTCTCCTTATCCCACAATAAAGAAGGGGGATAATTTTCAATGGGCAAACCCCACTGTAGAATTTCATGGGTCACATTTAGTCCATTTTCCCCAACTGGCCACCTCTGGGTTAGTGACCACTGTAAGCCATTCTGTTTTTCTTTTCTTCCTTCTCCCCCTCTTCTTTTGCTTTTTTTTCCCCCTCCTTGCATCTTGTAATGTCATCTGGGTAACCAAAGAACCTTACACAGGAGAGGAAAGAAAAAGAATTTTGTATTTGGTCACATGTGATACTTGTTAGCTCCAGCATAGCAAATCTCTGTGTGACCTTTCTAGCTTGATTTTCAAGTAGATGGCCATTTTTTTTCTGAAAAGCTGTCTGTTGCAAAACATGCTGCTAAAAGGAGAATAAAATAATTTGTCAGAATTGTATGAATTTGTAATTCATAATAGGCACCAGCAATTTAAGGAAATAGTTTCTGCTACTGACACTGCTGTCAAAATAAACGTTGGGAGGATAATTATAGTAATTAACCAAATAGTTAATTACACTTTGTCGTAAGATAAGATTTACTTTGATTTCTGATTAGTAGTAGATCAATACCAAATGTCTCCCTGTACATATCTGATTATTACTACATGGCTAGACCAAAGGTCATGTATAATTTTTCCAAATCATGCAGAGCAATTGGAAAATATTACCACAAGAGCAGCTCCCATCCTTCAAGGTGCATCTTCACCACATAGCTCTGAAATCTTACATCATATCCTGCTCTGCAAGACTTGGCATTCTGAGATACTTTTGATGAGGACAAGGCATGCTAAAAAGCATGAACATCCTCACTGGAAAATAACACTCGTGGACTGGTTGTATGGGAAATTGTAGCAAAGCTGGGCAGTTCAGGCTTGTGTAATATAAAAGCAAAAAGGACCCTGTGTGAATGGGTGACTAAAAATGAGATACAGGTAAGTGTGAGGGTGATAGGGTATCAACCGCACTTCTGTAATTGGTCATGAGGGTCCAATATTCTATCCTAGATGAATGTGTATAAGTGTTTTTTCTCCTCAGTCCTCTGCAATGTATGCATAGGCTGAAAGGAAGTTTCCAGTACTGGTAAAAGCATCCCAGGAAAAATCTGCACACACAAAGAAATTTCTTTTTCCAATTTCTGTACCATCACTCAGAAATACAGCTCTAAATCCAGTCAATTGGTCTACTTTCTTATCTTTTGCAGGCCAAAAAGGCTAAAAGTAAAGATGAAAGGAAAATGTGATTGTGTTAGGTGACAAGAAGTTGATCTAATCTATTGCTTTGCGAACCACCTCTACCCTCTTCTATCAGCCCGTCCTCCGCATTCCACAGTTCCGGACAAGAAGAGGCAGTTAGTCTTTCTCCTTGATTTTATCAATGATCATAAAGAACAGGATCTAGCAAATCATGTAATCTTTTGTATGAGAATCAACTCTCATAGCCTAGTAATTCTGTCTGTTCCGTGTCTCAGGAGAAAATAGATTGGGGAAATACAATTTCTCAAGGGCAAAATACAGACTTCTGAAAGCACCTCAGTGACTCTGAGGTCTGGATTCCATTGAAAACCAAAGATATTTATGCTCTAATACTCTTACATTTGGGACTTTAAATTTCTAAGTCATATGAGTGCTTTTGAAATTAATACTGCCATAAGCCCAATTCTACTGATGCAACCCACACAGGCTCTTTACCTGATTAAAAATTGGTTCTGGTAAATTGAATTTTGATGTGTCATTTTTACATTTGCTGACATTCCTGAGTCCTCTAATTGTTGTATATCACTGACATTCCAGGCAACTACTAGGAAATAACCTGTAAAATGATCAGGGCAGCTGGGGAAGAGTCTTGACCCTCACCATTACTTGCTCCACCCAAGCCAGCATGGCTAATCTAAGTCTTGTGCCGGGCTGGGTGTGTGAACATAGTACAGTTAGCAGCCAAGATAGGGCATGATGAACCTCAGGAGGGCAGAGCATCATAGATCAGGTATGTGATGCAGTACAGTAGCTGATAGGTTCGCCACAGTTTTGATTTAAAAGGAAGAAAGATTTTCCTTTACTTACTCATCTTGTTCTCTCTTTGGACATATTCCACCCTCGATGCATACTACTTCCTCAAATCACAGCTCTCCTAGAGGCTGTGATCCTAAGTATGATCTGATCTGGAGCTTCAATCAGGTCATCAAACCAGCAGGCAGCTGTGAAAAGGGCTGTTCCCTCCCATCTGCAGTGGTGCCCTCCTGCTGCCTCCCCTGCATGGGTACTGCAGCTCCTGTGGCTGCAGAGCTGAGATGTACAGCCACTGATCCTACTGGGGCCCACCCAGCCCAAGGGCAGATTTCTCTCCAGCCAGGTCAGTTCCCTGATCAGACCAAAGCATGGTAAGGTGAGCGCTTGTGCCAGTGTCATTGGGGCAGGGAGGAGAAAACATACAGCTGAGATCCTGGGGAAGGACAGGCTGCCTCAGCTTACACTGATTGATGGTCTCTCCCCAGCTGAGCTTTTAGCACCCAGAGGGCTGGTAATACATTTTCATACTTTCACCAACTTGAACTTTTGGGAAAACCCAATGTCATTGCAACAAGCATTTTCGCTAATTTAATGCAGACTGAGCAAATAGGTAAAGAAACGTTATGGGTGGAAACAGGAACAAAAATGTGTTTACATAGGCAAGATGTATGTGCGCCTGGATAGTTCTGAGTCAATTAAAATGCTTTCTTTTGAAATAAGTAGCAGGAGCATTGAATTCAGTGTGAGGTTCGACATTGACTTCAGTGGGAGATGGATCTGAGCGATTGATCCTGTGGAACAACAGGTAGTAGTCAAAGTTAGGGGGGCTTTAATGCAGTTCTGCAGCCATAGAATCTACCACATAATCCACCAACTCCTATAAAACAGCAGGGAAAGGCAGACTTCCATTTTCATGAAGTAAAATTTGGTTTGTGATCTGACTGATTTTCACTGATAGACTTCCAAACCAAAGAACTCTTTCTGAGTAAGTAAACAATGTGCAAGAACAATGCACCCTTGTGGAACATTAATCCTGAAGTCTAATAACGGCAGTGCAGAGGCACTCAGTGGGGACTATAGTTTGTTAGTATGCTTAGCCTTCCTTATCAGAGATTTTCAGCTGCAGGTATCAGAGTGGGAAGCTGAAGGGTGACATGATTGCTCTTAGAGTTTGCTGGTTTACAGATCCCCTCTGTTGTTCCTGACATCAAGGAAGGAAGTTGTGTCTGTTCTCCATTCCGAAATTCTCAACTGCTTCCCATTTCTAAAAACCCAAGCATGTTGCCAGCAAGATGCCCAAATTGCCTGGCTTGTCCAGTGTATGTATGATAAGGTTTAAAAAAAAATAAAGATCCATAACCAGTTTCTAACCAGGAATACAACATAATCATCCCCAAGCAATGAACACCACAAAGCAGGAGCTCTGCCACTGCCTTTAGACCCAGTTGGCTGCAGAGCATAGGAGGCTTAGTAACAGCACTGTGATGCTATTGCAGCATGCAGCAGGCTCAAATGGTAAACAGAGAACAAGGAGAACTTCCTTTACCCTTCTGTCCTCTCTCCCCAGATGTATGGTGTTAGGTTACTTAATTAATTTTAACAAGGGAATGACATTCCCCCTGCATTTGTGCCTTGTCTTAAAAGGATGCAATGTACAAATATCAGTTTCAGCACATGATCCCTGGCCAAAAAGAATGCCTGGACAGATCCTGCCAAAATCAGAAGTAAAAAGTCCTGTCAGAAGGAATTGGGATTAGTCTTTGGAAAGAAATAGCGTGGTTCTGGAGAACTCTAATTTATCTATGAGGTACCTGGTGTCTGCGAAGTTGTTCTTAGAAATTAAGATCTGGGCACCTTTGCTTGGAGGTGCTATTTATATCTTTGTATGCGTCTGCAATAAAAGCCAGTGTAAAAACATATAATTAGAGCAGCTTCTAATTGGAATGGCAGGAATTAGGAGAGGAGGATAACAGCTGAAGTAAAAAACACATAGGGACAAAAGCAAAGGGCTCTGTAGTACAGCACAAAAAGAATGCCGGTGCTGTAGTAAACTCTTATGATGAAGTGGCTACTCAGAAGTGATGGCCAAACAAAAGACAACTGAGGTGGGTAAATGAAAGGAGACCTTGCAAGCTACAATATAGCAAAATAAAAAATCCTCTGCACACTGTACTACCTTTTGGGGAGGGTGAGGGGGCTGATAAGTTTATTTACACTTTTAAAAAGCACTGCCAATCCCAATTTATCAGTTACTGTCTTGTGACAATTTATTCATTGTTCACGGTTAGAAGCTAGAAGTTACATAGGAAGCATGATTGGTGATAGCTTCTCTATTTCAATATGGTATAATAGAGATAACACAGTGCCCAAAAGCTCTACAGCCGCCTTTTTGTCTGCTTTGTCTCTTTTCATTACTCTATCAGAATCTTCATTTAATATAATCCAAAAAAGCAAGGTAATTGCTTCACTTATCAGTTATCATCACACTCGCATACTTATCATGTCAAAATTATTTATGTGGATGGCCAGGTTGATCTTGCTGCATTTAGAAGCTTAAAATTTGAATAACTGTTCTGCCAGTTAGGTTATCAAAATTGCAGCATAAGCAATGAGTTTCTTCTTTCTGGATCTTAGAGGGAGAATAGGGAGCATCTCATTGCAGGACTAGTTTACCCATGGCTGAACACCACTCCGAAGAGACTTACAGCAATTCTGTAGCCTGGCACTCTGAGTGCTGGGGACAGGCTTTATTTGCTAGGTAAACAGTAAATAAAAATGGCATGATATAAATAGAGACAATAGAGAGAGACATAAAGGGGCATTGTCAAGGTTGTCACAGGTCCCAAATTAAAATGGTAATTTACAGACCCATGCAATTCTTTCTTGGTTTGTCCCTTCTTTTGAAACATGTTTCATAGCTCTTTTTCTATATAGTTTTTATTTCTTTATGATTTTGGTAGATGGCAACTCACCTGTTTGAAAACCCCAGAGGCTGAAATAAAACAAAGCATGCAAGTTTGGAAAGTCATTTTAGCAATTTTTTTTTTTTTTAATATAAAAGAAATTTCCTTCAGTCAAGCTCTTGGACACCTTCACAAAGGGTAACAGAGAAAAGCCCATCACAGATACAAATAATATAAAAAGGAATGTACAAATTTTTTCTTCCAACACAGGAGGTTGGAAATTCATGGCTTTGCTGTCCTTTCATCACATCAGTCAGAGCGCTGGGAACCTCATGATAGCACTTCACTAGCGCACTGCAGACCACTGGACATACTGACATAAATGACTTCTCTGAAAATTCATTATTGAAGGTGGAAAATCTGTTATTCACCATTTGTCAGTCTCATAATAATGAATGTCCCAAAGGTTTTGGTTTTTCAGTAAGTGAGCAGAATAAATCCCAAGTGACGGAGGAGGCCAGTCACCCACCCTGGAGACTGCAAATTGGCCCATCACAAGAACTTAAAATAGAAGAGATCCAGAGCAATCCACAACACACAGTAGTATCTGTGAACATTAGTTTGCATCCATATGAAAAAGAAGGGAGGGGGAATTTAACATCAGAGAGGTCCCTCTGTTTATAAAACCTTTGCATACAGAGAATGGCTGAGTTTGATGAGACTGAGATTTTAATCACCTCTTCTAACCTGTGTGTTCCCAGACTGGTTTTGCAGCCCTGCTTCTTGTGCAGCAGCAATTGTGGCAGGTCGTGCTACTGGCAATGGCCAGCTGTGGCACAGTGGGGAGGGAGAGGGGCAAGCTGCTTTTAGCTCTGCACCTAGCCATGTACCACTTCAAACTGGCCTGTGTGTTACAGTTCGGGCATTTATATTCTAGACAACCTGCTTGTCATATTCCTTGTTTCTTAAGAAACTGGTTGGATCTATCAGGAGACTGTAGGTGTCCCAGCACGTGAACAAGCTCCTGAGTCACAGGCAGAAAAGACAAATAGAGCTCTTCAGTGGCTATTGCTGTGATGTTTTGGCTGGGTATGAAACCATTCTCTATCACAACTCCCTTTGGCCATAATTATTGCAGCCTCTGAGACTTAGTAAATCTTGGGTAAAAGTCACTGCAGAGAAAAGGGCAGAGTTTGAAATCCAAATAATTTCTCAATAGGTTGCAATACCAAAATTATGTGGACTAAACAGAGATCCTGTGCCCAGCTCAGCACTCAGGATACTTTTATGACTTGCGTTTCAGGGCCTCAGTGATGTTTTGACCAAGCAATTTTGTGTTCTTGGACTTATGTGTATTTTATTTACCATACACCTTAATAGCAGGCTTCACGTTCAACACTCATCTCATGTAACAATTACTCATTCAATTAGAGGCAAGCAGCAGAGAGTTAGGTTTGTGATTTTTTTCCTAATCTCTGTTCCCTGGGGATGGGGGTAGGGGGGTGTCTAAAATATATTTTATAAGTATCCAGGCAGTCATTATCCAGATCAAGTTAGGGATTTTGTAACTTCACAGTGTATTTGATTGAAACATCATAACTCTTTCCAGGACAAAGGCTTGTAACATTACAGATGCAGGGAACAGAGAGGTCAGCAGTTGACAGCTGGTGGTTGGAGACACACAATCACAATATTCCCCAAGTTATTACAAAAATATTTAACCGAACAATGATGGAAGAAAGTAAAAAACCCAGTAAACATTAAAAGTAAACATAATTGTTGCAAATTTAATTAAATTCTCTGCTGTCTTTGATGTGATGGCTGATCTGTAAGTCTTTCAATTTCTTTGCTTTAATATCAGCATTTCCTCAGTCTAAACCTTTTTAAGACAGTAGCATTTTATCTCAATTATTGCTTTTTCTCCATCAGTCTTTAAATATAATCTCATTTGCCTTTATGGATACTGTAACCCTTCTGAACAGCTTTTAACCTTTTTAAAAAACGCCTTGACCCGAGGATGCCCAAAGTTTTTTCTTTTTCCTCCTCTGATTTTTTTAATGCAATATTGAATAATAGAAATTGGACAGATGAGTGATTTCCTATCCTGAGACCTGCATGTATAGCTTAGGATGCCAGAACAGATTTTTTGTTTGAATAATAATAATAAAAAAAATTAAAATACCTCTATCTGGCTTTCTGCTAGCAAAGAACCTTCAGCTTTGACCTCCATTTCAGTGGCAGCATTGTAGCCTGTGCCACCACAATATTAGCTTTATCTTTTCAAAGGGGAAGGAAAGCTTTCTTTGTACAGTAGCACATTAGCTTCAAAGAGCACTTTACCTCAAGAGTCCAGCTCATCCTTCTGGTAAATTTAAGAAATACTCAGCTTAAGATTGTCTGTTCCAATCATGGATAATGTAGATAACTTTGTGTCTAAATGTTACAAAGCAAGCTTTATGTCTGCTTTGTTTTTTTCCCCACCCTTTCGGGTTTATTTTCTCATTTAGTATCTAACGAAGATGCAGGCTAATGGAAGAATGATACATGAGTACAACTAACCCTCCTGGTATTTGATTATAAATGCAAAAGTTGCTACTCACCGTGATTTGGTAGCTATTTCTGCCTTAGGGGTGGGGGACAGATATCTCTCACACATTACAACGCCTACAGAGTCAGTGATGAATTCTTTGCATCGCCAACTTTACCGAGAAGTTCAGTGCTGCACTGGCAATAGCTGTGGTTCCTGCATCTGCCTGCCTCCTGTGCACTGGCATTTCTTTTACTTGCATACATGTGAGAGAGGTACAGACACCTTCTGCACCAGCCAGCACTGTGCACATCAGGCAGTAACGCTGCAGGACACTTTTCCCCAGTGAAACTTACCATCTACACTGCCAGCTGGCAATAACTGTTCCAACTCAATTGCATAAGAGTTTTCTGGTACCCTCCCCTGAGCTATCACTGCAGAAGCATCCTCTTCTTCTCTTCTGTTTCTACATACACATGCAGTTTGAGCATCAGCATCCAGAAACTTGCTTTCCACTGTGCTTACAATTACCTATCCCAAGCAGCGATGCTTAAAATTGAACTATGGTTCTGAGAGCAAAAGGCTGTACCTGTGAGCACCCTAATGTGTTAAACAACCATGCCAGGTAGCATTACATGTATCTAGCAGCAGCTACTTAAAACGACCATCTGCCAAAAGAGGTTGGTTTCCTATTTTAAGTTCTCATACTTGTAGTTTTAAGGGAAAACAATGAGTTTAAGAAGTTGATGATTAGGTTCAACTACATCTCCTTAGACACAGGTAGTATAGCATTTTTGCTCAAAACAGAGGATGTTTAATAGAAAGTCAAATAAGACTAGCTGCAGTGATCTTGCCCTGGATGAACACACACAGACACGTGTATAGCTGAGGATTTATGTGGAAGTGTCTTTATGCTGTTTGTGAATTATTTCACTTGAATTATGATTGCTTTGAATGTTATATATTTTGAGAGTGTAACACTGCAAAAGTAAACTTTAACAAAAAGGGATATTTATTCTTCAGATTTAAAATTAATTTCCTGTATTTTTCTGGGGTTTTATCCTATCTAAGCTGTAACCTTATGAGAAGAAAAATGAGAAACTATTTCTTTACACTGAGACTGGTATCAGATGAAATATAAATGTAATGGTTTCTATAAATGTTAACCCACTGTAACACTCTATCCCAGAGCTAAGGATCTGCAGACTGTTTTAGGTTAAGTTACTGCTCCTCTCCATGTTAGGTAATCCAATGTCATTTAAGTAAAATAAATTGGAACTACTCAAGGAATAAAAAGAGGTGAAAGTGCAGAATCTGGTTTGGATAAAAGTTTAATTCTTCAGTTCCAAGTGACATAGCCCTTACAGGAAGCAGAGCAAACTCAGACAGGAGTGGCCAAGTAATGAAGATGGATGCATCTTGTTATCAGCAAGCCATTTACTAGGGCTTGATGTAACCTTAAACATTGCAGATAGCTCAATGGCACTTGCCACTAAGCCTCTAATTAATGAATAGCAGGCCCTAAATTAACAATGTGCATTTACAGATGAATTCTGGGCTCTCATTAAACGATGTTCAAATATCAAGCAGTAACTGTTAGGTTTATTCCTTCTGGCTTACTGTATACAGTGTTTGTTTGCTGGGAGTTTTCACAGGAGGTTTTGTGTGTTCAAGTGCTGTGAGCCCAGGTGCACTTCAGGAAAGGGTATAGTTCACTTGAGGAGGGCAAGACTGAGTAGCTGTAAACCAGGCACTGTAACACCTGTGCAGCAATTTAAGGAGGATTAGAATGATCCTCTGTTCAGCCTTAACTGCAGTGGGGAAAAGGGCTTGATCACTTGGAGCCGTTCTCAGACCTCCGTTTTATATTACCCTCCTTCCCAGTATCCACGCTGGTGCCTTCCAAGACGACCTGGGACAGTACCCAGGAGGGTTCAATGGTGAGATATTGTTAAGTAAATGACTAGTTCCTCCATAGCTTACATGAGAGTGTTGCTGTGGAAGTGGTCTTGCACCCAGTGTCCCAGGTCAAGGAGACAGAAATAATGAGCTCAGGCTGAAATCTACACCTTAAAATGTATGTGTCAATCAAATGGTATTTGAGAACAATAATAACGGTAATTATTGTGATGGTCCTATTGTTCATGTTGTGCTTTAGGAGGAACAGTGCAGCTACAAGAAACATAGCAGAGCATGTGACCACATCTATTAAGTCATATCTATATCAAATCAGAAGAATTTTAAATCACCTACTGTGCTGAACTATAATGCAAGTGAGTGAGAATGAGCCTTTCAGAAATATTGGTGTAAACTGGGATTGATGTCAAGCAAGCAAAGCTGATTTAAACAAAGTCAGAATTGAATCCAAGGTCTCTGAAAAATTAGACAGACTGTTCTCTGTAAATGGAAAGATAACTATGATTTTCTGGGCACAGATCCTTTCAAACCGGTAACTTCAGTATTCAGCAGTATGAGCTTTGCTGCATTATGAATGTTCTCGTTAATGTGCCATCCATCTACTACCACATGATAAGTCCAGTGATACTATCTGTAAAAAAAAAAAAAAGGGGGTGGGGGGGTTAGAGAGTAAGTGACGCTTTTCTGGAAGGCATCCTGCACACCATCTTATTCCAGAACTGTTCTCCGTGTCAGAAAAGTTTTCATGTGTTATCAGCCTGCTGTGATGTAAAATCACTAGTGTGATTGGCATTCCTGTAGCATTACATACAGAAGAGAAACATCCGCTCTGAGCAGAGCTCACTTTCGACTGCGCTTGCAAACATTTGGGGTTTGTGCACAGGCTGTGTAAGCAGGATCCCATGCACATTCCACATAATCCAGTGCCATGCATCCAGTTCCATTTATGGGCAAAATGAAGTACAGACTCTTCTTTCTATGGATCGTTCCCACATCAGCCTTTTCAAAGTTCAGTGTGGACAAATTCAGGAAAAGAGCACTCCCATAGCTTCATGCAAGCTGTACAAACCCAACATTTTGCAGATTTGAAATATAGGAAAAAGCAAGCACAATTTTTTACTCAATGAAAAAGTATTCTATAGAAAAGATTTTGGCTGGGATTTTGTCACCTGGATCTTCCTTTGTGTTTTGTTGATAGAAGATGGGAAAAGCAACTGTCTTGTGCACCTTTCCCAGGTCCTTTTTGCTGTAGAGGACTAACGGCATACAATACTGTACATGGGTAAGGTGATGCTGCTATAGTATGAGAGTCGCTTTCATTTATCTTTGAACAAAAAACTTTATTTGAATGAGAAAACTGTATTATTTCTCATGAAGAGAAAGCTCTTCCTCCCTCTCTTTTTGTCACTTCCTTATAGAATTATCTCTCAAGCTTTCCCTAGCATCCTCTCTCTTTCTCTCTGCAACTATTTTGAAAAAAAGGAATCCATAAATCGGCAACAAGTATTCTTAGTTACCAGTAGAGAAGGTGACAGCAACTGTAGGAGCTTTCCTGGGCTGTGAAATGCAAAAAAAAAAAAAAAAAAAAAGCAGTGGAATTTATTTAGTAGGATGGCTCTTTTTTGGATTATTACTGCTTATTAATAACAGTATGAACATCTTGTGGTCTGAATGTAGCTTGAAAAAATGTGTAAAATCCCAGTGAAACCCTTAGCATGGGTTTCTTAGAGTCCTGAATATTCATTCTTCTTATTTCTCCCATACATGCACCATGATGTTAGTTGGCAGCTTTTGAACTATAGTTTTGAATTTCCAGAACTGTCCTTGCTCCCCCTTTTCCAGTCACAGGAGCCAATAACTGCAGCAGGGTTGCAGAGGCACACATTAATTTCAGTTTAGTCCTGCAAGCTACATTCCTTTCTGAACATGTTTTAACCTGACATCATGTTCTTCCTCAAACTTCTCACAAATAAAGATGTGATTCATATAAACTTCCACTCTCCTCAAGCTCTGCCAATTCTTCATTTGCTTTTGGCAGACTTTGTGGGCACTGCTGATCCTAGACAGGAATGAGAAGCTTGGCATCTTCCGTGTGCTGTACCACAGGCAGCGTGGCCGTGTCAGGGGGCTGCAGAGCAAAGCAGACCCCCTTTCTGAGCAGAACACTTGCCGTAGAGACCATGGCATAGGTTGTTTCAGGAATGGCAATTACTCTGCGAGGTTCAGGTTGTGCAGAGGCCTCCCAAAGATGCCACATTTCACCTGGACCAGGAGCAAGAACGGGGTTGGTGTTTTTCTAGCAAAGAGCTGCCCCACCCTGCCTACTGGCACAGGCCTCCTGTGGGAGGAGAGAAGGGGCTCTGTTTTGTCCATGCCAGACTCTACCTCGTTTTGTTGGGCATCTGCATCCTTTGGAAAAGCATACCTATTGGTTGATTTTGATAACAGATTTATATTCCTTAATGCAGTGAGCTACGTGTTCTGCTTGAAAGAACATTTGTTACTACCCTTGCCGCTTTCTTCAGTAAAGATTAAGGAGTTTAAACTTATTGTCAGTTTTATTCCTTGTTGTGCTTCTTAATGAGCTGGACTATGCCATGCTTTTTAGTTCAGAGCCTGGTGAAGAGGCTTTTCCCATGGGATTAATGCATTATTTTCTGTTGCTTTTCCTTTGAGTTGTCACGTGTCCCTAAGTGAAAAGCTGTCAGATCTCATTTATGCCTTCTTTATGGACATATAAATGCTGCTAAACAAGATACAAAGCAGAGCCTGAAATTCAGGTGAAGTATTAAGTGAGGTGGAGCTAGTGGCAAACTGTGAGACTGTTTTGCTCCTGAAGTCTAAGGAAAGAAGCACACAAAGGTCTAAAAGCTTCTTTTGCATATCTGCAAGTATAAAGATTGCAATAAATTATCTAGAAAACAAGCAAAAGAAGTAGTGGAATTCACAGAAACAAGGTCCCAAACCTGGAAAGATAAGATCACAGAGAGAACCAAGATGGAAAAATAGAAAAGAAATCAAAACCAAAATAAAAAGAAGATGAAGAAAAGCGGAAAGAGCTGAGTGGTAGGTGCACTTTGCAGAAGCTCTTCTGTCCTTGGAAGTAGTATATCATTTACTGTAGCTCAAGCATGATATCCATTTATCATAAAACCAATATGGGGTATCATGCAGACCATCTGTGAGTCTTTGGAAGGGTGAAACAAACAGTATAAATTGTCTCCAAGTGTCAAATCAGAGGGGCCACAGCTCTTGCAATGCAGCAGAGCAATCCCCTGGCAGCAGAACCGCCCCTACCAGCATTTTGCAGGATGTGCTTAATCCAGTTTAATTCATTTGAACAATTAAGTTCACATGCATACAGCCAGGAGTCATCCCAGGTCCAGATTAGCCATTCTGTGGAAATTCTAGGCAGAGATTATAGTGTTTGTAGCAAACCCCAAAATCACATGGAGAGCTGTCTAAATTAAAGTGTTTAAAACAACACTGGGCTAATATCAGAACTTCAAAGATGTGGAAGAGATTGTCTTCTAAATTATGAGTTGGAGCAGAAGTGATGTTACACCTGTTTACATCAGCTGAGGGTATAACCTAAGCTGTTTTTCATATATTTTTCCTTATTGCAGTTTACAGTGAACCCTGGAAGCCCACAAGTGAAACCCGCTTCCTTATATGTTATTTTTTCTCTATGAAACACTCTCCCTGGCATGTTACTGTAGAACAGTTTCTGTATACTAGGCTTCAGGCACTGCACTTCTTTAAAACATATATAAAACATTAAAACGGGAGACTGTTGTCCCAGGGGTTGGTAACAGGACATAAAGGTCTCACCTCTCTGATTCTCTCCTAAAGTAGGTCAGTTTTAGGCTATAGTACTAGTCCAAATCCATCCAAGATCAGTAGTGAGATTACAACTAGGCCATGAGTAGTTTATTTGTTTGTTGTGTCTCAGAGTGTTTGAGGGCTGATCACTTTGCCTTGTGTCTTTTTGCCATTCACCTTTGTTTAGCCAAATCTCTTCTAAGAAATGTTAATCCATCACATTATCCGAGTGCTCAGCTGTTACTGGCCAGGTAACTGGGTGCAATCGGTTCCATTGCCAGATTGGGTAAAACCCTATGTGTGTGTCTCATTTGGAAATGTGGTCTGTAGGAATTATGATTAGTACAGATGTTGCTTTTTAATTTCTGAGAGCACCGCTTTTTAAAATGCAAAATAGTCCATATATTTACACTGTAAGTTTAACATTACACCCAATAGGTGAAGCCAAAACCATCCCACTTACAAGCCCTTGGCCTAGGAGTTGATATAAAAAACGATTGTGATTTTACTCAAATTTCCTCTCCCCTCCCCCCCTTTTTTTTTACATTGAGAGCCAAAGAGAAAATAACAGCCCCCAGATACAAAAGTGGAGGTGCCACCAAGGATCCAGTCCTCTGTGCCCTTCCTGCCCCTGCAGCATATGTTGGGCTCCATCCTACAATGAATGCACCCTGTCGTGGTTTCACCCCAGCTGTGGGCCGAGATCCACGCAGTTGCCTGCTCCTTAAAGTAAAAGAGCAGGGGAAAAGGGAAAAAGGGGAAAGGGAAACAAGGGAAGGGAAAAGGAAGGGGCAAATAACTCCAAAACCAAGAAACTAAGAGGCCCGTGGGTTGGGATAAGGAGAGTTTACTAAGATAACAGAAAGATAAAATATAACAATGCTAACAGGACTATAGAGCAAAAGAATATGAAACTATTGATACATAATGCAGTTTCTCACCGAACCACACAACTCAGGCCGTACCACCCAGAGCTGTCCCGGAACCCGACCGTCCCCCCAAGAAGCACCCGTCCCGAGCGGAAGCACGCATCCCGAAACCACCCCTCTTCTTCTTCCCAACAGCCCCCCGTTTTCCTAGGCAGGACGTAATTGGCATGGAATACTCTCTTTGGCCCATCTGGGTCACCTGTCCTGGCTTCGCCCCTCCTTTCTCAAGAATAGAGAAATAGAAGAAGCTAAGAAACTCCTTGACTGTCTGACTGCAACTAAGAACATCAGGGTGTTATCAGCACTGCTTTCATTTTAACTCCCAAACACAGCGTTCCATCAGCTGCTACAAATGGAGTTAACTCTATCCTGACTGAAACCACACCCTTAGCTTTGTGCTGCAGGGCCTTCTGATGGAAAGTCACCAAGAGCAGCCCATAGTGTGGGGAGCTAACATGACTACTGGGGAGAGTCTTCCTACCCCCAAAACTCTTCACCCTGTCTAATTAATTATTCAGGCTCTATCAGATGCATACGTATCTAATGTATTGCATTTCAGTCCCAATCAGATCTCAAGCACAAGGAGGAAAGCTGTAAATGTAAAGGTGAAAATTGTCACCCATCTTTATTCTGGGCAGAAACTAGAATCCCACAGCTGGATACTGCAGAGGACCTAATACTCTTTAATATTGGCTGCATGCTGAGAGTACTCATAAGCTCAAGGCCTCTTTTTCAGACCCTTTTTTCAGGACTTTGGGCTATGGAAATGGTTTTACTCAGAGTTGGCATCCAGGGTGCCTGACCTGCTGCCTCTGGTGTTGGAGCCCCAGCAGAGACTGCCGGGAGCCACCTCTGGCCACAAGGGCAGCAGAGCAGCATGCAGTTTAGCCACAGGATTCATCCGTGTACGTTTGGAGCTGGCAAGTCAGTGTAAGTGCCCATCAGCCCTACCCAAGCCAGGTTCTTTGATGTGCAGCATGGAGTGAGTTTCTAATATTCATGACTTTAAATGGGGCCCAAGTTTGCCTAACAGTAAGCCTCAGCAATCTATTTGACAATTCAAATGGAGTTGAAAAGCTGGTTCCCAGCTTAATTTCTTCTGCTCAGACCAATAGTTCTATTGTTCTTAGAAAAGAATTGTCTTTCATCACAAGTAAACTACAAAGTGTTCATATGGGTAGTAGAACTGAAAAGCAGTTTTCAGATACAATTGGTGGTTTTGTGCTTAGTGCTGGAGGTGGCCATGTTGGTGAAAAATTATGTTTTCTGTGATGCCAACCATATGACAATTAACTCAGCAGAGGAGAGTATGTGAATCCATTTCCAACCTGTTTTAATAATGGGGTAACAACCAAAATGCTTTCTCCAGTGGTTAAACCAATATTAAATTTGCCTAGAAACTTGTTTACAGGCTTTTCCACTGGGTTTGTCTATTGCCAGTGCCGTGAAGGACATCAATTTTCAGCAAGACAACCGCCTCCAGCACTGGGATTGGAAACGCCAATTGTAATTAAAACTTTTTTTTTTTTTAAGCAAATGCTTTTTACAGTTTAATTATGGCAAGAAACACTTCTTGTTTTGTGAACTTCCAGACTGTTGAGCTCAGCAAAACTCTGCTTGGCATTCAGCAGGCGAGTCCTGTCCTTGCTGATGTCAGTGGTGCACTTACTACTCCAAACACAACGCTGGATATTCAGCCTTAAATAAAATCTGAACAAACTGTACTGCACCCAGGTTAAATGTGCTGTAAACACTGATTATTTGCGACCCACATTTAATCCTAACCATGGGTTATGTATATTTTCCCTCTTTGATATTTTTGCTGTAATCACAGTTTGAGTCACACAACCTATCAAAAGTGCAGATATAAACTACAGTCATTTTATATGTTTCTAAACAATGAAAACAGAAAGAGAAAAGTAATCTCACAACAGCTAAATGTTTTCTATTTTCCAAAGGCTCTTATTGGTGACATTTCTCCCTGCACTGCTGTTTCTGCAATCACATAGTAACACAGCCCTTGAAATAACTTCTTGGTACTCAATATATAAGGTACAGTGTTTGGAGAAACTGATTCCACTCAAATGCCACCTGTTTAAATGCTAAATGGCATCAAAACCAAAAAAGAAAAAAGGAGTGACAGTCCGGTGGAGGAGGCCGCTCCTCTGTTTGGATGACTGAGTTCCCCTGTTCAACTATTAGTCCTTTTTTCTTGAGTTTCAAAGCAAGGGAAAAATAAGTGGGTGTAGCAGAGTTAACTTGGTACAGTGCCTGACCATCTCATAGCTTGCCCTCCTACAATCCTTCATTAGATTCAGGATTGCTAAGACTGTTCAGTTCTCTATCAAGACATGCTTGCAGCCTCCTCAGACTGTTTCTAAATATTGCCATTTCAGCTTTTAAACTATGCTTTGAGAATCTGTTTCTAGGAGGGCCCAGCTGGACTGTGTTTTAAGAAGCATCAATATATTTTGAGTCAGAAAAGCGGTGGTGATGAGACAAACATCTAACATCCACTCTCATACTTGTAGAATATTCGATCTTCATCTAAACTCTATGGTTTGGCCTCCCCTTCTTTCAGGAAAGCATCTGCATTTTTCTGAACTGACCTTTTTTTTCCAACTTTGAGGCTCTCCCTAAAAGCCATACCGCTCTCTTTTCTTGCAGCTGTGCAATAAAATGAGTGTGGTCCCCTTGCTGAAGGAGGAGCCTCTCTGTGCAATCTTTGCCTATGCCACTTCAATTTCTCCCCATCGACAAATCCCAGTTCTCCCTGATGCCAGAGCAATAAGGGGGATTTCAGCTCACCTACCAAGTGCTGGGTGGGAGTGATTTCCAGCTTTTTCTGTCTTAAGATATTTCACCCCTGTGTAGAATTCACGTCCGAGCACATACAGGTTTTAGCTGCTGGGCATGAAGAAGCCTGAGGAAAGATTGCCAGAGATACTGAGTATCTCCAGCAGCATCATTCAAGGCAGAGAGGAGTTCTTGTCCAGTCAGGAAATGCATTGATAAGGGTTGACCTTACTGAGTGATGGAATTGGCTGACTGTCATGTTTGCAAAAGCAAAGTGGAAGTGGCCAGTGCCACACATTTCAATGCAAACCCACGTTTATAAAGTTCAGGGTTATTCAGCTCCACAGCCAGCCTTAGGCTCACCTACAGAGAAAGTTCAAGGCAGAGGAAATATCATTAAGGAGGAATCAGAAGTTCAAAGGAAGGTGTTGAGAGACATGGAGCTGCATATAGTAAGAAGCAAGAGAAGGTAGAGAAGGCAATGTAAGAGGTTGTTATTATTTCTTTAATGAGCAGTTCTTTTCAGGATGCTTTACTTTTCTGAGGTTTGCACATTTTGCAGTTGTATTCAAGTGTGGAAAAGGGAAAGCTCCTCTTTTTCCTCTTTTCTCAGCACAACGTATCATTCTCAGTGCTTTCTAAGCTATAAAATTAGCTCTAGCAGCTGTAATACAAAAGAGCCACAAAAGAATTTGCAGTCCCAAGCCTTCTGAAGTTGGTATGGCCTATTATGGATAGTCCTTGTAACACAGCCCTGAAGGGAAGCAATACTCCTGACGTTGTCAACTTCCAGTGAAAGTTTCTTTTGTGCTTCCACAGCATGTAATGCTAGATTGAGCATCTGGTTGAGACCACCTAAAAATTCTCTCACGCCAACAATTATTTTTATTCTATGAAATTTCTTGCAATTTCTCACAATGAGGTTTGTGGCCGCCCTAAGTATTAGTGGTAGTGAAGTCAGCAGGACATACAGTGTGGTCAGATCTCTCTTCTGCATCAGCTTTTCCCACATCAAGATTGTAGGAGAAAATGGTCATTATGGGCTGATTTTAAACAGGTTTTCTATCTAGAAAGACAGAGAGCAGTAGAAGATACTGTCAGATGATGTTCAGTGGTATCAGTGACAAAACCCACTGCTTCACTGCCACGTGTGCATAGGGATATTGAGTGATACTGGTCGTTGTTTCTCCCCAAACAGAAGTTTTCTCCAGATTCACTAAGTGTACATCTGAAATACTAAGATCAATTCTACCAAGTCAAGTAATGTACAGGTTTCATTGTCATACAAAATATATGTGTGAGGTTATTATTATAATAATGCCCCTATATTGTGAAATATTTGCCTGCCATCTTCCATTCATATCAGCTACATAGCATGTCGAGTATGTTGCCCTTGCAATAATTTTAGGAATGTAATATTTTCAAGTTCAGGAAGTTAACAACTTGGGCTTTTTGCTTTGCACGTCGTAACCTTTTATGTTATCATTTGGTGAGGTGAAGACACGGAGACGCATAAATTGGAGACCTCAGGTCTGTGATTATGTTATTGCCGACCCTCATCACATCTAACATTACACTATGCAGCTCTGCTCACAGGAAAAAAACCCTCCCCAAGAGAGGAGGCGAAATGTACCTTACTCACTTGAGAACAGTTACGTTTGATAGGTATAAATCAGGATAGTTATTCTGAAGTCTGTGTTACATCACTGAGGATTTGGTTGCAACATCTTCCCAATCTGCTTTGTAGATTGAAAATACATATAGGTGCAAGTTCAGTTTTTGCTGGGACACCTTATGTATCATAAATCTTAGAAAGCAGCCCTAAAAGAGGGAGCTCTTGTTAATAACTTCAGACTTACCCTCTTCATGCAACCATCAAAAGAAGCATTCTGCGTCTTCCTGATTTCCCGCTGCCATAACGGCTCTTGAGTCAGAGTGACCAGAGCACAGCCCACCAGCCACTCTGTCTTGTGGCAGGACACAGGCCAGCAGGCAGCTGGGCCAGGCTCCAATGAGCACAAAAGGGCTGTAAGGATGGTGCTACCCACATACAGACACCTTACAGAGCCTGATATGTGCTTCTTGGCCATGTTGTCTGATACCATGGCAGTCTTTTATCTCACTAAATTGATGTGTCTGTGATGCTGTCAGCTCAGGATATTTGGGGAAGGGGTCTCATACTTGAATTACATTTTGTGAAAGCGGGACAGAACTCTCTGTGCTGTGGTCTGTTCTGAGGAGTTTGTGAGTGGTGGTATGTGCTCTATAGCACCAGCTGTAACAGGGAATGACTTTCCCATACACTGGTATAATTTAATTCATGAAGCAGATTTCATTCATCTGATTTTTAAAACTAGCCAGGGAATCTGAAAGTTGATGCAGACGCACAAACAGCAGCAGAACTGGGCCCTTTAAGGCTTTAGCTTCATACACATGGTGTCCCAACTAACCTTCAAGAGAATGAAGATTCACAGTGCCAGTGTCTAATAACTGTATCTCACTCCATTACAGGTATTTCAAGGCCATTCTGTGTAAACAGTGTGCATTGCTTTGTGTCTTAATCTGTAAAATAACCAAATATCTCAGTTGCAGATATATGTTAAGGTTTAATGCATCTCCTGCCATAAAAGTGTTGCTCAAGACTAATGAACAAACAAATGTTTGCTTAAACCTCTTTGTGAAAGTCAAACAAGCTTTCAGCAACTATTCATGTATTTATTGTCAGATGTGAGTCATCACTTAGGTGCCTGGCCCTGTGCTGTTAGCAGCTAATGCCAATAGTTTCACAGCATTTCTTCACTCATTTTTCCCTCTTCTCGCCCCCACTTCCAGCACAGTCTCCAGCAAGAACCTGCCTGGCCAGTATTTTTTCAGCAGCAGAAGGATCTCTTTCATGGGGTTCAGGTCATTGTGCAGCAATCTCTGAGGTGAAGGTGGCATTTTGGGGTCCACGTCACCCTCATGGTCCACATAGCAGCTGTTTGCTTCGGCACCACCCTGAAGATCCTGCTGACCCAATGAGCACAAGTATAGCTATCTCCTCTTTTCCCTCTCCCTGGCTTTCCAGGAAGCTAGAGGAGGTTCAAATTCGGTGCATATTCTCTTCCAGATGTAGATATGCCAGCAGTGGGGCCATCTTCCTTCCAGCAGCACATCACCACTTCTTTCCCAAAAGCTTGCATTTCCTTCCAAGCTGCCAGTGAAGCTGTTTGTGAGGACACTCCCTAACCTGTCTCAAGCACAATTAATTGGTTAACTCTGAACAATTGAAGTACTGGGTCTTTGCTAACCAGCCCTGTATCTGGAGCAGTGGCCAGTTCAGCAGATGTAACTGCAGCTGGAGGAGGATGGATATCTCTACCCATAGACTCAGCAGCATCTGGAAAGTCCCCATTGGTATTCACCTTCTTAGTACATACAGTGGATTTAGAATGTGGAATAAGACCAGGGACTTACTTCTTGTGTTCCTGGGTGGCATTAAAATTGTTTGTCAATTCTTGCTTTATTTTTATTCTGCTACTAACCAAGCTGAAGGCTTTAAGGATGTTTTCTGTTCTGCTGTGTCAGAGTGGTCCACACAGGATAGAAAAGAAAATCAATGTTTCGGGGTTGTGTAACTGTGAGGTTTTTTTCTTGTGTTGCTTGTTTCATTATGAGGAAGGAATTAAAAATCCCTCCTAGACAGTACTTAAAATATCAAAGTCATTGTTTAATGCCTTTGAGTCACTGTACAACTAATTCAATTGCACAGTGTAGTGCAGTTTCACGGTATGTGAAACACAGATAGTGGAGAGGAATGATTGGAAAGTTGAATAAACACACTATTAGTTTGCAAAGTCTGAAACTTTCTGATGACTTCTTTTGCAATGATCCAGCACAACAGCTCATCAGCAAAAGTGAGAGCAAGGACTTGTAAATCCAGAGCCTGCACCTCCTCTACCTAAGCTAAGTTAGTTGGGTTGGTGCTGGCAGGAGGCTCTTTTCTCTCCTCTGAAACATCCACTGGAGCTGGGTCAGGTCAGCATGGGCTGCCAGCAGCTTTTGGTGTGGGAGGCAAGTGTCAAAGCTCACCCAGTGACTGTAGCTTTGCAGGACTCCACCAGAGAATTGACCTCAGGTGGTCAGGGACCAAGGCAGCCAAGGTTTGTCCACAAGGCACTCAGAATGGCCATGCACAGTCAACCTGGCTCCTTGTACCTTGAAACTGGTGTCGTGTTGAGCACCCAGTAGCCTACAGGGAGCAGAGGTGCTTGGTGACAGGGCAGAGATTGCAGCTCTTGTGGTGCTTTGAGTACAGAGTTGTTTCACGGTCAGCCTGGTGCCTCTGACTTCACACCCAAACAGAAGAGGTGATGATACTGGACATCTTCCAAATACATCGGGCTTAGCAGGGAAAGGTACAGATCCTTCTGCCTGATCTTCAGTTTATGCCTCTCCTGCCACTTTAAGGGATGTAGTAACAGTGTAGACCTATCTGAGTTGGCTAGGTGTGGTAATATTCTGCCCACAGAGTCATAGTTTCTTCTGATGCAGACTTTATACGGGTAGAAACAACCAGACCTGGGGCCCTATGCTCTCTGAAAACACCCATTAGCCTCCTCATTAGGCTCACCAAGATCCCTGGAGCTACTGTGCCTAAATTAGACATCCCCTGCCCCAGCTTTCTTACCCACATGTAGATCACACGGTGAAGACGTCCACACCTGTGTCTGAGCTAGATATTTCCCATACTTGTGAGGGCCAGGGCCCTGAACCAAGCATCCCCCACCTTGCCTTTAAAGCCAAGCTGAAGCTGCAAGTTTTGGATATATCTGTGGTTGGTAAACCACCCTGTGGGAGTAAAACACACACCTGATCCTGAATTCCTGCTTTGGTTTCATTTATTCCCACATGAAAACAAAACCAAAGAAGTAACTTGAAGCTATCACAGTCACCATTCAAAAGTTGATGCTTAGTGTTTGTGACTGATTAGTATTGCCAGTGAATCACAGATATTTCCTGTATTAAGTGACCCTAAACAGCGAGTGTCAACATTTTAATGACAACAGCATTATTGTAGGTAGTGGCAGTTTGGCAAAGAGAGAAGGTAGGAGTGGGATTAGTCTTTAATGAACATCCTGAACAGGCACAGATAAGAAAGGAAAAGGAGTAAAAAAAAGGAAGGACAAAGAAGCACACACGTGCTCGTAAAAGTTTCTGACAAGCTAAAAGCCTCAGAAACAAATTTGAGTTTAAAAATGCATTTGAAAAGTTACATACTCACTTTTGTACAGCACAACAATGGTGGAATGCTAATAACATTTAATTTCCCTTGACTTCTAACCTTCTTAACCTGCTGTGCTGCTAGAACAGCGCTGTAAATCAAAATATGCTGTATTGTATGGTGAACATGTGTATTGAGTCATTCCAGACTGCCTGGTGCTTTTTAAAAACAAAACTCACAATAGTGTTTGTGCTGTTTTTCATTTTTCATAGACCTTTCCCCTCAATCATGCTGCAAAAATACAATATAAAAAAGGGAGGGAAGATGTAGGGGTAGACATAATGCCACAGAAAGTACAGCACAGATGAATAGGCCAAAATATCCTTGACATTACTTTCCCCTTTGTTCTAAGTGTTCTTCCAATTTCAATAAAAACAAATTGGAATATTGCCTGGGGTCTACTAAATCATTAGTAAATTAAGAATCTGTTTTTAATAACATTTCACTTGTAAATAATGCATTAATTGACTAGCTTGAAAGTTAGCTTGAATGTTAGAAACTCTGGCACTAAATGCGTAATGAAAGAAGTGTGCTGTTTGAGGAGGCTGGATGGTAAATGTAACAAATTAAATATGACAGTTGATATTTGTGAAAATGGTGATATAATTAGAGGACACCTGCAGCTGTTTTCCAATGAAAACAACAGAAATTAAACATGTATAAAGTATGTGTGTCATATTTTCTCTTGGCATATTTCTTTTGTTCTCTTTAGGGCTTTTTCATGGGGGTCTTTCTATTTTTTTCCCTTACCTTTTGTCAGGTCATATGTTTAACCAAGCAACAAGTATCTGTCCAATGCTAGCATTTAGTAGATCTGTAAGTGAATATTTCACTGAGTAAAGGCAAAGAATGTGACTCTTATTTACAAAGAGCTGGAAGATACTACAGCACATGACATGCTGGAGCATATTTTAATCATGGGTGTTTGGGACTCTTCCTGTGCAGTCCCACCTTGCAGGTAGCTCATGTATTTCTCCGTCCTGGTGTTGATAGTTGAGGATTTCTGTAAACTACAAGGTGACATGACGTGCTGTATAAGCATTGCAAATGTGTAGCTTTCCCTCCCAGTATGCGTGCAGTTGAAAGCGAATGTGATGCTGCCTTAGCCATATCACATGGGTTCTGAATACCAAGTTTCTAGTGATGAAGCAAAAATGTGAAGTTGTTGAACAACATAGATTCCCATGTCATGCCACTGCTGGGAAATTGTGAAGCACATTGACCGAAGATGGCCAAAAATGATACATTTTTGATTTGGAGCCAAAGATTCTTAGTGTTTCAGTTGAGGGACTGTGTTCCATCTGTCCTTGCTCCATTGCAGTTGGTGTGCAAGAGATCATCCTGCCAAAGGAGATAGAATCTGGACTTTCAAAAGCAGGAGTCTCCAAGCTGACTCTTTTGAGAGTTACAGCAGTAACAAGGCAGTGGCCTTACTCTGGTATAATAAGCAGAGCCTATATGGTACAGTAAATTTTACTCCCTCTTAAAGCCATGTGACCATTTGCTTGGTGTGAGAGTTTATGGGCATAGAAACTGCTGTTGGGCTGGGCGTGAAGCACACTGAGCCTGTACTGCCCATGTTCCCGTGTACTTCAGGTTCTCCCAGGGTTGCTTTTTGTAGGTTTTGCCATACAGCAAATTGCCCACAGTGAACGGAAACACTTGCCAGGGCAGGGCAAGCAGTCCTCACCGTGGGACTCAGCTCTCGCTGGGACTGCTCAGTGGGGAGTTTTCTCTATGGCTGAGGCACATAGAACAAAATTATGTGGGGAAAAGCCCACGGCACCACACAACCAGCTGTGGATATTGTAAATCTTCAGCATGCCCTTTGTCAGCTGTCAGAAACACAGACATTCATAAACAAAAGAGAGCAGGAGACTGAAATTCGCTCTAAAATAAACAATGTGGACTTTGATTTGGAATGTGCTAACAGGATAGATATGAGCCATTTAAACAAATATACCAGCCAACTGTGTCAACTTCGCTTTGGGGGCAGCAATACCTTTGTTACTGAGGTTTGTATCAGTCTTGATTAGGGCCATGTCAAGCAGCCATTGAGATTGACTTTGATGACAGATAGGATGTACTGTACATGACACTGGAAGCATAGTATCATAGAGACAAATGGTGCAATGGCTGAGAAAATCTTCACAGCTCTTTCAGAAATGGCAGAATTCTTCCATGTGAATGCAAATATCTACATCTTCTTTCTCTTAAAGTTACAGACTAAGGTATGGCTGCTCTCGCAGGTACCTGCCAGTATGTAATAACTTCCATTCATTCTCCATCCCTCCACCCAGCCCCACAAGGGGTCTGTTCCCAATCTGCAGCTGCTGGGCAGCAAACTCTGCACACTCTGTTTATTTCTATAGTGGTGAATATGATAATTATGGCAGAGAAGTTGTTTGACACCTCCAAGGACAAAGCAGTAATTAAAAAAAAAAGGCAAAGAAAACAGAAAGCACACCCAGCTTGTCTTGTGACAAATTGCACAAGCACAGCTGACCTAGTCCCACCAGCTTGCACAGTGTTCTAGAGCTGTGTCCCCCCATTTTACTGGTACGATTTCCTGCTCATAATGTAGTTCTTACCTGACTTGATGGCAGTTGGTGATGGAACATGGTACACAGGTGACATAGAAGAGATGCAGCTCATAGGAACATGTTCCAAACCTCTGCAGGCTGCAGTGTCAACAGCTGCTCTGTGTGACTCTCCTCTTAAGGAGTAAGATCTTCATTGGGTTAAAGCTGAGGGGGATTCTTACTCCCTTAGAACAACAATCTTGTTGGCCTGCTTCTACTCTCTCTGGGCTTTTTCATTTCTCAGCACTGGTTTTCAGGAGGCAAATGTATCAAGACCTACATTTCCCTGGCAAAAGGCATAAAGTAAAAACAAACTATCTACCAGATATTATATCTGCCAGAAGGAAGGAGTCGTTCTGTGTCCTGTTATCTTTCACTTGAACAAGACCTACCCAGGTGTCAATCACAGATATCAAAGGTGATAATAGACATTTTGGCTAATTTATGGCTTGTTTTACAGATGCTCATCTTCTTGGAGGCATGGGGGATCCATTACAAATTGTTGTTTATAACTGTACCCACCCAAAGATACTCAGTTTCTCTAACATAGTTGATTAACCCCTAGTTGATTAAATAGTATCAGCAACAGAGGTGGGAACTCCAGAGGCTCTCTGTGGTCTGAGGGGAACATGCATGGCAAGGTGGCCTTCAACCTGCTGCCTGTAGGTTTGCAGGAGTGAATCAGGGAGCCAAAGGCATGAGGAAGTTGACTATCCCTGTGTTTGTTTTCCAGTGAGAAGTTTGTTGGCTTAAATTAAGCCTGCTAAAAATGTGGCCAAGACTTGCCCTGGCAAAAAAAGTGCTCCTTCCTATGCCTATTTAATGTTACAATGACTTGAAGGTTTCCTTAGCCATAGAGAGCTACAGATCAAAATACAAAACTATTCATTAAAAATAAAAAAAATGAATATACCCGAACATAAGGAAGATGTGCTGGCTTAGTTAAATAAGACACAACTGGTATTATTTAATTAAAATCTAGAGTGCAGCTGTTAGGGAAAAATCTAGCCAGTTTCAGATAGAAAAATATGCCCCAATAATGTGTTTCGACATCTTTTTGACATAAACTCAAGAATAAGGTAGTGGTAAATGTTGTGTGTGTGTGCATACACACGCATGCATATACGTTTGTGTCTGTGAGAGTAAGAGAGAGGGGGAAAAGGCGAATGTGTTGAAATACCTTTTTTTATTGAGAGAAACTATACATAAAACCAGGCTTATGTGAGCTGGTGGCCAGGAGGCTCCAAGGATTGCACAGTGTGTGCTCAGAGGCTGAGGACAAGGGGAGGTGATGCTGTGAGCTGCTTTCCTTGTGCACATGAGCTAGGGTTTTCTGTCTTTTACCACCCAGGTGCGCACAGTGGACATCTCACAAAAGAAAATGGCTTTATTCACTGAGTGAGAAATCATTTGAACAATGCAATTTTTCCGTTTTCTCCAGGAATGATAAAGGTGCATTTATTTTCTATAAAGAGTAGTTATAGTTAATTGTATTGCTGCTGTTTCTAAAACTTACTGGGCTAACATCTTGTTTTAATACCTAAAGCAGAGCATTTCAGCTTTTCAGAGAAATAATTGTGTCTATTAAACTGGCAGAAAAAAATAGCAAATTTTGGAGGATGTTTTTGAGGAACCAGGCAGTTGTGTAAACCAAGGGAACAGAAGCACAACACTGTGGGAAGTTTTGGTGCCATTATTGTTTTTTATTTTAGTAACTATTTATACAGCTCAGTAATTTTGCATGACAGCCTTCCCAGAGTAAAAAAGGCAAGCGGTCAGACTCATAGTATACTCTGCTAGACATACCCATATCCATAGCCATGCTCTGCTACACAGAGTATCTGACTGAGGAAGGGCTGGGAAAACACAGTTAGGCTACTTTTCTCCTTCCCATCCTAGGGTTGTCAGTCTGGGTTTCTGAATCTGTGTCTTTTCTTGTCCTTGCTATATTGCCTTTGCAGGGGCAAGAGATTTTGAGCAAGATCTCACCATCCGAGGAGTCCTCAGGGCAACAAACCTGGTTTTAGTTCCACTCTTCTCTTGAGCAGTGCAAAGCTCCCAGAGAGAGGGCTGAGGATCAGTCCTTGTGGTAGCTGTCACAGGGAGTTTGCAGCACGCAACAGATGGATATAGGAAAGGAGGAAAATGAGCAAAAGGAGAAGCAGGGAAAGGAGGTTAAAGGCTAACTTAACTTAAGATCATTTTATTCATTGCATCTCCGGTTAAAAAAGTACCACCTATTTATAATGAAAAGGGGTTTTGATCATGATCTGATAACACCAGTCTTTTATTTCTGTTCATGAAATAATTGACATTTGTGGAATTTTGCCCTCCTTGTACTATCTTCTCTGTGTAGCATTTGTTTGGCCATTAAAAAAAAAAAGTTCACCTTTTTGTAGTTCACCTTCTGTCTACAAGTAAAATTCATGTCATATTGAAATAGATTTAATTTGCCGAGAAATGGTGGTAGGTCCTTTGCTTTCTTTACGTCCATGGTCCCCATGTAGCTGCTTTGGGTAGCAGTCCCTGGGTAGAAATCACTGGCATTTCCCTCCCCAAGTTGCTCTGAAAGAATATGCAGGATCTCTTGGTTAGCCACTGTGTCAACAACAGATAGTAAGGTAAAATGGACTTTCAGGAAGGATTTGAAGTTTATGGTTATATTTGAAGTAGAGGAAAATAGCTTTTAGTCCAAGGATATGGACTCAAATCTGGAAGTCTTGAAGATGGGGGTGGGGAAAGAAATCAAGTCGCAAAGTCTGTTTTTTCAGTGGCTCTAGTTTATATGAAACAGCAACAGTGTATAAGGGAACTAAATACCAGAGGAAAGAGGGGAACAAGACAGGTGAGGGAGGAGGGCTTGGGTGGTGCTAAACAAGAGCAGGGCACAGGAGCCTGGAAGAAGAGGGAGCTAGCTGAACAACTGCCAAGTGGGCATAGCAGAGCACAGGCAAAGGAAGACTTCTCCATAGTTGTGTTGGTTTCCCTGCTCTCATCTGTTAAGACCTGGAAAAAGAAGTGTTACAGCTCCTGTTCTGCCCTGCCTGACCATGTGCTCTCAGGGATCTCAGACCATGAGGCATCCACGTGTTGCTCAGAGCCATTGCACTGTACATGGGAGGCTGCCACCAGGAGCTCCTGGGGCTTAGAGTAACTGTCCTACCATGCCTCCTGCTCCTCCCGGGTGCAGTGGACTGAGTTGAAGAGCCTGAACACTGAATATGTTTGCTCTGGGCAATTTAAGTTAGACCTTTGCATGTTATTTAAGGCATGTTTTTGTATTTTATGCACTGCCTGAATCTCAGACACTGAAGCTTTTCCTTCTCTGGGGAGCAAGACATGGGTTTTCCCCAGTGGCACAGTGATAGCTTGTGATCCGCCAGGCTCCTGCTGTCCACTGTCACTGCAGCTCACAGTCACTGAGTGGCCCGAGGAATAGCTGGCACTCAAGGACCCCCCTCCAGTGACCATAACTCTGAAACTACATGACATCTTAACCTTTATGAAATTTCTTCAAGACAGCATTTAAAAACACCCAAATCTTTCCTGACCTTTACATTTTAGTAGAGGGGTTTTTGTTTTGTTATTTTTTTTAAATTGATGTTCCTATATTTTTTTCTTTAGCTGTGGCATTTTTAAGCTAGTTCAAGAGGAACTTTCCTTTGCCTTTCCCATCCTGGTTGAGCCCAATCATTAATCATAAAGGGAAAGCACTCCAGACTCAATATAATGTTTTTATGTTTGTGACATTTTATCTCTCTCAGCCAGTGGGAAGTTCTTTTCCTTTTAATTTATAATCTGTTAGGTTTCAATTTGACTCTAGATGCTGACTTCCTTTGTACCTTCCCATCCCCATTCTCACCTCTATTTCACTATGCAACTTGGTGATTGCATATTGGGTGTGCAGATCATTCAGAGAATCTCCCAAGGGGATCAGTGATTGCTGCCCTGGATCATCAGGAAGCTGACCCCTCTCCTATGTGGGAAATCAAGGTATCGTCAACAGAAAAGCCAGTGGTGCAATTTGACAGTAGCACACTGCCTAAATCTAGAATTAATCTGTTGACTACTTCAGCCAAGCTGACTTAGTGTAAAGCTAACACAGAAGAGGAATCAGTCCTGGCATCTTTACACAAAACTGAGTATTTGCAAAGAAAACCTGAAAGGAAGAATTCTAGGTTTTTTCTACAGCACTTGTTCTTTTTAATGTAAATGGGAACTATATCCTGTGGTGCACAGAATTCTGCTAGACCACCTGGCTTTTTACAAAGGGAAAACTTTTTTCATTCATATATAGTCTTTATCAAGTATAATCTCATAAAATCTTCCACGATATCAGGCAATTATAACATTCAAGGCTGAGTCTAAATACTCTCTAGTGCTATTGGATTTGTTTATATAGTATTGTTCTGCTGTAAGTAGAGTGCAATGCTGCCACAGCTTTGTAGGCACAAAGATGAGTTCTGCTAAGCCTGTGTAAGTCTCTGCTCTTTAGCCCAAAAACTGAAGGTCAGTTCAAAGCTGTTTGTTGAGGGAAACTAATCCTGCAAACAGTACATTTGCTGGCCATTATTTCCAAATCCAAACTATCTTATAGTCATGAAATGGAAAGTTTATGGGGAAAACAAATGCTGCATTTATTACAGTGATGCAACATTCATAAAATATATTTCATTGGGGGGAGTTTACACAGGGGGTAATGAGATTTTTCCTTTATACATTATTTATAACTGCTTAATCCAGGTGCTGTAGGTTATTTTTTTATCCCTCAGTTTCACAGCTACAAAACACTTCAGTATTTCTAATTTATTTCTGCTTACAATACAGATGTTCTCAATTGTGTCTCTAACTACATTTCAACTGTTATGATCGCTTTTATTTGTTTGTGTCACTGTACACTTAGAGGTTGAATGTGCAGTACACAATAGTCAGGTTCCAAGCAGCCTGTAGAAAGCCTCTGGTGATTTAGTTACCAACAAATTAAACTATGGCTAACAGTAATATCTTTATCATTAGTGGTTTTAATCTTCAGATTATTTCTCTGCAGTTTATATTGCTCTGTGCATGGGCTCTTATATCTTCACATAAAGGTTTCATCCTTTTAAGCAGCACTTTTCAAGATGACCATTTGGAAACAACATTTGGAGGAACATTTGGGTTGCATCCTCTAACTAAATTTCCAAGCTGTTGGTAACGGACTAAAGAAAATGTGGTCTGCACTGAATACTAAAGAGCTGCAAATGTAAGAGCCTTGAAGGTTATGTGTAAATATTGACATTTTTATTTTATTTAGCATACAAAAATGAACTTGCAGTGTTGCTTATCTGATCATACAGCAATGACCGCATCTGCATCATCTGAGATCTGTTCCTCACACTTCTGACTTTCATAGATATTCCAGAGTTTTCCCATTGAGGATGTTATTGATGTCCCTGATTAGGCAACAGATATCTGGGGATTGAGTGTCCATATAGGAACATGTCAACCAAGAGGCAACAAATGGAAGCAGAGGAAAAAAATCCTTTCATCTTCAAAGGCCGTGTTATATGTGCAGATATGGGTCCCAATAAAACCATTAAGGTCCTTTCCTGAGACGTGTAATGGGACTTTAGGGCATTCAGCATCCAGCAAAACAAGGTCTTTGGTTCATCCTAGAGGAAGCACAGAAAAATAACTGTAACATTACATATACCCCAGCTGTTCTTTGCACTTAGCCATACTGCCCTTTCCCCTTGAGTGTGAGCCTGTTGTCATTTCTTTTTTAACCAGAGGTTTCTGTGGAAACCTCAGGGTCTGCATATTTACATGCTATTTTTCCCTAAAATACTGAAAAAGACTCCAACGTGCAGATAATAAAGCTTGCATTTCTTCAGGGCTGCTTTATACTAAGTGCATTTATAAGTTAAGTACTAAGATGGTCACTGCACAGTTTGCAATTCCAAGGCATGAAACATGAGGGCCCCACAGCATTCCCCTTAAATCTAATCAGAAAGCCATGAGATCTTGGCTGTTCACACTACAGATCTGCATAACTGCTTCATGAATGGCACTACAGTCACTGAAAATCCCCAGTAATGACTCAAGAACACATTAGTTCTCTCCCTGGGCAGCCTAACCTGAACACTAACACTGTCAGGAATTCCTCTAAAGTATCTGCTTCCGCTTTTTAATACTCCTAGTTCCTGCACGAAGCCCTGGTATGCTGTTTGCATCAGCTGGCTGCCTCTTGTGCTCCTCTGGGGGTGTCTTGAAGATTATTCTTTTTTTATTTCCACATGTGAGAGAAGGATTTAAGCAATTGCAGAATCATAAATTTCTTTGAAGGAGAAGGAAGAAGAACAGTAACTTCTTTGTGTTACATGGAGACTGTGTAATTTACATAAATATTGCCTGTCTCTCTTGCAGATAGAGTAATTAAGAAGTGACCGGCATGGCTCTTGTTTGGTCATCCTTCCTGTTCTTGTATAAACTTAATTTAATATAGTCTTCCTTTTACTTATTTGCCAAGGAGTTTCCGACTCTCCCAGTCCCCTGTTTTTATTGGACACAGGGTGAGCCTTGCCAAGAGGTGTGGTGCTCTGCCTACACAGCTACTTTGCCCAAATTAGAGAATATGTCCCTGATTCGCTTTTCTTGAAGAAAGCCAGGCATTAATGTACTCAGGCCAGCATGCTTTTGGCAGCTCATGCAAAGTATGGAGAACACATGTAATTTGTCCTTTTTAATTTATTCTTCTCTGCCTGCAATAGAGTAAGCAGCCTTAAACTGTATTAGTCAAAGCTTCTGAGAAGGATCCCTCTGTGCCTCCAGAATAGTCCCATAGTGACAGTGTAGCGCTGTGGAAATAAAAGACAAGAGACATATGCAAATGATGAATTCTGCTTCTGAGAGGTATGAACCTATTTCCCTCGCCAGCACGACATGACTGAGGGCAATCTTGTGGTGGCTGGTGGATACATGTATCTATATCCAATTTATGGCTTATGGAAAGGCTGCGTTGCAGAACTGACAAGGATATGTCCCATGCCAGCCAGACAACGGACAGTGATAGATTATTAACCTTGATGATCATCTGGTCAAATGAAATGGGCTAAGGAAATTAATTCCTCTTGCTTCTCCATTGGGGTAGGGTGGGAGAGGGATGATGGGATGGACTTGGAGAGTGGAAAATTCTGCAAGGACTAAGGAAAGGCTTTAAAAGGAGCAATAAAAACTCAAGCATTTGGAAGCATCAGCAGCTTTGGGCACAAGAGAGGATCAGGTCAGAATGTTTTATATCCAAAAGGTTCCTCTTAATTACGGGCCTAACTAAGGTCAAAGAATTCTGATGTGATGGGAAAGAGGCTCAACAATTAAGAGGAGAGCTCCAAATTGCAAGCAAAAAAGGATGGACATCTCGGAGGAACCTGATGTTGCCCAAAACATTGCTGTGAATTTGGAAACTGAGTATTGTATTTATTGAGTTTGCATTGAGCTGTGTATGTCTGTGCTATCTAAGCATAATTTTGTTTGGGAGGCTGAGTGCAGCTAAGATGCATACTATCATACTGCAGAAGAGATAACAAGCAAAGATCCTCCACCCAGTAAATATGCCAGAAGGGCCTGGAGCAGAAACAGTGCTGCTGCCTACCTATATCTAATAGAAGCTTAAAAAGTCACTTGATTTACTGTGACCTCCTTTTCGGGCTTGCATTTCAAGAAATACAGTCCTGTTGGAGAAGAAAGCAAAAATAATTATCAGAGGTCTAAAAAAAAATTATCTGTGAGGAGAGATTGAATGATCAGGGGTTGTCTAACCTAAACCAGAGGAGTCTTGAAGAAGATAATGTAGGCTTTCAACTACACGAGAAACACTGCTCCAAAGAAAAAGAGAATCATCCTTTCTTGTGTTCCTGAGAGAAAATAACTACCAATAGACTTCAACTGCAGTAAGAAAGAGTCAGTTAATCATTAAGAAATACTTGGTATTCTGTTAGGAATATGGTGGCATACTGCGGAAAAACCAGGAAGGGTACAGTCTGTCACTGGGCATCTTTATGAATAGCCTAGACAACACCTGAAAGCAATGACAAAGACCTAGTAGGGCCTGCATTGACCCCCTGAGCCTGGTCAACAACAGACTGGTCAGCTGAAATACAGTGAGCACCTGGTGAGTAAAGTCTAACAAGAGGCATGAATTTGGGTCGCTTTTGTAGCTGCCACTCCAGGATGAGGTAGGAGGTAAATCCCTTGCGCATTCTGACAGTGGGAATCTCCCTCAACTTTGAAAGCAGATTTTTGTCAACTCAAAACACTTTTCCCTTGCCAAACCCATACGCTACCTTCATCTTATCTAGAGAAAGCCTAAGCCAACTGGCTTTCATCCATGTCTTATCTCTGCCAGACACAAGGAAGCTGCAACATATGGCTTCAATGAAAAGGAGACGTAGAGCTTGGTGTCATCAGGATATCAATGATATTGTAGCCTATGCCATTTCACAATATCCTCTAGTGGTTTCATATGGGTTTTGAATAAGAAGGGTAACAGCAGTGAACCCTTTGGTACTTTAAGCTGTGAGGTCTGGGAGAGAAAAAACATTTATCTGTGCTTCTGGGATCTTTTTGACAGAACACTTCAAAGACTTTCTTCTCTCATCAACCATTTTGCCCTAGCAGCAATGTGTAACAGCAAGCACGAAGCAGACACCATGTCTGGACTTTGGTCTAACTCAAAGCAAAAGGAGAATTAGCAATATTAGGTAAAAATAATGTATTAAAGAATGTATGTGTATGTATGTGAGTCTGTATGAAGTTGTGTAACCGTGCTGTGATGGCATTTTCCCACCTTTCCTGTAAAATTGCTAATGTTGCTAATCAGGACGTATAACCTGACTGTTAACTGGAAGAATAAATTTATATGTAGTTTAGGAATTTTAGTCCTGACAGCTGTAAAGTGAGAATGTTCTGCACAGCTGATCATCTCCAGAAGTCTCGCAATGAGACCTGTCCTAATAGATCAGAGGGACAAACAGGTAATCACTCAGTAGTTTTAATCAACCAGTGAAAGTAACCGCTGAAGTGATGTGGCCCTTGTGTGAAAAAGAACCGATTGATAAATTTCAGTTTTAGGAGAAGTGAGGAAGGGGAGTAAGTAGAACGGCCACCTGGGACTTCTGTAGGGCAGACTTTGGACTATTCAGAAGACTGATTGATAAAGTTCCATGGGAGACAGTCCTTAAGAGGAAAGGTGCCCAGGAGGGATGGACTCTCTTCAAGAAGGAAATTCTGGCAGCACAAGAACAGGCTGTCTCCATGTGCCAGAAAAGGAGGCATAGAGGGAGTAAACTATATTGGCTGAGCAGAGAGATCTGGGTGGACATCAGAAAAAAACGGAGACTATAAGCTTTGGAAGAAGGGGCATGTGTCTCAGGACTACTACAGGGATGAAGTAAAATAATGTAGAGAGAAAATCAGAAGGGCTAAAGCCCAGCTAGAACTCAGATTGGACAATTCTGTGAAAGACATTAAAAAAATCTTTCTACACATGCATCAACAGCAAAAGGAGGGCCAAGGACAATCTTCATCCCTTACTGGATGCAGGGGGAACATTAGTGGCAAAGGATGAGGACAAGGCTGAGGTACTTCCCTTCTTTGCCTCAGTCTTTAATAGTAAGGTGAGATGTTCCCTGGATATTCAGCCTCACGAGCCGGAATACAGGAAAAGAGAGCAGAACAAAACTCCCATGATCCAGGGGGAAATGTTTAGAGACCTGCTAGGCCAGTTAGTCATTCACAAGTCTATGGGGCCAGATGGGTTCCACCCTAGGGTATTGAGGGAGTTGGCAGACCTGCTTGCCAAACCCCTTTCCATCATCTACCAGCAGTCCTGGCTGACCGGGGAAGTTCCACTCAACTGGAGGCTGGCAGATTTTGCACCCATTTACAAGGGTCAGAGGATCCAGGAAACTACAGGCCTGTCAGTCTGTCTGACCTCAGTGTTGGGGAAGTTCATGGAACGGGTCATCTTGAGTGCTATCACACAGCACGGCAACCGAGTGATCAGGCCCAGTCAACATGGGTTTATGAAAGGCAGGTCCTGCCAAACTAACCCGATCGCCTTCTATAACTAGATGACATACTTAGTGGATGAGGGAAAGTCTGTGGATGTAGTGTACCTTGACTTCAGCAAAGCCTTTGACACCGTTTCTCACAGCATTCTGCTTGAGAAACTGGCTACCGCTGGCCTGGACAGGCACAGACTCTGCTGGGCAAAAAACTGTCTGGATGGCCAGGCCCAAATAGTTGTGGTAAATGGAGCTAAATCCAGCTGGAGGCCGGTCACAAGTGGTGTCCCACAGGGCTCACTTCTGGGTCCAGTCCATTTCAATATCTTTATCAATGACCTGGATGAAGGGGTTGAATGCTCCCTCAGTAAGTTTGTGGATGACACTAAGCTGGGAGGAAGTGTCGATCTGCCTGAGGGTAGGGAGGCTCTTCAGAGGGATTTTGACAGGCTGGACGATGGGCTGAGACCAATGGGATGAGGTTCAACAATGCTAAGTGCAGAGTCCTGCACTTGGGACATAACAACCCTGTGCAGCCTTACAGGCTTGGGGAAGAGTGGCTGGAAAGCTGCCTGTTGGAAAAGGACCTGGGTGTGTTGGTTGACTGCAGACTGAATATGAGCCAGCAGTGTGCCCAGGTGGCCAAGGCGGCCAGTGGCATCTTGGTTGTATCAGAAACAGCGTGGCCAGCAGGTCCAGGGAAGTGATGGTGCCCATGTACTCAGCATTGGTGAGGCCACAACTCACCAATTATCTCATGTAATTGTCACCTACAATTACCTGAAAGGAGGTTGTAGAGAGATGGATGTTGGTCTCTTCACCCAAGCAACAGGTGATAGGATGAGGGGCAGTGGACTCAAGCTGCACCAGAGGAAGTTCAGATTAGACATTAGTAAGAAATTCTTCACTGAAAGGGTTATTGGCCATTGGAACAGGCTGCCCAGGGAGGTGGTTGAGTCACTGACCCTGGATATATTTAAAAGACAGGTAGATGAGGTGCTCAAGGATGTGGTTTAGTAAAGGACAGGTATGGTTGAACTCAGTGATCTCAAAGGTCTTTTCCAACCTAGTGATTCTGTGATAAAGACACAGAATTGGGGAAGATAGAAAATCTCACTTGAGTAACAATTACTCTGTAGGCAGATGTGTCTTTCCCCCAGGCTTATGTCCATCTGGAGCTCCAACCTGCACTGTGCCAAATAAGATTGAACCTAAATGCCTAGCCATTTATTTGGAGTTGGTATACATCTCTGGTCTGTACCCAGATTGCTAATAATGATTTCTATGGAATCTCATCTTGGAAAGTCTTGCCTTCATATTTTTAAAAAACGTATTATTTAGGTTTCATGTTCTTTCTTTTCTGCTATCGGTGATTCAGAAAACTGCACTGAAATGACTATATCTGCATGTCATGTGCCTTAGTTGCAGTAATAGAAGTAAAATAAGTATTCCAGAATCTGGGTAGCTCACCTTCCTCAGCCACATACCACAGGCAGGGTGTCCTGGAGGCCCCAGATGCACCACTGGAAGACTCCTCAAAAAAACCCCTATCATTAAGGCAGTCTGAACTTTCTCCCTTCCCTGCTGTGATATTTGGTGGACAAGGCATAAACCATTTTGGTGAAATGCAGCATTCTGCACCAAAAACACAGGGGCTGACACATGCCAAAGCAGAGCAGGAGCTGGATGAGTGGGGTGTTGAAGTTGGCTCACCACTGCCATCCCACCAGCATTACAGAAAAAAAATGTACTGCAGGAATGAAGCAAATTAGTGAAATCCATCTTGTTTTCTCATAACACAAATGCCAGCTGAGCTGGGGTGATGCTGTGCAGTAGATTGCAATGGAAACATGCAGCTTCTGATAAGCTGACAGGAGCTGGACTGAGCATAAATGGCTTAGAAACATCACTGGGTAAAGCCAAAGTTTTTGCTTTTGTGTTTTTGTTTTTTTTTTTTAAAGAAGACATATTTGCTATGCTTTGCTTTTCAGAATGTAACACATTGTGTTAATGCCAGCAACTATATTTATAACACCCTGCACTTCCCATGTGTCAGTTTTCTGTCCTTATATATGTAGGTTCTTAGGTTTTTGGACTATGGGCCTGTTCTAATTACCATTAGAACTTTGTGACTGAGGAGATCAGACTTTCTCAGCATGACTGTTTTCTCAAGACATCCTGGCTACAGCAGAGTGACCGTACTGACATTTGCATGGACTGGAAGATGGTACCTGGGACAAGTCTGGTTGCAGTGAAGTACTGCAGATCCTAGTTGAGGAAGCTGAGGCACTGTGTTTTGGCCTGATTTATATGAAAACTGCTTGTCAGCAAATGTAGCCTGCGCTGTCCTTTCTTCTGGATGTAATGGGAAAAAATGGTTAGCCATAGGAAAATGAGCCCACAGCTAGAACATATGTTTTGGCCAAAGGCCATAATGATTTATATCAGGTATCTGTGTGTCTCTGTTCCATACCAACTAAAGCCATTTAAACTCCTTGGGAAATGCTGAAAAGGGCAAACATCCACAACTCTGACTGACTATGGGAGGTTATAAGATATATCACAATTGATAAATTGTGCTTGAAAACCATGCAGCAACAAAGCTGAAATGGTGTAACAGGGAAATGGTCTTCTAGAGATGGAATCTGAATGTTGATTTCTCCTTAGAGTCAATTTTAAACATGGAATAAGCTCCCTGTCTCTCAAGGGAGAGATTTGTGCATCGAGGCTACCTGTGAGAGTCAGTAGATTTTGTTGGGTATGCTGAGAAACACGGTCCTTCAGCTAGAAAGAGAGGGACAGTAGGTATTCCCTGCTTTGGGGTGCTTGGGATCATAGACTGAATCTCTGAAATCCAGTTATTTCCTAATTCCAATTCTGAGAATGAATCACATAATTTTCTGCAGACAACTGGCTGATGTCCACTAACTGCTGAGAAGTCCTACTTTGTCCTACTGTGTCCTACCTTGTGATTGACAACTAACTAATTAGAGTGAATTTCAGCTGGGAGAGTTGTCATAGTCTGCCCTGCTGCTTTCAATGCACAGACCATTGGTATACTCTTTGCAGCTCTGCTACCAACTTCCTGCAATGGACTTTGTGTTTAACTTCCATTTCACTTCAACCTATTTGGGAAAAACTTGTTGATGTAACACTGTTTTAGAAGTCCCTTTTCATGGATACAGCTAATGGAATTTATGCAAGTAAAACGCTACTCCAGAAGTCCTCTGATAAGCCACACAGACTAGAAAATTACTGATTTAGGACATAAGTGGGTAAGATGGCAAATTCCATCGTGTGTTTGAAACGGATTTATGCATATGCTGCTTTTTTATCTTTAGTCCAGAGCATTACAGGAGTCTTCAGCAAATATAGCTCTCTGTTTTAAGCACCAACTTCATAACAGTTTTGACATTCTTGCTCTGCTCTGCACTCATGTAGTCCTGGAAGAGCTCCATGGACTTCAAGGGTCAAGGCAATACTGCAATTACATAGAATTAGAATTCTTTTCTTTAGCAAAAAGATTTAGTAATGTAGCAAAACCAATGGACCAAGGCTATCTGTGGCATAAACAGTGATTTAACTTCTTGAACCAAATTCTTAAATGATGCCAATGAACCATTTGTGTTCTAAAAACCCTTTTTTGATCTCCTTTGTGTCAATAGGTTAGACAAAAGAGTTGGCATGGCAGCAATAAAAATAATTATTGAAGATCTTACATGTGGCACAGCTATTTTACTTTGTCTTTTCTTGTTACCTCTGTTCCTGCTGCATGCCTATTTCTGCATTTAGTTATATGAGAGCTGGGCATGGCCAAAGGCTGACCATACTTCCATCAAGATATGTATATAAAAAGGCATTTGAATCAATCACCACTTTGCCTGTAGATTTCAGAATTTCAGATCTCCAGCTAGGGCAGATGTATCCCTCTTTGAGGTATAAAGGTGGCTAAAGTAGATGGGTTCAGTGAGTTGAGTGTAGCAGCTGGGAACAGAGCACTCAGATAAGCAGGGATGTGCTGGTCCTTTACATCAGCCCAGGAAAACTTTCTCAGTGTTGTCTTGTGCTCTGGATCTTGTAATCAAGGAATGACTGTCCCAGTCTTCAAACACATTTCTGTAATGAAGTGCCTAACTGGTGGGTTGCTGTGCCTGTAACCAGGCTTTCTTGTTCTCTGGCTTTCTGGGATCAGTAAGTCTCTGTACAATGTCTGGAGAGCAAATTCTCCGCTGCTGCAGCTCCCCCATTGCAGGTTGCGTTGGTCAGAGCTGCGGCAGGGTCCCAGCTCTTTCTGGTTCTGGAAGCAATGCCTCGGAACTGCCCTGCGCCTCACCTCATAACATGTGGAGTGTGCCAAGAGGTAAAGCAAGAAACACAGAGGGCATCTGGAGAGAGGGGAGACAGGAGGAACTCAATTTGGCAGATGCTGGAGCACAGCAGGTTTTCAGCAGTTTATTTTGGAAGTAATTGTTTGCTAAATAACCATGCTATAACTGCAATGGAGTGTTTCCCAACTTCAGTGATATTATATTATTATTATTATTATTATCATCGTCATCATCATCATCAAAGACAAAAGGGTACAACAAGCTATAGGAGGATGGTGGTGCTCCTGGATAAGATTCACTGTTCATCTGTTCATCAACCATTCACACACTTGGGGATTTTAGACAGGCTGGGGCTTTTGAGCTTTTTCCCCTACTTCTTGTTGTTCTCAAACACACCCATATTAATTGCCAAGAAATTAAACTGCAGGAAGAAGAGTAGTGTTATCTGGTTTGCGCATAGGCTGCCTCCATCACACTAGTGCATAATCAAAGAAAATATAATGACAGCTCTGTGAATTTGAGGGCCAGTCCTGCAGTCTAGCCTGTTCATCCATTGGTCATGTAAATGGGTGAGTTGTTGGGTTTTGCTTGGCTAACAAGTACCATCCTGTAATAAAAAAGAGAAATCTATGCTAGGATTTAGAGCAGCTGGTTTTATTAATTCTAATAGACTAATTGTCACCTTGGTATCAAGGTATTATCCTGAAATGACTGGAGCTCTATCAGTCTTACATTTCAGGACTGAGATCAGAACCAGATTCAATCTGCTGAAAAATAGAGCAGTTCTGTCATTCCTGGTAGTGAGGAATCAGTTACCCAAATCTTAAATCTCCCTATGTTCAAACTGAATTTTTGCACTACAAATATGTCACATGGACTCCATGTGGTAGCCTTCTAAATATATTCCGTGGTGTTTACTAATAAGACTCTTTCTTCTTCTTCATGTAGCTTGTCCTCTAAGGGTGATAGACACTTCTGCACTAGCATTTTTTTCAGTTCCAGTTCAAACCATTTCCAGTTCCAGGAGGAATTTTGATACTTTTTGTTTTCCATAACTACTATAAATATTCACAAGTTCAGTGTTATGCTGTCTGTAACCACATACCTTTAAATCCAAATATTTGAAGTGGGATTTATGGGAGGGAGGGGTTACGTTTGCATCTGGGTTTACTGAAAGGGGGTTATGAAGCATCTGGGTGGGAGAAGTGAAAAGGAAAATTATTCATTCTGCTTCCATCATAAGGACATTGTAGAAGGGATGGGAGAGGATGAATGGAAGAGTTCACCAGGGAGAGAGGCACAGGGCACAGTCATTTGCAAAGGGCTAGTTTACAGAACTGTAAAAGGAATATGCTCATCTTTGTAGGCAGTAGACTAATGTATATTGTTTGGCATGAGCTGGCTCCTTGTTATACTTTACTTCACAATGTTTACAGCATTCTCATTAAAGCTATCAGTTTAGTGAGGAGAGGGAAAGGAAAGAAGACATCCCTGTTCTAGTAGTGCTGCCTCAGAAGTCCCTATGCCCTGTGTGAAAATTCTATGTGCTTCTTGCTTACCAAGTGGCATAAGTTAATATAAGAGTACCCAACGTTCTAATGTTAAATGCCAAGGGAGCAGTACCTGAAAGGTCTGAGACTGAAACATCATACTACACAATTTCCTATTTACTATAGATGGTATATTTAGAAACTAATCATCCAACCTAATAACCTAAAATAGTATTTGACAAAAAGGTCAAGTGTTTAATATTAGGGCTAGGAGAGCCATAAAAATCTATAAGGAGAATGCTCTACGGAACAGCCAGCCAGATGCAGCTCCCGGCTCTGTCACTGTATCTCTCAGTTCCTCCCTTCATTCTATAAAAATGTCACAGTCTCTTAAACTCAAATGTTTCCATACATTTTCTGCTTCTGGAGGACGTAACTCTACGGAAAGCTCAGTTCCTGGTTGCCAGACCAAACAACTGTGTCTCTGGAAGTTTCCATTCTTGAAGTCTTCTAGAGCTTTTCAAAGTGTCATGGTTTATGGAGTAAACAAAAGTTCCCAGGAGGATGTGGAAGACTCTGTGTTTTATGGAAATCTCATTAGAATGCAATGAAAGAGACTTTTTAAATTAAATAATTGCTTTATAAAACTTAGCAGACTTTATGTTCCAGGTCTGTTAGCCAAATGGATCTCAGCCAGAGGGGCGAGAGGGAGTGAACTGAACTGAACACTGGGGTAAATGGGCCCAGCTTTCACACAGTTTTTTTAACTTGACTAAGATGTGTGGGCAAGTAGCCACAGCATGCTGCTGATCTGTAGGGCAACCTGGGCAGCTTCAGCCATGTTTCAAAACCTCATTTTCCCTGCAAAACATAAAAACGAAACACAGAAATAGCAACTGAGACTAAATGTTGTATTCAGATCCAGACTGCAAGACACACATAACTAATTTTATTGTAAGCCCTGTCCTTCCTAAGCTCCTGTGTCTCTGATACTGTTCCCACACTCTGTTCTTAATTACTCCCTTCATGACTGTTGGCAGGGGTTTTTTTTCTATCATATCTTATTTATCTGCAGGGACCTCAGCTATTTTACTTCTGTCAATGGGATCCCACCTCAGCTGTAGCTGTGGAAATTAGCATGCCTCCTTGTGCATCTTCTGGCTGAGGAAACTGCAAGGAGAAGTGCTGTCATGGCCAGCAGAACAGATGATCCACACTCTAAGTCATTGCTGTGGCTTTTTTTGTAAACCCACATGGTTAATAGCAGGTTTCCCCATTGTTTTTCTGTTTTACATCCACAAATATATCCTACAGGAATGGGTGGTATTTGGTAGAAAAAAATGGTACACACCTTTTAATTCTCATGAAAGCATTATCAAGAGAAGCCTTCTTACAACAACACAGTGAAAACAAGTTAAATATTTTGTTTCAAAGGGATTATCCCTACCCAGCAGGGAACAGCTGGCATAAAGCGTTGATCCACCTCCCATTGCAGACATGAGCCAAACTCCCGTTGATTTCATTGGTACTGAATCAAGCCCTTATTAAGTCCATGGCCAGCTTTGCACAACTACTGTCCCTGTCTGCTTCCCTCATACATAGGCCTAACCCTCTCTGACCCTGAAGAACCCAAGCTGAGGAGGGCTGTAGTGAAACTGAAAGCATTTTAAGATGTAAATTAGTAAAATAGTATAACGTCTTTTCCAAATATATTAACTTGTGGAGTAGATCTCATATAGCCTTGCTGACTTCACTCTAGCTCATCTGTCTGGGTAGCCAAATGACAAGCAGCAAGATGTATCCAGGGTCTCAGCTCACTGAAATGAGCTGGTTCCTTCTTTTCTGTGGGTTAGCATGGTTCCTATATAGGTTGCTTCATTCCTGTGCTAAGCCCCTTGAAAAGGATTGTTTTTTCATGGTGTTCTCAAGTTTTGTGTACGGTTATCTTGCAGTATGCTTAGTAAAATAGCACCAGTTACTGAGATGTATTGAAAATTGTCACTCCCAGATCTAAGAGCAGCCAGAGATTTCTTATTCTCTTCCTGGAGCATTTTCATCAAGGCATATATGTATGCAGAGCTGTTTGGAGAACATACATAAATTGGAAAAAACCCTAAACATTAGCTAGGATCCATATCTGACATCAACAAGCTTCCTGTGACCAACATCCAGCCCATTTGTTCCTGGTTATATTGTTTGAATGTTTCTCTGCTAAATAGCAGATCAGGCTGAAACTATTAGTGCCTAAGGATGGGAAAAATGTAATAATAAGCGATTGGGTTATTAAGAACCTTATTGTATGTGACAGTGAAAAAACTGGGGTTGTACCCTCATATGTCATCTAAAAGTTAGTACTATGAACAAGATGTTTTCATATCCTTTCTAATACTTTGAGATAGATCAAAATTTATCATAGCTATCTTCATTTTACTCAGTTAATAATGAATGATCAGTGAAACATTTTGGAATAGGAAAAGCTAGATGATTCATATAACCTCTGCTGAGAAAGGTTTTCAAAGTTTAAAGTGAAAAAAGAGAAGTAAGAGTAGCTATGTCTTCTGCACAATACCTAAAAGCCAAGAAATTACAAGGGAGAACTGAGAAGTTTTAATTGAATAACACAGTTTATGAGATGGTCATAGAGGTTTGGTTTTTTTTTTGATAATCAGATTGAGTTTCATTGTTCAGCATTTCCATGAGTTCTCAAACAATGAAGCTTCATGGACATTTCACTGAAAGTCATCCCTTGATGATAGTAGTGTGACTGTGTGACTAGTTTATAATTGCAATTTTTAACTCCTGGTGAAGGTGCTGTGTAAAAAGCTGTGTTTCTTCTTTATCAGAACGGATAGAAGATTCAAGATGTAAAAAAAAAGTCCAAAATATTGCTCAACTGTTCATGGCTAACAAGGAATCCAGAAACTTTGTCATCACATTCCTGTTATGCACAGACATCTGATAAGTCTGCACGAAGAATATACGGCCAAATTCTCTGCTGGAAAAAAAACCCCATAATTTCTTTGCTTTCTGTTGATGTTCCACTATGTGTTTCAGCAGAGACAAGTGACTAAAAGCTGAAATACAGACACATAGCTTTACCCCTCTAAATTATATACTCAGTGTTTGTCATTCCTATTGTGTCATTTTCACAAGTGCATAAGGCTTTTAACTGAAAAGCTGAACATGGTGGACCACTGTTCTGGACCAGTACTTCAGTCCCTGTGCTTTTGTATTGTTAGAACTACTTATTTTGAAGCTTATGGCTAGCTAGAACTTTGAGATAATCTGGGTTATTCCAATTATGAGGAGAAATTGTTGGTGAGAGTCAAATGCTACTTTTATGTAACCCATTGTATTTACAAAAAAAAGGACTTGACCGTGGGACAAGTCAAACAACTAGAAGAATAGAAGAATTTTATCCCATTGGCTGTGAGACCTCTTTCAACCAGAACCCATCCTTACATACACCCTTGGCCTCTTGTTGGGATGCACTGTCTGCACATCCTGCTGCCTTTTATTAATTTCTGCAGTGCTGCTGTGACTTCTCTTCCCACCTAGCTCTGGTGGTCTCTCAGTGCAGTACTCAGAGACAGGCTTGTCTCATTGTTCAGGACTCTGATCAGAATGTCCTTGCCTTTGCTGTGTACCAGACATGCCTGCACTTGGCTTTGAAGGCCAAGTCTCTTCACAGAGGAGTTGAGTTTCTTCCCAGTTAGCTCTACTGAAGGGCAGTGACTACAACCACCAGCTCTGACAGTATTGCATCCATCCAGTCCTAACTCTGTTTTCTATCAAAATTATTCCTGTAACTCCCTGTTGTCATAAAAAAGCAAGCCTGAGAAGAAGAGGAATAAACATAGAGTGGTTTACAATTGTGTACTAGGAATAATTAAACTTTTAGTAAAAGGCTTCTGTCATTTCTCTATTTTTACTCACTGTGAGGAGGACAGCATGTTCTCATCTCTGTGGAGTCACATAAATGACTTGATTAAAGTGCATGTTGCAGAGATGAATCTGGGCATTTGAAACTTCCTTGTTATTTTCTTAAGGAATTTGTAAGATAGATGGGGAAAAAAAAAGTCCTGTGCTTAGTTCATCTTGCTATGATGTAGATGTATTTTCCACACATTTGCAAATAGAGTGAAGAACAAGAGTTCTTCAGCTATTTAAAGTCTTTGAAAGAAGAAAGGCAGTTTAGATTACCAGCAGCCTACAGTGTGCGTGGCACAAAAATGTCAGTTTTAATGGCAAAGTTCAGGATAAAACTGTGTCAGCTAATTTAATCATTTACCATGAAATACCAGTTATCTTAATCTTACATGCAGTCCTTAAGTCTGCTGCATATTTTTGTGTAATTGAATCCTGACCCTAAAAGGAAGGAAGCAAGGAATTTGCTTTTTAACGAATAGTTAGGCTCTAAATGTTCCTGTTTATAAATTGTATTTGTAGCATTGTCAGATATTTTAATACTGAGCAGCTAATATTTCTGATGAGTCTATTTTTTTCCCTTTTTCATATTTGTTTTCCATGCTGCAGAAATCATATTAGTATTCCGTTTCTGTGGAACTTAACTGAGTTCTCTGGAAAAAGTGCAAATATTGTTCCCAGAACTTAAGTCAAATAAATTAGTATCTAACCCAGATGACACATTTTATTCATATGTTTTGCTTTCCATCTAGATACCTGATGTATTACTTCAGCAGCAAATTCAACAAGGCCAAGACATCTTCATTTTCCTTCAGAGCAAGAGCTGCAAGAGCAGTGTGATGGAAGCATTGGTCTTCTGTGGCCAGCCGGCGAGAACCCATCAACAGCTGTGATGAGCAGAGCAGACATGGGGAGACAGGAGGCAGCTGAAGCCAAAGAGGACCCACGCCTGGAGCTGTGTGTGTGTGATTGGAGCAGAGAGAGGCCAGGACCCAAGGAAATCCCAGCAGCAAGGGAAAAAAGCAGATTGACTCTCAGTGACTCATTTAGCTCCTGGATTGGACAGATCTCTCCCCTGCTGGCAATTTGGCTGAGCATCAATGGACAGATACCAGGATGAATAGCTTAAAATAATTAGGGGTTGGGAATCTGCAAAACTGCTAGCCATCCAGTTCTTTACTGTGCAATGTGAGGCACAAAAAAGAAATTACATTTAGGTTATTAAATATTAAGTCAGTGGATTTACCTCCATTTGGTTGAGAACAGGAAACTGGCCAGAATTCAACATTTATATCATTGTGTGGATGGCCTGTTTACCACTGAACGAGTGAGTGCCTTTTGGCAGGTCAAGCTCTTTGACACATGGGGTGAACGTGTGCTTAATTTCTCACAAATAAAAGAATTAATATAATAATAATTAACACAGATGAGAACAGATTTAAAATCAAGTACAGTCAGGAGTTCAGTTTAATGCCAGGCATCTCTCATTCTGCATATTCTGGGGCCAGGTTTTTTCCTGTCAAAGGTAGTAAGGATTTTGCTATTGGCACCGATGGGAGCCAGAGTGGGCCTTGAATGCAGAGAGACGGGTTTCCCTGTACTTCCCATTTAATGCTCAAAACCAGAAGCAACAGGCTCATTTAGTATCAGTAAAGGTCAGTTAAAATTATAGAGACATCCTTTGGAGAAAATCCTCTGCCTTGTATTTGCATATTTATGAACTAGAGATTACGACAGGCTATTCCATTTATTAGAGCAGCGTCGCTATAGTTAATAGTCTGTCAGTATTTCCATTATAAACCCCGTTTTTCAGTGTTTTAATATCTCAGCCATTTAAAATCACATCAGGAAGCAAGTTGGTCTTGTGTTGTTGTCCAGGTGCAATTTTTTGGTTTGGATTATTCTCAGTAATGAAATACCGATCCTCATATATGCAAATGAGCCACAGCATTTCTGCTAGGGGGCAATAGCAAAGTGCCTGAATTCATTGTGGCTTTGTTTTTCCTTAGGAAAGAAAGGAAAGGAGTTGACATGACCGATCATGTCAACTGTGGCTCCATGTTTGAAGAACAGTTTCTCAAGCAACTGCTCTCAGCAGAAATACCAGTTCTCAGTATGAAATCAGGTTGCTGCATGCTTGCCAGCAGTGACCAAGGTATACAGGTGAGGATGCTTCCCCTGTCACTCAGAAATCTCTTGTCTGCCAGAGTCACAGGCAAAGTGCACCAGGTAAGAAAGCAGTGAACATAAAAGAAGAACCTTTAGAAGTAACAGAAGCCTTGGTTACAAATTCAAAAAGCTGGGCTTTTTTAAAGGGTCTTCCAGATGCAGAGAAGTGCAATACTGTACTGACTTCAGTACTGGTATTTGGAGTAGAGAAAAAGGGGTTCCTGAGACTTTTCGGAGGAAGCTCCCATGCAGGTATCCTTGAACTGAGCAGTATCGTTGACTTCATCAGTCTCACTTTCTGCTCCTTCCAAACAGCCTTAATTTGCTTTTATAGAGGTGTTGGTTTGCTAAAAATAACTGCCTGGTTGGGGCAAATGTTTAGACTGAAATGCCAATTTTTAACTTACCGAGGCAGCAAAAAAATTGCTCTTTGGTAAAGAAGCTGGTCATGCACTATAACTTTGTGCCCCATGAAAAGAGAAACAGTCCAGTACGAAACTCCTGGGTAGTGATTTGTTCTCAAGGCTTGAAAAATCACTTGCTACCACAACAACTGAAAAGTTAAAAATCAAATTAATGAAGATTAAAAAAAAAAGTGCAAAATGTTTGTTGCTCTTTACTGTTGCCCAATAAGCACATATTTGGAGGTGGGAACCCAGTTCATATTTTCCATCATAAAGGTCTATGTGGACAACTTGGGACTCTGGGGAAACTAACAATGACAGGCCAGAAACACTTTCGAAACATCCTATACTTGGTGCAGAGCAGCTAATAAAATTATGCCCTGGGCAAGACCCAGGGCTTGTCCTCCATGCCTTCTTCTCTGAATTCTGGTTAATTAAGACTAACCACAAGTTCAGAAGTTATGTTACATAAACAATTTTTAAAGTACGTTGGACATTGCTGCAACAAAAAGTCTGTGATCCTTAAAGCCCCCAAATCCAAATGGTGAGCCAGACTTTGCTTCTGGCCTCTCACTGCCATCATGAGAACCAACAGCCCAGATCAAGACTTTCCACTCAAGCTTTTGGAAAATCTGTTCCAAATCCAAGTGGCTTGGGCTCATCAGTAGCACTTTCTTAAAACAACAGTATTTGGGATATTTTTGTAGGTAATTGCCTATTTTTGTAGGCATTGCTACTTAAAGTGCATTTTCCAGATTTCCTTCAGAATTGCCATTGTAAAGAACAATGTTCCTTCCCCAGGCATGTCATGGTGCTTTTCAGCCAAAAGTGATCTCTGGTCATGATAAGTGATTGTAACTGAGAAATAGGCAGACTACAGAAATTCTAACTGTTGAATACAGAATTACTTTAACAGTTTTATAAAGCAGGTGTAACCCAAAGGAACAGTGGGAGAGGGAGGGTCTGCCAAAGGTGTTTAAAATGTATGAAATACGAAGTATTATGTGCTGTCTGCTGGAGGGTAAGTCCATGCTCAGTAAGCTATCTGAACAGAACTGTTCACTACATATATTTTTAACAGGTTTTTAAAATTTGCAGTGACATAAAATCTTGCATAACTGATTTGAGTGCATCTTTGAATATTAAAAATACTAATTATTATGTAATTAGTCAACAGGATGTGTGTAATTGTGTAATACCAGCATTCCTGGGTGTGGTTAAATACGTAGGTAGAATGCCAACACTCATCTAGACATAGTATTATAAAATTACACAACATACACCCTGGGTGGGTATGCTAATTATATTTTACATTTAAACAATGGCTACATTAGCAAAATAGAACTTACTCTTGTTAAAAATATCTTCCCTCAGGCATGGATCATAATAGATGATGGTGATAATATTGCCCAAATAGAGTATCTTCCATTTCCTAAGGGTCCTGGGCTTCTTCGTAAACATAAAAATAAGAGGCAGAAAACAAGCATAAAGAGCACTTCATCCATTCGTGGCATGAAATTACCCCAAAACAGACATGTGCCAGTTGCTGAATCATGTACCAGAATAATTGAATGCAGAAAATGAACAGGAAGAACTTTCTGTCTCATGAAGAATCACATGAGAGTAACCAGAAATCTGACTAGAACTGTTTCATTTTGATAACAGACATCAGGACCATCCTTAAACCATGGTGGAAACAGAAACACACAGTGAACTTACACGGGAAGATCTAAGTTACAGCCATGAAATGTCTTGGGCACTTTAGTTAATTCTTGATCTCTGCTAAGACTTACTTAGCAATATGTTACAAAAGCTTTCTGCACTTCTGGGCCAAAACCTCCCTGCCTTCCTGTGGTACACCTGCAGCGACTGACAGGCATATGCTTCACCAGGACCAGTACTACAGAAATGGTAAGATCTGCAGTACAGACAGAAAAGGTGGATAGTTCTTTTTTCATGGCTCACTAGTACTTTTTCTTTTGATATGGATGCAAGGTGAAAATTCCAACACCAAAAAAATCACCAGCACAAAACTAAGCTGTGACTCATTATAAATGTAGAATGCTAGAGCCTACAGCTGGGTTTTTTCCACGTGCCTGGGTGGAGACGGGTGAGGTGCCCTCTAAGGATGATTTTATCTTTTACTTTGGACTCTGAAGATCTTGGTTGTGGTTTGGCAAGTTCATAAAAATATTTGTGATAAAGTTGAACTGCTGTCTGGAAATGTTACATGCAGAGATGTACAAAAGCTTAAAGAGAAAACTGCAGATGCTGGAAGAAGAATCAGCAGTGCACATGAATGAGGTTTAAAATTGTAGACAATTAGCTACTAGATGACTCCTACTAAATAAATCATCAAAGACTCAACTACTGCTTCCAGGTTTCCACAACAATATTGGCTCATTGGAGCAGCCAAAAAGATGTTAATTTGGCCAAAGTTTAAGGAATTTTCTGTTCTTGTTTGAATTAACTAACCAACCAACTAGGCCTATGTCTTTGCCAAGGTTATAAAGCAGGGCCTTCATGCTTCTAGGAAAGATACTGTATTTATTGCTCAGGATCAAGGGCCCTATGATATGGAAAATAAGCTTCTTTGTGTTAAATGAGAGCTACATGGGAAAGAAAAACAACCTGAGCTTGTCATGGAATCTCACGTCTTATTTCAGCACTCAATAAAGCACTTTGCTTGTCCAATTTAATAGAGAAGCACAATTTCTTTTTCCTGTATGCCTCCACACATCAGCTCTAGCTCTGATCTCATTTAAAGCTTAATCCAAGACCCAAAGTAAAGGGAAAATATTCCTATTGCTTCCAAGAGGCATCTGGTCACTCTTGTACTGTGGTTTCACTTAAATGTAAATTCAATGCTGAGTTTCTTCCAAGAAAAAGAGGGGTAAGTGGAAGAGATGGGAGTCTGCATGTTCAACTTTCCACCCTCCTGTTACTGATAGGACCAATCCTTCAGCTTGGCAAAAACTTCTTAATTTGTTTGGCCTTTCTGCAGGGTTGACTACTAGCAAAAAAGTGCTCACCTTTACCAGAATTCTTTATTGCTACATCTGGGCACCTTACCGCAGTTGTACTCTTTTACTACTTGAGATTTATTTGTGTCCCTGGTGTGTTGTGATAAGTCTCTGAACATCACTGCTGTGAAGGCTTTGTTCTTCCCAAAGACTCTCCAGAGGTTCAGTGAAGGCAAGTAGGGTTTGCTGTGGCTGAAAGTAGATTGGTATCTGTCACTATAATAAATGGAAATATGCAAAGTGTTGGTCGAATTTAACAGGAAATTGGAATGTTTGACTTGTCACAAGGCCAGTTTATACTGTGTGGACTTCTGACATTGCTTGTAGTAGGTGAACCTCACCCCATGTTGAGAGGCAGCTCAAGGCCTAGTTATCACTTACATGCAATTTAAACCATCTCCAGAATAAGACTAAGTGGTGCATAAGCCTCACACTCTCTCTGTGCAGGATTGTAAAAAGGAACCTGATTTGGAAAACACTAGGGAAAAATACTGAAGTTTTAAAAAATAAAAAGGCTAATTAAAAATGCTTTTCTTTTATAACAAATAAGCCAAGCATATTGACATTAATTATATGAAATATTCAAGGTTTGGAATAATCTATTGAAGAGCACAGATGTATACCGAATCCTACGCAAATTAGCGCGTGCAACTGTTCTTCAGGTAACACATTTATTTATAAATATAAGCTGTGTGTTCGGCTTTCTTTTTAATGGGTAGAACATCATAAAAACTCTCTCTCTCTCTCTCTCTTGCTTGTAGTGAGATAGTTATATCTGTTCAGCACAGCCAAACATGCATTCCAGGAGCTCAGAGCAGATTCTTCCCATACCTGAGTTAATAGTACTTTGACAGCTTTCCTGGAATTACATCACTGTAACTAGGGGCAGAATTTGTTCTCCTCTGGTGGCAAATTTTCTTTGGTTTCAGAAAAGTTAATGGAATTCATAACTGCATTTATATTTTTCAGTCTGTGTCCCTGAGCTTACTAGTGACAGTGGTGTTTAAAGAAAATGCTCTGACTGTGATTTGCTATGTTGCCTATTAGTGTTGTCAGTAGAGACTCTTAATAACATTCGGAAGAAAACTTCATCTATCCTTTCTTTTACACTGTGAAGACATCCTCTTATTTTTGATAGCTTTACTTCCTGGTGGAAGCGTTCTTCTGTGTGAGGGCCATGACAGGCAGGTTCAGCAGGCTGAATCACTCCATCCCAAATGTTCCTATACCCCTGCCCCATTCCCTGCTCCTTCCATCTTAGGCACTGCTTCCATACAAGTGAAAGATGCTTCACTTTCTAGGTCAAAGTTCCCTCCTGCAGCTGCCAGATATTTGTCTAAAGATGCCCTCAAGTTGGATGACATGACTAGCTTACATAGGAGCTACTCTCTGGTCATCATAGATTATCAGCAGGCTAGCCAGTGTTGGACTGGTAAACTTCCTGGAACCTGCTCCACAATCCTCAAACCATCCCACAAATGCCAATACTTAGCACTTTTGCCCTTAGAAATGCCCATCTGCAAGGCCAGGTGTTAGTAGCAAATAGCCATTCTCTCTCATCACCAGCAGAGAACATGATGTTGCCAGTACTGGTTCAGGTTCCTTGAATTCTCCCAATTTACCCAAAAGTCCTCTTAATATTTCACAGGTGTTTCCAGAGCTACCTGCACAAGTTCCAGAAAGCTCATGGCACTGCATCATCTTTCACACGTCAGATTCAAGCCCATTAAAGGATTTGAGGAAAACTGTTCAGTTCTGTGGACAATGAAGAACAAATATGATCCATTTAGGTGAGTTTCAAGTATCATTTTGGATCTCTACAAAGTAGGAAAAAATATTTATACTTTTAAAATGCTAGGAGCAATCTCTGTGTAGTCTCAGGAATTGCCAACAACTGGTCTCCAGTCTAGCCAGTCTCTTCTTTTGATAACCCCACCAGCTACCAGCAGGTTTCCTAAACCAAAAATTGCTGGGAGGGTATTGAAACTGGCAAAACTGCAGTCTTTGACCTGTTGTTGTACTTCCACTTCTGAACATTCATAATTAACAGACAAAAATATTGGAATAGTTTGATTTTTAGTAACCCAGTGTGCTTGGTCTTAGGCTTTTATGTTTGTGTCATTTTTAGTGAAGGTTGAAAGGAGACAGCTTCTGTCCTAGTTTTAGTCATATGGAAAAGCAGAAATGTATATTGATCCTGGTCATCCAAGGGCATCCTTTTGCAAAGGGACATCGCCGAGACATGGATCCATTGAGCTGGGTGACATGAAAGAAGCGGCACTTGTAGGAGAAGCCAGCTCAAATTGCCTAGGTTTTAAGTAGCAACTAAATGCAGAGAAGAGCTGCAAGGGTGGGAGTAACAGGAGACTATCAGTTAGTTTTGAAGTTGAGAGAAAGCTTTTATAGATAATTTCAGCTGTTGGAGAGGCAGATGATTCTATTAGTAACTATTCCTTACATGTAGGTCAGCCTTCTAAACACCTTTTTGCATCTGCTTTGAATAAAAATGTATAAAAACCTCAAGCCCTGAGCTTTCACCTTCAGTGTGTAGTCAGTAGATTAGAAGGAAAAGGAGCTGTTACACCTGTGAAATTAAATTTGACTCAAAGATAATTTAGGGTGATAATAAAGGTGAAGGTTCAGAATCTTTCTGACCTAGTGTGATACCCACACAAAGCACACTGACCTGCTGTCGAACTTTTTTGTTCTTGCTGTTGGAACCTAAAATTTGGTTTCAAATAAAAATCGATTCCTACCAGGTTCATATAATACTAGTACTTTATTGAATTCTGACTGAAACAGTGTTGCTCAGAGACTGGGGGACAAGTCCTGGCCTTGTGGCATGGGGCCAGGAGCATTTTACAGAATGTGAGAGTTTCCAGACCACAGGAAACTCTGACTTTAGGGGAAGGTGAAGTAGGTGGGCACCTATCCTAGAGAGATGTTACAGGCAGCAAAAAAAGCAGTGTCGAAAATGGAAATGATGTATTGCCTTCTAGCACTAATGATTTTTGCTGAAATTTTCAAAGTTTGTTGCTGGGATGAGTGGCACATTTTTCAGTCATGGCAAAGGAACCAGACTAGGGGTGGTCAGCTTTGCAAGGGGAAACTGAGGCACCAGGGAAGACGACAACCAAGTGAGAAAAGAGATGAATGAGCAGGGTGTGAGAGGAAGGGAGGCTGCCTTGTGGAGGTGGCCTGGCTGGCAGCAGGCTGTCCAGGGAAGGGAGGCCTGCTAGTGTGTGAAGAGACTGGTTAGGATATATATGGAGACCACAAAATTAGTGCTGATGGTTGAGGTGCTGAAGTTTCCTGTCTGGAAAGAATATGGCAGCAGAGGAGAGCAGTATAGCTCCTGGGGTGGTATTGTGGTGAAGCAGAGGGAGGAGCAGAGCCCCTTCTGTACCCACTGCACGGCCACCATGTGCCCATGGCTCCAGGGCTGAGGGGAAGCATTATTGCCTCTGGGTTCATGGCATTATTTTAAAAAAAAAAGAGAGAGAAGCCTAAATCTCTTACTCTCTAACTGGGGAACCAGGACCTTAACAGTGAAGAAAAAGTCCTACTTTCCCCCAAAAATCAGCTAAGCTCCAGTCAAAGCTTTTACCTGGAGCTTTCCTGGAAGCCACTTCTGCCCCATGGGTGATATATCTGTCTCTGCTTTAGCCTGGCAGAGCAATGAGAGTGCCAAGCACCTCTGAGGTGGAGGGGGTGAGCAGGGGCCTATACAAGTGAGGGAGGTTTGTGCCAATTAATTACCAGAACATGGGTGGTTTCTGCAGCCCACAGTAACCTCCACAGACCTTCAGTGAAGGAGTGGTATTTGGGAATCTGTGGTGGAGGCTGGAAGTTGATTTATTTGAGCTCTTCTTTCTTTGAGCATGGAGTGCATTGCTCCTCTAGCTCCCTTTAAAGACTGTGCCATCGACTGTCCAAGTTCAGCAGCCCAGTGTCAAAAGGAAAGGAGCCTTTTGCCCATCACTGTCATGTAAATCAGACTGCAAATCTGAGCCCTGTAACATGTGAGAAAATGAGAGATTCGATTATCCATATGGATCACTCTAGATTTATCCCAGATTGCTTCATTAATAGCAATCAAAGGCATCACCTTAATGGATTTTTTTATCCTCAAAATTATGATCATGAGGAATTTGTTCTGGTTATTGATTTTGAAAAGGCTTTTGATTCTCTTCAATAGCCTTAACTTATTTCAGATTTAGGTAACAGTAGGATTTGGTCTTAAATATGTTAGATAGGTCAATCTCCTTTATTCAAATCCACAGTTATGTTAAAACTAATGACCATAGTTTGAAGATGATTTATATGCTGTGGCTTAGGCAGGAGAGTCCTTTTTCCCTGATACTTTTGCTGTTACAGAGGAGCCTTTGTTTTGGGAGAAATCAGTGTTATTTTAGGGAAAAGTCAGTGATGTTTTCCATTCTGCCCTTAGCTGGAGAATATGTTATTTTTTTAATGAAGATTTTTAGATATTATGCTGGAAGTCACTGAATGTTCATGTTTCTTCTTTGTTAATTGGGGTAAAACTCTTAAAGCCATTAGGCGATTTAAATGTAGCTCTATTTGAGCAATATCCTTTATTGGATCCCCCATTATCCTTTAAACATCTTGGTGTGCAAGGGGATAAAATTAGAAAGAATTTGTTTGCTTTAAATTGCCAGCCTCTGCTTGATAAAACTATTAGCTATTTAGCTAATTGGACTGCTCTTCCATTATCATTAATTGGCAGAATTGATACAATTAAAATGGGGGCTTTATCTAAAGTGTTTGTGGGTTTTTTTCTGAGGTATTCCCATCAAGTTTCCTAACATGTTCAGGGAGCCTTGCATTCTGCAATTAGTTTTGTTTTCAGGGTTAGAGGTAAATTTAAGATTAATTTTGAAACTCTGCAGCTTCTCATAGAGTCAGCTGGACTGGCTCCTGCTAATTTTATTGTTGGTTTTGGCTGCCCTGGTACAACATGTTGTTTCATGATTTAGACAATCCCCAGCATTATGCGGCTGTGGAGTACACGGGGCAGTGTGGCCACAGGCTGAGCAAAATCAGGCCCTCTGAGCACACCCCTTTGCAGAAGGTCATGACAAGGCTTGCTCCCAGGGCTGTGTCCTGCAAGGTGCTAAACACCCATTATTCCCTGACCCACCAAAGCATTTTAACACAGCCATAACTTTTAAGCACACGTACAGGCCCAGTGACGCCAATTAGCTTACTCATACTAGTAAAGTTAAACAAAGGCTGCGCTTGGTTGGGGCCACAGTAATCATCACCTTGTCGGTCTGAGACTCCCACATTAATCCATTGCAAAATAGCACATGTTCTTCCAGCTTACACCTTGGCTGTGCTCTCAGCTGATGCTGCCCTCCAAATGAGCAGGGGGATGGCCCTGGGTTTTTAGGAGAAGCTCTGCCAATCCTCTTCCCCTGTGGTTAGAACATCAAGAAACTTCACCTTCTGTTCCTGCCATCCAGGGTGGACATGCCATCTTTTTTAGGCTGCTAGTACAAATCATGCTTCCCCCTTGTAATACTGTGATTCATGTCAGTCATTAGTCTCAAATAAATGAATGGGCCACAAGAAAATTAAAACCAAATCACACCTCTATCGCGGAGAGGTCTCATTGACAAGTAGAGCTTCTATTGCCAGAATTAGTCATCTGGGTCTACCTTTTGCACCAGAAGCTATGAAAACCAGAGGATGATTAATTGGGCAGGACCAAGAGGATGTCACACCTTCCATACAGCTGGCCAGTATGGGCAGTTACTAAATCACATTATGAGGGCAGTGGCCACACCACTGAATACCATCGCTACCTCTGCTCCATCTCCATCAGTTTTATACTGTTGCTGGGTTAGCCACATTTGTTCTTCACCACCCAAACAGGCTCTTAGACTGGGACTTCCTTATCTTGCAAGCCATGTAAAGCTGGGTTTCTTGCCATTTAAAGCTCCTTAAAATAATGTGTGTATAAGATCTAAAATTGTTTTATGCAAAATATTTTTTGAAATGTTTTATCTACAATATATATGTAAATATAACTATATAATTTTAACAAAAAAAACCCTAAATCAGGACCAAGACCTCATAGGTGTGACCCAATATGTATGTAACAGGTAAGAACACTGCAGCAACCTTGATGCAATACTACCCTGCTTAATTCATTTGAGTCATTGTGGGTTTAAACTATACCAAAGTCATTTCATGAAATATATCATGCTTCATGGGTTAATCCTGATTTGGCTGTGTTGCTCTGCTTTTGGGTATTATCTAAATTGTTTTGCCCATCTCTTCTCCATTCATTTTGTCGGTCTCAAATATCATTCTACATGGGTTTCACTCATACATTTATTTGAATTTAAATTATGCATCTCTTTAAGGAGATAGATCCATAAAGTGATACAATACCCCCTTGTACAAAGAGTGAGGCACTGTTCACTTTTGCATAAAAAGCTATGGAGGTGGAACACACGGTTTATAGGATACTAATGAATTAGTTGGATGTTTGACCTTATATCAGACTCAGTCCAGCTAAGCCTGGCAGCCAATAGAATTGAAACATAATGGATAAAAGCCCAAGAGCCAACCATACTGTAGCTTGTACACCTTGTCAAGCTATTGACAACCTCAGCTGAGCACCCTTCTACTGAGTGGGTCATTAAGTACCTTGCTGAAGTCATGAGGCTGCCTTCTCACTGCCTTGTTGACAGAATGCAGCACGGACTAAGGTTGCACTGCTGCTCCAGGTCTTGGGACACTCCTTCTAGGGAGAAAGAGAGCACCTGAGTCTGTGGGGCAACCAACCTGGCATGTCTTGTGAGCACTAAATTAACTGTAATGACAGTCACCTTGGGCTGAGGGCCCTGTTGCATCTCCTTAGGACAAATATGTACCACTCCCACCAGTGCTGTTAGAAACCCCAGACTCCAAATGACTTCCCTGTGGCACGGGGAAAGAGGAGGGGAGAGCAGAAACTAACCCCCTTAAAATAAGAGGCTAAAAGACAACTACCTCAAGAGTACTAAATGCACCGATGCTGTGCTGATTTATCATTATGGATTAATTGCAGTAAAGAAGGAGCATCACACTGCTGTAAAACTCACATGAAGAAGATGAGACCCAAGCCCAGAGGAGCTGCAGTGCAGGAGCCGGTCCTATGAGTGCAACATTTAAAACATATTAGGGCCAAAAACCTCCTTAATGCAAACAATGCTGTTTATTTGCTTCCATCAGCTGTGAATTTGGCTTACTCTCACTAGTACAAGAAGAGTCCAGAACAAGGGACATTCCTGGGCTGAAACATTACTGGTATAGCAGCACCTTTTCCTCACTTGAAAGTAGACATATAACTCTGTATATCATTAACTAAGACAATAATAAATTAATACAATATCCCAGTAATAATACTGTAATGCTTTCATGTATGAATTGGAATGTGAATACTGAGCTTTTCATTTCATGGTTGAAAAATACATGAGTTGACCCAAATATTAATTTCTGCATTTCAATCATTTACATATCATGGGTCAATAATCATTTCTTGCACAAATGACTTTTCAAATGAGAAGCAGTATATTGTAATGGTCTATCATATTTACAAACACCTCATTGTTTTCCCAACTTAGCACTTAGTATTTAAAATATACTGGACTGGATATTGTTTGCCAAATGAAATACAAAAATGACTCATGTAAAATGCAGAGACTATTTTCTTTTGCTATTATCCATAATTTATAATGTTCATAAACCATAGAGTGGCATGCCCCTGCCCCTGGCAGACCCAGGCCCCCATTTTGGAATGGACATGGTTTTCCAGCAATGGTTCAGGAGACCTAACACCTCTCTCTGCTCTTTCCTGACCTTAAAAATCTCACCCCTTTGAGGAGCAGTCCCTCTGACAGGAATCCCTGTCAGGAGAGCTAATGGTTGGAGGGGTTTTTTTTTAAGGTTTAATATATCCCAAGATTTCTTTACAGAATACAGTGACATGCAACAAAATGCCTAGGGTGTTTTTTTTCAATTATTTCATAAAGCTAAAATAATGTAAATAACCTTGCTTTGTACTTACTGGTGTTGAACTTAGCCCATCATTTTAGGATGCTTGTTGTTTTCTCATATTCCATTCCTTTATTAGGCGACATATCCCAACAGAAGCCTTGTGTCTTGAAGTAAATAGTGTTCAAGTTGTGGATTAATCAGATACTAGTGGAACTTATTTATGCTTCCGAGCAAGATGAATTTACACATCTGCCTTTTCCCCTAATTATAATTCCAGAGGTTGAATGTCAACAGCATATGGGTATATCCTCATAGAGGCATGCAAACACACACATACGGGCGCACACGGTGTACATTAATCTCTCTTGGCTTATCTGTTGCTGTCTTTAATTTGTATACTTCAAAATTGAGTGGTGAGGTCATTTATTAGACTGTTTCTGTGAGTTTTATGTAGTGATAAGAAAGCAGTAACATGCAATTTGTTTTTATAGAACTCACTTTTGTAAGTATGATCTAATATTTCCTTTCTTTAACTGAACAGCGAGGAAGAAGAGCGTTCAGAGCTAACCAAGAGTTAACTGGCTACATTTCAACTGTCACCATTGTCTTACATCTACATAGAGAGCAGGAGAGAGCCAGAGATGTAAGTACAGCAGGCCACTGGGAAACAACGTTTATAAGTAGAAATTTCTCCTCAGAAGCCTCAGAGCAAATCTTTCCAGTTTGTCTTGATTTTTTTCTTTCCCTATTTTTTAAACACAACGTGTGGTGGAAACGATTGTTATTATCCAAAGGACCTTACTTGCTGGCTCGCTGCATCTCTGTTTATGAAATGCCATAACAAAAGTGAGCTCACGCTTGTGTGCTTCCAATGCGTGATGTTCCTGTGTGCCAGATGGGCACTTTCATGACTGTATGAGCGTGGATTATTTCATTTCCTACATCTGGGACTCCAAATGGCTGCACAGAATGCCACAGGAGAGAGGCACAGATCTTCAGCTGGGGAAACCTACCTTCACAGGGGAACCAGCTACATCAGAGGGGATGAGGCAGAGAAGCCCCGAGTGATATCTGAAAGTTCACATAAACCAGGGCCATAAGGGAAACCTTTAGAACCAGGAACAAGACAAAAATAAACAATAACTAATGCTGGATGTCAGCTGGGGGGGGGTGGGGGTGGGGTGTGTGTAGGGGAGTGGGGAGGGAAAATAAACCAGAAGCAGTTTCTTGTCTGGGCACAGAAGATGCGTTTGGAATGCTGTTTTGTATTTCAGCTCAGAAATTCTGCTGTGACCTTCAGATATCACTGGGTATAACAAGTTATACAGATAGCCAGAGAGAAATATCCCAAGGAGAGCTGGCATATACCATGCCATCCTAGTTAATGTTGACCGCGTTTTGCTCTCAACCCATTCCAGAACTGTGACCAGACAGCCTTGTAAAAATGCTGCAGAATCCTACAGTAACAGTCAGGAATGCTACAGTTTATCATAAAGCTATTGCAGGATTTGGGATAATTACTTGTTTGTTTGTAGGATAAAAGGGTGCTTGCTTTTTTTTTTTTTTAAGCCCAAAACAATGAGAGCAGATCCTCAGTATAGTGAGGACCTGGCTTACTATACTTTTTCACAGTATATGTTGTGTTTCAGAGCCAGGAAACAGGAGGAGATGGTGAGAAGAGATGGAAAAGCCTGTCCTATCTATTTGATTGAATTAGCTGTAACAGAAAAAAGTATAGTTAAGCCAGTAGCTTCCTTAAATGAAAGAGAGCAAGCCCCCAAAAGAGAACAAATGGAAAAAATAATGAAGAAAAGAAAGTAAGAGCTTGTGACACAAAGTAAGAAAAATAAACAGCAGTTGACTTAACTATTTTGCATAAGATATTTACAAACCACAGCATATTACTGTTTGCTTTATGCATTTTCACATCCTGCTCAGTTTAAAGCAGTAATTTTCTGCAAGGACAACAGAGGGAAAAAAATGCTTTACACTGCTTATATTAATTACATTTTTTCATTACCCGTCATGTTTTCTACAGGCTTGTGTATTATTACTGTAAAATGTAATGAAACAGAAAAAGAAAAAAAGAATGGACTTCTGGGAAATTTTCCAATTCTTGAAATGCAATGTTAATTGAGTGCTATTTTTAGGTCATCAGAGATAGAGCTGAACCCGTTGCCATCAGCACACAGAATGGGGACAGCCCAGGTGCAACACAAACTGGGTGAGTGTATCAGTTTCTACTGATGGAGAAAAAGGGAGAGAAACTAAGTCCCCAGAGGGGGTGGTTCTTGTTGGGTTTGGGGCAGTTTCTATTTCTCAGTGTAGGGTTCTCAAAGCAGAAATGAAAGGTGCAGAGCTGGCTTGGGTCCAGGACCCATCATGACCACGGGCACTCCCGAAGGAGAACCAGTGATTCCTATGACAGGAGGGCAGGGCAAATGAAAGTGAGAAGCTCTCCCTGGTCTGGTGGCTGATTTCCAGCTCTTGGAGGGAGGGCACTCAGAAAGTCAACATAAAATAAAGTCCCCCAAAATATATCAGAAACGTGATCCCTTTAATTTATAGATGTCCTAAAAGGCTGCCAAAAATCAATTATTTTAATTTGTATATAGTGCAGCCATGGACTGATTCAAGTTCTTTTGAAGTATTTTTAAACAGCCATTGCACAAAGCCATCCTCTTTCCCATATGCAAAAAATGAATTGAAAACCACGATTTCTCACAGTCGCTTTGATCGCGAGAAAAGACACGCAAGACTCTGCAAGCAAATCTGAGGCCCCCCGCTAAGTCCTTTAACTGGCTACCTTTACAGTTAGTCCCAAGAATCAGTGTAGCTCTACTGCTCCCTCTGTTATCTTCCTCTTCTCCCAAAGAGTGCAGAGAAGGTGTTTGAGCCCATAACAGCTTGTGAAGACCAGAGGAAATAGTTATTGGTACTTGTGGGTGGGTGTAGACTCCCTTTGAAACAGGAAAAACGGAAACTCTTTGGTGTGCTTTTACCAAGGCCAAAGTGAAAGGGGAGAGAGCATGAGGGAAGCCAACCAACGTTATCTCCACAAAGCTGTTCGCTCGCTGTATGGCACAAGCAAGAGCCTAACACAAACGTTTCAGCAGCCATTCTAAATCACCATGTAGCATGTTTCGGAACAACTGAGATTAACCCAAACAGTTTTCTACCCACTTTGGAACCATGGATGTAACTACCTCAAAAAGCAGTCATGACCAGATGGTGGAATTACCAAAGCAGTACATCCGGTTCTTCTGTTTGTTTCGGTGCTACCGAAAACTTAATAACCAACCTATAGGTATAAGAGACACTTTGCCACCCATACTGGCCAGGGTCATCAAAGGCATTTTGGACTGGGTCCTAAAGAAAAACACTTAAGTACTCAGGTTCCTGAGGTGATGTGGTCCTTTTACCTTGGAACAGCAGATTTAAAACTGACATAGAAGTGTTACAGATTTGCCTGGCAAGGCTTAGATGGATTTGAAAAAAAAACAAAACAAAGCCAAACACAAACTGAAGAGTTAGTTTGCTCTCTGAACATCTCTTGTGCTAAGACAGAAGTGATAAATCATAAATATAAGCCAACATGATTTTCTCTTATCTGACACGTTGAATTAAGACTGTTGCGCTCAAACACTTAGAGCAAAATTGACAAACACTTCCTTTTAGGAATGCTGCATCAAAGCTATTAACTTTTATAGTCAGAGACCATTTAAAGGCAAGGCAAGGCATGTGCATTAGCACACACTGCCACATACCCACACAAAAGGCGTTTGAACTGTGATGCTCTTCTTTGCAAATCAAGAAAGAAATCCTGATCCTTTTGACTATGCTTGTCCTGCCTCCAGCAGTGGTGCCAGCATTTGGACTTCAGTTAGCCAAGCCAAGTGGCCCCAGCTTGTTGCAGCCTCACTAGGGGCCTTAGCTCATTATTGGCTTGTTGGCACTATACTTCATCAAGACCAATCTGACAGCTTACCCCACACTTTTATTTCTGACTATGTCAGATACCTTTTCGTATTTAGATTATCATTATTCCCCTTTACTACGAAAATTGATGTGGATCCACAGCCCTCCAATTGAGAGTCACAACATTTTTCTACGAAGGACACAGTTTTGTTCTTTCACAAGTATTCAGTTTTCCTCAGCACCCCAAATTGTTGGAGCAGTCCAGAAATAGGAGGGCTTCTCTGCAGAATGGAACGGGTAAATTTTTGTAGTGGGATAATAGGAGCAAGAGGTGGAGGGTATGGAAGGAGCAAAGGGAGCCATAAAACCACAAAGTCTCTCATGGACAGTCCAAGCTGGATCCCTCTGCACCACATTTAAGGTAATGGCTCCCATGTGAGCCAACCCCTTCAGTGCTCAAGGTACTGGGGAAAGAGCAATAAATTAGGTTTATTCAAAGTCAAACCCACTGCTTAAATTAGGAAGCCAGTATTCTAATGGCATTTCAGACTTGAGATAATGTCCTAAGATACATGTAGCCACTGATTTCCAGAGGAGTTTTACCACAGCTTTCACCAGGACTAGGATTTAATTGTGAGGTTTAGTTTTTCTACTTGATTAGCTGGCACCTATCATCCATTGAAAGGTGGTCACAGTGCACCTGAAGAATTGCAGTAATAAGCCAGTCAAGGAGGCTTTGCGGGATGGACCCATGGAGACTGCAGTCACTCGACTGGATCAATAGGTGGGATTTTATCAGAGAGAGGGGATTCAAATGTCACTGAAAATTTGACTTCAGTGTGTTCATTTTCTGTCTCAGCTGTGTTGGGAATGGCCTGTAGATTTAAACTTTGACTCAGGGCAGGAGAAATGAAGATCCATTAATTCTTATGAAAAATAAAGTAATTCCAAATAGCCCTAACATAAATGAATTTGGCAAGTTTGGGAGTAAACAGTCACTTCCATGATGAAATAAATGGGTATAATTTAAGCTTTGGTCAAATGAAGCCTCAAACTTGCAGATCATGCACCAAATGTTTATTCGTGTTTGGAAGATCAGATAGGTACTGACTGCAGCCCAATGCTTTGAAAGAGTTTGGTTGTCTTGATCCAAGGAAGTAATAGGCAACAATGCTTAAATATGTTTCAGGCTCTGGGATTTTCAAAAACCCATGTGTTCCTAAACCCCAGTGACAACAAGGTACCTGGAGGCTTTAATAATCTGAAGTAGGCACTGATCTGCATCCAGAGGTGATCAAATATCTGTGGAAATCTGCCTCTGATTTATCCAGCAGCCCTGTCTTTCTGTGTTACATTTGGAACCACGAGCACTCTACATGGCACAACTCTGCAAACTCTTGTCCTTTGCATAGCTGTGGGCAAAAAAAGGAAGGAAAAAGTATTATGGACCTCAGCTGACAGGAAGATGCTATAAGCAGTGATGTGCTAAGCAAGATGTTACAAGATGTCATTGTATACATCAGATACAGACCCCGATCAAGCTGGGGTAATTGCATTTTCCAATGTAAAGGTTTTACAGATGAGACGTCTCCCACCCTGCTTCCCAGCCTCTGTGTGTCTCCCCTGTCAAGGATCTGCACTGCTGGAGGTGAAGAAGCAGCCTTGCAAGGCAACATGACCTGTATGCATGGGCTCAAAGGCTTTGACTGCTCCAGTGGTGGCACCCAACTCATGTTACACCCAGGAGAACTGAGATGCTGGACCAGGTTTCCATGCCTTTGAAACAGAAAATGTAAGTGGGCCAGCTCCTGAATGCTTTTGTAGATGTGCCAGCACATGACCTGTGTTGTCCCCTGGCAGTCCTAGCCAGGCTAGATTTCAACGGAGGGAAGAGGAAGGCAGAGTTCTCACCCAAGAAGATGGAGGTTTGTGATCTAACCCATTAACTGTATTTTCTAGGAGGGTGTTCAGAGTCAGACAGTGAAAAGCTTCTAAAGAGCAAATCCCAGACTGACCTGTGCTGCAAACACCCCAGTGCTGCTTCTGACACTGCACTCCTGCCAGCCCAGGTAGGAGAATGGGCTTTGGAGCCATCACCTCTGGGCATCAGGCATTTCAAAGCAATAGGAGGAAAAGATGGCTGAGTCTCCTTACTGTTTTCCATTGGTTGTATGCCAACGAAGCGCTCTTGAAGCCAGTGGCTTGCTCTGCCATAAAATCCAATACAACAGAGCAAGTATCCAGCTCAATATATTTGATGTCAGTAAAGTTAACAGTGTAAATGTCAACAAAGTTCAGAACAGCAGGCAGCACTGACCCCTGGCCTCTCTGATTTGCCTCAGTAGATCGCACCTTAACCCTATTGTTTTCCTGAAGTTTTTTTTTAACCTTGTAATCTTCCGGGGTATCATCAGAATAAAGTTCACCTCCCAAGTAACTCCTCAAACCCAAGTATATCCCTGTTTAAATATTGGGATTGGGACAAAGAATACCATGCTTAAGTGGTATCCTTTGAAATGGGGCACTGTGCATAAAAGGGCCTGCCAGGTTCCTGTCAGAAGGGTTAGCTGAACACTGAGGGACTGGAAACACTGACTGCAGCCAATTTCCTTTTTTCTATTCGCTAATCCACTTTGTCCAAACAATATGAACATTTGGTGCATTTAGCTCTAAATATGTCAAATACTCCTTTAGGAAAGAACTTCGAAAACCTAAAATCACCTCTTAAGATCAAATTCATTGCCTGAACTCAAAATTATTCTCCTCTACACAAATAAACACACACTCACGTACTTTGCACTGCGGGAATTGTCCTAGGATAGCACTGTGGTGTCTGTGGAGCCCTGCTAGAAAGCAGGGAAAGAGCACTCCAAGTATTAACACATTGCTGTGAGTGAGGGGGAAAAAGCAAGAATTACTATCCCAGAATGTAACAAATCTAAAAATAAATTGGGGCCGTTTTCACCTATTGCAGACCAATGGGGGTAAAACAACTTTAATTAGTGTAACAGGACAATAGGAATGAAGTTGGCTTGGTCACAAGATTTTTGCAGGATGACACGGATGGTATTACTATCCAACTTCAAAGATTTGGAAAGATGTGGCTGCTAACACTGGAGAATAGAAACCTGTTTTTCATCAACTAGGCTGGCCTGACAAATTAAGTCTGTGGAGTCATTAGATTAAGATAAGAGCTTATCTCCTAGACTGACATTTATTCAGAGGTTTTTTATGCTGCTCAGCTAGTAATTAGTGCAGTTGGATTTTTAACACTGCCTTGTCCAGCCATTTGACGAATTTTAAATATATACAGTTTTGATTAAGAAAAAAAAGCAACCACCAAACCAACTAAAATCTAAGAATGCAAAATTATTAGCTTGGAAATGTTTTAATTTCTGGAAGAGTTGAGATGATGCTAAAAATCTTCAAGCAGGTCAGAAGTGTGTCTGCTGTTGACTAATTTCCATACACAAATTGAGAGGCCCCTTAAACTAAATTTTTAGGCACTAAGCAGCAGATATCTGTAGCAAATCTGTAATTTCTTCCATGCCCATCCATTTTGTAATTCTGCTGCTTTACGGGGCACGAATATGCTGAAGGCTGCACTCCTGCTCATTAAGGCTTTTCTGCCTCCTTTGGCACACAGGTTGGGATTTCAGGGGGTGTGTGGGGGTAAGTTTCAAACACTCATATGGCTGATTTCATGGGATAAGGTTTATTTTTCCTGTCCTAATTTTTCTTGTAATAACAGATGGATTGTTCCACAGTAAACCAATGCATTACTTTTGGACACATGTTTTAACATTGTTTTAGACTAACAAATCTCACTCTTTTTTAAACAGCTTATTTTGAGTAACTGAAGATCGGAATTGGATTAATAAGTAGTGATTAAATGGATGAGTGTTTGTTTATGAACTTTGACAGGTTTGTTACAGCTACATCCTGTTATTGCTCTTAGAGTGTTTGTTTTGTCCAAAGCACAACCATCTCAGCATGTATGGTTGTTACCTTTGGAATTACACAGCCAAGAGGAGTTCAGGGTAGTAAATTATGGTTCATCTAAATACTTTATCCTATGATTACTGGCTTTCACAAAAACAAAATTGGGGAAAAAAAGCAGAAAAAAAAGCATGGACTCTGGAAAGACACTGATGATCTCAGACTGTCTCTTTGTAAAACAGACCATCCTTCTTTACGCCATACTGCCTGAAGGCCATCAACTCAAAGGCTCAGGGCAGTTGGTTACAGAAGGCAACTGGCATTGTCACTTGCCTCTGGTCCTGAGCCTAAAGCAGCAGTGGTAGAGCAGGACAGGCTCTCAGACCAACTGGGACCAGGGTTTGCATGCTGGCTTTTCATGTCCGCTCATGTGGGTTTGCATTTTCGTGGCATTTGTACGACCTCAAAGCGTGAGAGGAGTTAACCATCTTGTAAGCTCCACAGGTCTTCTGAGGTGCCGCAGATGGGAAGGGAAGCATGAGGCAGGAAATGATTTCAGAGCTTTGAATAGCCAGGAGTGAAGCCCTGCTGCCCTCCACTTTCTGAGCCAGACCCACAACCTAGACCTGCCCTGACTCCTGTATTGAGGCAGATGCCTTCAGCTCTCTGTGACGGTAAGACCCATGATACTTCCCACTGGAGATACGAAACCCCATCTAGAAAATTTGAGCTCCATGGTGATCATTGCCACTGAGTACCCTACCATCTCTAGTCTGCAGGTGAAACCTCAGCTGGTGGTCAGGAGTGCATAAAGGTGGAGATTTAGAAAATACACGTTGGCAATGTCATAAAATGGCCAGGAAAGAAATAGGATTCAAGGTGAACCATTTGCATCAATCCCAAAAAAGTTTCAAGTAGTTTGTCAGACAAATTTTTTCTCCTCTAACTTTTAGCTGTTAATGTTGCCTTTGCTGATAACCAAGTAAAAAATGTCAATGCATAATTCGCTTCCCATCTGGGGTGGCCCAGCAGAAAGAAGTGGAACCTGTTCTTGGGCCTTGGATGAGCGTGAGCAGATGACCCAATTTCTATGTGTCCAGGGGCAGCATGGCCCGAGTAGAGGTAAAGGCAGAGATTTAAATTCAAACCGCCCAGGATTTGTGGCATCATCCCTGTTTTCCAAAGTTTCTTTACTTTCCTGTGTTGTGTATTGCCATGGTGTACATTGCTATAGAAGCTGGACTGTGTCAGAACTACCCAAGCAAGCTCCAGTCTGTTAGGCTGTTGGATAAAAGGGGAAAAGTTGCCACCGCTACCCCCTACATACACGCAGACACAAAACTAAAGAAAGCTCACACATTTGGGACAAAAAAATAGCTAATATGAAACTGTTAACATGTTCTTCTGATGGGCTATAGAAATAACAGCATCCAGGAATCTTGATGTTACAGCTGTCCATCAATGGTGCTGACTCATGAAGCAGTTCCCTGGCCCCAGAGCCATTTCAGAGACCTCCTGGCCTGCTGCCCATCTGTGGGGTTTTGTCTTAGAGACTGCTGCCATCCTTCTGTACTTCCATGAGAGATATCATTGACCTGCACCTTTGCCTTGGGTCATTAATTTAAAGACAAATATGCTTGATGGTGCACGCTAAATGAATTATTGGTGTTGTTTTTGGCCTAAGTGTCTGAAGACTGAGACCTTCGCTGGCCCCACAAAGAAGGCCAAGGACTGACAGAAGCACTAGCAAAAGAGAAGTCCCAACAGGTCAAGGGAAAGGGCATTGCAGACTAATAAACTCCATTACTACAAGGAGAACTTTGTTCAACTTCTGATGCGAGAAAGGACAGGTTGGACTGGCATGTAAATCTCCCTGAAGATAGCAGAAATAGAGGTTAGAGCACCATATTTATCTCAGACTACTTAGTAAATAGTGAGATACTGCAAAAAGAGAATTGGAGATTTAGCAGCAGGAAGGTGTCATTGAGTGGCAATAACACAGTACAACCATGCTTTACTCTGCCATCCATTTGCAGTGTCCTGCTCTCGGGTGGATGACTGCTCTTCAACATTTGGCCAAGGTCAGACAGGTGAGACAGATTTTCTTCTCAAGTTCCTAGTGTTGTTAAGCATTTTTTAAAATGAGAGCAAAGGGCAGTAAGTTTTTTAAACTGGCAAATATGTTTCACCTGTCACTAGAAAATGCTGTCTGTCAATGTAGACATTACTCTGGTTTTGTTTTGATAGCTTTTAGCTTCTAAGTTTGGTATGATGTACTCATGTCCCAGAAAAAAATAACCTTGCCCTTTTTAGCTGGATTCAATAGGCTGAAATTTACCCATGGTAAATGTTTCACAGTAAAGAAAATTATGCATCAGGTTCCACACAAACATCCTTTACCCTCTGAAAATTAAGCTGAGCACTCAGTAGCTCAAGTACGTGGTGTAGCCACCCAGCTGTTTGTGTTTCCCCCAGGCATTCAACACTTCTCACAAATAACTACACTTTGCACTTCTGTAACACACATCCTGTGACCCACAGGGCAACTGCAAAGGTGGGGTAAATGCCTCTATTTCTATTTTATAGGTACTTAGCACTTCTGAAATGCAAGCTCAAGGCAGGTAGTGATGAACATCTAAGCTTGGAGAAGTCTTTCTGCAAAACTGATGGAAAATATTTGCTCAAATATTATTGGTAAGTCAAGTGGTTAGTGGTTAATGTGACTCATGGAAGGTACGTTCTCCTGCACTGTGTGAAAGTCCCTCTCCAATGACCCAAGCTTCTCCTCGTTCTGTTTTTCTGTGGTACAGTGTTTATTAAACCCTTTGCTGTGACATGTGATCACCAGTGTGCCAAATCCTGAGCAAATCATATCCTCTGTTCTTCTGTAGCAGATTTGTGAGATAATCTATTATAGATTAATCATTTCAGTCTTATGGTGCAATGTCAAAAATAAATTGGGGTTATGAAGCTGGAGGGGAGCCACTTGGGGGGTGGTGAGTTCTCATTGATGCTCCTTATTTGACTTTGAAAACAGTGCCACAATGAGATTTTCGAAGCTGATTGTTACTCCACGGAGTCCAAATCACAACGTAAAAATGATGTGGAGTAAGTTTTCATCTCCACAAATATCAGTTCAATGTTGAACTGTACATGATTTTCAGGCTATTTCCTTCCCTCCTCTCACAACATGAAACGTATCTGGGCTGATCCATTACATCTCTTTAGAATAATAGATGGCAGAAGAATAAATAGAATAAAATACAAGCCAAACACTTTTAAGGCCCACATATCTGCTAGAGAGGAAGGTATCCAAGCCAGGAAAATAATACAGGCCAGGAATACAGCCAAATATACTGTATGAAAATATTCATTTGCATAATTTAAAATATTCTCTAACATTTTATAAGCTCCCAAATGTCAGGCAGTGAGTAATTTGCCTAGTATTGTAGTCCTTGTTAAACTCCCAAATGAATCACAGCAGGTACTTGGTGTCTAAACCAGAGCAGGGGTTAGTGCATAGGGAGAGACTATTCTCACCCTTAGCTTCCTGGTCTCTTCCACAAGACAGGAAGATCCACGATTCTCTCTGAATTGGGCATGAACTGAGAATTGAGACATTTAGTTCTACCTGTGCAGCCACGTACCATCCACCTAGACAGCAAGGCTTTATCCTGCCATCAGTTATTGAATGCAAACCTACAGTGACTTCATGACATGCTTTACCTTCCGAAGGATGGCAGAATATTGCAG